>JBBBDQ010001544.1:0-347500 GCA_037127315.1 Ascarosepion bandense
GTGTGTGCACGTGTGATATAATCAAAAGTGGAGATGATGAGACAATGTGTAAAATTTTTATGCAAAAGCATGTTTTCCCCAAGAAAGCATATGCTCTCATATTCAAACTGAAGCAGATAGAGATATCTTCACACACACACACACACACACACACATGTATATAAATGTGCGTGTGTCTATATGTGTGTGTGTGTGTGTGTGATAAAAAAGAACAACAAGGAAATGTATCTCAATCTAATATTAAATCTTATTAAAGCTTCGTCAGACATTGAGAAAAAATAGGCAAAGAGAGGGAAACTCCGATATTTTTATTTTATTTTTGTGAGGATTCTTGCATATTTGAGTGGGCATCAGATAGTAACATTTGCTCAAAATGGTGTCTGTCTGTCTGTCTGTCTGTCTGTCTAGTGGGGGATTTGATATCTTCACTTTTGTGCAGTTTGGTCAGTACAGTAGGATATCACATCATTCTAATTTTATGGTTGTATATTTTTAAGATGTATTCATATAACCTTTGTATTAGATAAATAGATAGATTCTGTGTATGTACATGTGTGTGTATATATATATATGCATATATATATATATATATGTACATGTGTGTGTATATATATATATGTACATGTGTGTGTATATATATATGCATATATATATATATATATATGCATTGTGTTTAATTGTGATAATGTTAACACCAAGGTTGTTGGTTTTCCAGTGGTTTTACTAATAAAATGTATTTTAGCAAGCAGGTTTTTATCATAAAGCGCTTGATTTTGAGATGTAGATAGGGTGTTGATAAGTACAAAGAATTTGTCTCTTTAACTGAGCAGATTCATGCCAACTTTGAAGTTTTGTGAGGAAACCATTATGATCTTCTCACTTGTCTGGACTATTTACCATTAAGTCCTGGTTTTTTTCTTGTTTATATAGAACATGCTGTGATTTTTGTAGGAGTGGTTTTGTTTGTGGTTGTTTTTTCTTTTTTTTTTTAATTATTTCACCCCAAGCAAGGCATTTCACTGCCACTGTTGTGCAGGGGGTTACATATGGGAAAGTGATGAGAAAGAGTGATTGGGGGTTAAATAGGGGAAAGTGATGAGAAAGAGTGGTTAGATATAGGAAATGTCAGAAGGAGGGTGATAGTCGGGTAAGGATACCGAGGATGAGGGTTGCGTAGATGGGAAAAGTGTTAGAGAGAATGTGTGCGAGTTAGTGTGTTAGGAGGTGTCTATTGACCTTACATTTAAACTCTTGGAGATTGTAGCTGTCGGGAAAGCAAGTATACGGAAGGGAATTTCACAGGCGGGATGTGCGAGGAAAGAAGCTGTTGGAGTAGAAATTGTGGTTACATCTTATCTGTTTCACTGTAAAAGGGTGGGACCTAGTTGCTAATCTAGTATCTCATGCAAATTCATACCTAGTGGGTACCAGTGATCTAAGTTTATCGGAGCAGAAGCCGTGAAAGTATTTATAGTAGAGACACAGGGAAGCTACGTCACACCAGTGAAAGAGTGACTACAGCTGGTCTGCCAAGTCGGTATTGATCACATTACAGATTCTCTGTTGTTTTTTGTCAAGAACCCTGAGGAGAATAGCAGGGGCACCTGACCAAATGTGGCAGCAGTATTCAGTACACGGGCGGATGGTAGATTTGTATATGTGCAGGATAGATTCAGACGGGGAAAACTTCTGGGCCCTGCACAGAGAGCCGACTTTCATAGCAGCGGATTTAGCAATGGATTCGATATAGTCATTCCACTTGAGGTCCACTGAGAGTGTGAGACCAAGCAGGCATAGTATTTTACTCTCTGGGAGGCAACCCTGTTTCATGCTAATGGGTGGTAGGTGCGATTGTCTATGATGGTTAATTGATAGCAGCTTTGTTTTGAGAGCATTAAAATTTACGAGCCATTTCCTACCCCAGTCCACTACAGATTGGAGGTCCTTCTCAAGCTTGCCAGTGAGGTTTGCTTTGTCATCCACACCAGACTTTTGATCAATGTGAGAGTAAACTGTGGTGTCATTGGCATACATGCCTACTTGGGATCTTATGGCATCGAGGAGATCATTAATGTAGATGAGAAAGAGTGTAGGACCTAAGATAGAGCCCTGAGGGACACCCGCATTCATAGAGTAGTTTTGTGAGGCATGTCCATTTAATACCACCCTCAATGTGTGGTTAGAGAGGAATGACTGGATTAGGTCAAACAAATGTCTGAAAAGTTTGCGTAGGAGGCCAGCATCCCAGACTCTGTCAAATGCTTTAGAGATATCCAAGGCAACAGTTCAAGCTTTGCCATTCTTGTCGAGAGCTTGGTATATATACTTGGTGATGGTCATTAGAATATCAGCAGTAGATCTGGTGAAGCGGAAACCATACTGTTTGTTCGAGAGGATCCTGTGGCCTGTGAGATGCTGAACCACCTTGGCATTGATAATGGCTTTGAACACTTTGCCAAAGATCAGAAGAAGGCTAATAGGGTGGTAATTTGCAGGGTCTGAGGGTTTTCCAGTATTCTTAAATATGGGGTTAATTTTTCTTTTTCTTTTTGTATATTTTTCCTTTTTATTTTGATTGTGCCATCATTTGATTGATTTTTATTTTTATTGCATTCATGAATTGGTGTTTCTTTAATTGTTTTATATTGGTTGGACTCTTTTGTTGTATTGATCTCTTTTATTGGTTTGACCTTTAACTTAATGTGTTGGTATATTTTGCTGTGTGACAATTTATTTTTTATTGGTCATGGTTGGGTGCTTTTTGTGTATATTTGTGTTTATATGCTTTATTTTTCTTTTCACTTGGTGTTTGTTGTGCTGTTTTCTGCTTTGTCATAGTTGAGTGTTTGTGTATATTTTTATTTTTCATATTTATATTATTTGCATGTTTATTTGTTTATTATTTTCTGTTTATTATTGTGGTTGCGAATTTGTATATCTGTATTGATATTTATATTTTTATTTTTAAAATTCAAAAAATATTTTATTTATTTTGTTTGTATGTTTTGTGTTTGGTTGATTTTGTTGTCATTTATTGTTTGTGTAGCAAAGTAGATATTTCCATGTCTACATTTTTTTGTTTCTTTTGTTTAGTATTTTACTTTGATTTTTAAAACTGATTATTGCTAGAGTCTCTTCTAGGCATAATTTACAACTTTTTCTATTACTGCTGTGTGGTGGTGGTCTTTTTACTAGTTTCCATTTAATTTTGGTGATAATGTTGTTTTGTTTCTGGTTTCATAGATATTGTGTTAGCATTGTATTGTTTTTGTATGTTTCTGTGTTGAATGATGCTTTGTGATTATTGAATCTTTCTTTAAATTATGTTTCTGTTTATGTAAATCTTTTTGTCTGTGGTGGTGTTATTGTCACAATAGCTTTGTATATCAGGTTGTTGGTTAGACATTTATTAATGAGTGGACAGTTATCCTTCTTTCAGCACTTGCCTTTGTTCATATTGTTGTTTCAGTTTGTGTTGTTATTATTGATTTTATTAAGTATTTTCTTGTACTTACTTGGTTATTACTTTTTTCATATTTTCCATGCAGCTGCAGGTGATTTTGACTGCGTTTTATTGACGATTTTTTTGTGTTATGTTGAAAAATATTTTCTTATTTTTGTTTTTATACTGTTATTGGAGGATGATTAAACCAGATTATGTTTCTTTTTTATTTGTTTGGCTTCTCTTTGTTTGTGTATTCAAGTATCTGTTATTTCTTAGTGATGACTCATATGTTTCTTTGTTTTCATTAAATGTTTTAATGTTACTTGAGTTCATAGATAGCCTTTTGTTTATGGATATGAGTTTGTGTCTAAATATATTCGGACTGTGTTTTGTTGATATATATGGGTTTGCAGTTTTCTTTTCTGTATGGTTTGTAGGTGATGTTGTTGAGTGTTATATCAAGGAAATTTACTATTTTTACATTCGTTTTTATGTCTATTGCAAATCCTAGAATGTTGAAAATTTTTATAAAGTTTTCTCTAATACTTTACATGATTTTACCATTACAGCTTCTTAGAATTATAAGTTTGTTGTCTCTGAATAAACCTATATCTTTATGCAGATGATTTTTGTTTGTTTCTTGATTATGTAAATGTCTATAATTTGGAATATTTCTGCACTATCATGGCTTCCCATTGTTATGTCAAAGTTGTAGTCATTGTTGGTATTGTTGTTGGTGGTGTTGCATTTCTTTTGCCATATTTTGTTATTATGGTCTAGTATGAACTTTCTGCAATATTTGATAATGTTTTGGTCTTTTTATGAGATGTTGTTTTGGTAAGTTTAGTGCATTATTTAGTATTTGTTCATTGATAGATGAGTAGAAATCTTTGATGTTTAATTGTATAAATGAGCATTCCTCTTTGTTGGTAATATTGTCGAACCAATTGATTTTTTTTGTGTGTTTTTTCATTAGTTTATTTCTAGTTTACACCTTGTTTTTGAGCTTATTTCTTCTACTATTTGTTTGCTTATTTTTCTGTTGTTAGATTTTGTGGGGTTTATTAGTCTGCATATTGGTTTATTTAGAAAGTTATTGTCTTTTAGTTTAATGAATGGTTCTACTTTCGGCAGTTGTTTTATTCTGTTGTCTAGCTTTAGTTTAGCAGCTATGGTTTTTGCTTCTTTGTTTCTGTTGTTTTCCATGTTATTGTTGGTGGTTTTATAAAATTTGGTAATTTCCTTTTCAACTAACGTTTTCTAGTCATTAGTGTTCATTTTATAGATTTTCGTAGATTTGTCAGCTTGTATGTATAGTATTTCTGAGTTGTTCATCGTTTTGTGGTCTTGTTTTAGTTGGGTTTGGAATTTGTTGTTTATTTTTCTTGCTTCTAGTTTGTTTATAATGTCATTTTCAAATGCGATAAGTTTGCTTTGTTGTTGTGGGCATTTTGCTGATGAAAATCAGAAGTTCTCATTTTTGTTGCTTTTTTCTTTGTTGAGGAAGTAAAATACTTTCTATCTTATATGCTTTATCAAATGTTCTTTAACAAATATATTTATCAAAATTACATAAAAATATCCTGAAATATTAAAGTAAATTTATTCAATAAAAACACCATGTGTATATATATATATATATATATATATATATATATATATAGTGTGTGTGTGTGTGTGTGTGTGTGTGTGTGTGTGTGTATTAATTTATAGGTAAAGACCAAAATAGGACAAATATTTTTTAAACTGATAGACACTTTCCAAAAAGATCAGAACTAAACAAAATTTTCAACAGAAACACAATCAAGCTAAGTTATAGTTGTAATTTAGATAGGTTCATAAAAAAAATGCCAGAAATTTAGATAGCACCAATAAACAATGCAACTGCAGGGAGAAAAATAAATGTCCACTTCAAAGACTTTGCAACACAAAATAAGTCATTTACAAGGCAAAATACATGATTTAAATGGCCAAAATAAGATATATTTGGGTTCAACCAAAGGCACATTTTAGACCAGATGGTTCAATCACAAGTCTACATTCAAAATAGAAAACTTTAAAAACTGTACAAAATTGGCTAGCCATGTGTAGAAATTAAAATCTAAATATAGAAAAGACCCAGGCATAACGTGGAGTAGAGTAAAAACAGCCAAGCCTTACAACAGTGGCAAAATATGTAGACTGTGCCAAGAAGAAAAGTTAGCGATTATGCTATTCCCTAACAAAAAAGATATATTGAATGAAATAACAGAAATTATGACTTGGTGTAACCAGACTAAAAAATATCTCTTTTTTTTTTGTATATTTTTTTTCTTTTCAGAACTCATATTATATAACAATTATCCAAATGTTTTGTACTTTCAAGCACCTTTGGTTATACTTTTAGCTGTTATCAAGAATTAATTTTGTTTTACTTGTAAATAAACACGTGTAAAGTTTATGCATATAAAGTCTTGTGTATGTTAAGTTCCAAACATGGTAAATACATTGTTACCATGTTCATAAATTATGTTATTAAGAGTAGGGTTTCTCTTTTTTTATGAGTAATGCCTCCATCATTTTTATTTTCTTTTGCTTGTGGATGATGCTATTATGTATGTATTATCAACAAGTATATTACAGTTGGTTATAAACAACCGACAATTTGAAATGATTTGTTTGAACATTAGTTTTGATCGATACTCATATTTAAGTAGATATTCTATGTCATTCGGCACATTTTTGTAATAAAAATTTATTGTAAATAATCAGGCCGGTAGATATAAATATATAATACTGTTTAATTAAAAACAGAATATCTACTTTAATATGAGTATCAATCAAAAATAATGTTCAAACAAATCATTTCATATATATATATATATATATATATATATATATATATATATATATATATTATCAATAATAATAATGCACCTGCTAAATCTAAACTGCAGAGACCCAGTGCCATTTATGAATTTGTCCTTTGAAGAACTGTATTCCTCAACTATTCAAATCCATAAGCAATTACATTGACTACACTACCACAAAATTGATGAGAAGATTAACATTGCACCTTTTTCTACAGAAGTTTCATCTCATTTAAACACATATTGAGATCTTCCAGGACCTATCCGTAATATACTTGTTGATAATACATACATAATAGCATCATCCACATGCAAAAGAAAATAAATAATGATGGAGGCATTATTAATAAAAAAAGAGAAATCCTACTCTTATTAACATAATTTATGAACATGGTAACAATGTATTTACCGTGTTTGGAACTTAACATACACAAGACTCTACATGTATAAACTTTACACATGTTTATTTACAAGTAAAATAAAATTAATTCTTGATAACAGCTAAAAGTATAACCAAAGGTGTTTGAAAGTACAAAACATTTGGATAATTGTTATATAATATGAGTTCTGAAAAGAAAAAAATATACGAACACATGAAAAATTATATAAAAAAATTAATGATATTACCTTGTCTGATATTTTTTATGAAACCTATTTTACATATAAAAAATATTCAGAATTGGGATTGAATGATCATTTCTGCGTGCAGCACCAGCTTCATCATTTGAAATAATGGAAAATTTGAAAATTAGTTTGAATGTTTATGTTGTTAAGGAAATGAAAAAGCTTAACTATTTGAAAATAGAAAAAATAAAAAGAAGAAAGGGAGGAAGTGGAATAGGGGAAAGGGAAAATCTGTATTTTGGTTTCAAAGGCATGGGAAGGAGTGAGTAGGAAGGAGATAGACTACTCTTGGCAAACTAAAATATAGGGAAACAAACAAGAATATGTTAGGGGCTGTGTGACTTATGAATCTGGAAGTAGAACTTGCAGAGAGAAATGAAAAGCATGTTGAAAGGCAGATATATATATATATATATATATATATTGACGAACAAGGTGTGATGGTTAAGTTTTTACGTAATTTTTTATGTGATCTTATGATTCTTTTCTTTCAGGACATAAGTTATATGAAAATTGTCCAAATGTTTTGTTTATCTATTTAAAATGGCTAACCTTATCATCAAAAATAACAATTCACTCATGAGATTCAAACTGCATTGAACCAACATTATTTACCAATTCATGCATCCATTGAAGAACTGCATTCTTGATCCTAATTTCATAAATAATTATATCAGTCGTACTACTACGAAACTGACTTGAGAACTCACACTACCTCTCTCTCTATGGAGCTCAATTCAGTCTCATTTAAACACACATGGAGACCTACCAAACCCTATCTGGAACATACTTGTTGACAACACAAATATCATAGCATCATGCAAATGCAGAAAAGACTAAAAATAATTGGAGGCCTTTTTAATAAAAATAAAAATTTGTTTGCTCACATAACCCAAAGCATTTGAAAAGCCTGTTAGAAACAACTGAGCAAAACCACAAAAGAAGGTAGACGTAGCAAAGTTGAAAGACAGGAAAACATTAGAATGCTTCTAATCATTGTGTGACTCAAAACTTTCATCTCTTGATATAAGTAATGAAGTTGAATTGGCATGGTCAACCTTAAAAAACATACTGTATGACTCGGCAGAAGAAACACAAGTGTATGTTCAGCCAAAACACCAAGACTGGTTTGATTCAAATGATCCTGAAATTAAATCTCACCTTGAAAACATGCATGAATGTCATCAGGTCTGGATAGCAGATAGAGAATCAAAGAAACAAGTTTCTAAATCAGCCAAGAGAAAGTTTCAAGCAAAGTTGAGAAATTTAACCATCACACCTTGTCTGTCATTTTTAATGCAACCTGCATATATATATATATATATATATATATATATATATATATTTAGTGTATCGAGGCAGCAAATAATTTTCTAAACATATACTGTTAAATATAAGAGACAATGAATGTCCATTATGTTTAATCATGAGCCGTTCTAAACATTGTATTTTGGCTTTAATTTCAGTTGAAAATAAAGACAAACATTCTCCAACATTTGGATAATTTTTTATTAAGTTGGATCTAAGTTTTTGGCTCACATGAGCCATCTTCAGAGAGGTTATTAAGACGGTAACACAATAGCATCCACCATCAGTGATGATTTTATTTTGTGTTGACATACAACTCCGCTAGGCAACGGCAATAGTTAACAAAAATAACAAACGCAGTTTGCAAATTTGCAATGCGGTTCTATGACGCCAGACTGCGTGATAGCGCAAAATGACAACAGAACCAATATGTAATGTGTTATGACCAAATTTAAAAGTGATTTTATTATATATATATATATATATATATATATATATAGATAGATAGATAGATAGATAGATAGATCAATATAGTTATGCATTTGTTGTACAGCAGTCTCTCCTTAAATTCTATGAGTTTTCAGTTTCTTCTCCATATGTCGACTGTTTTTTTTCTAATATTTTATTTATTATATCCCATTCTACTACTGAGGTTTACCCTTTTATTTACTCCTCATGTATTTTGACACATGCTGTTTTTTTTTATCTTTCATTTGTGAATGATGGTTTTATATATATATTTTCATCAGGTATTTCTTTTAGTTTCACTTTTATAAATCAGGATTTGGTAAGACTGTTTTACTAGATTTTTTATTACTCTTAAATTATGGTTCAATGTAACAGATATTGGACTAAAGACATAAAAAAACAAAATATGATGGCGAGAAATAGCAATAAAAAAAACTGTTAAGCAATTTAAGAAAGAAACAAAAAACTGAAAGATTCAAAACAAAAACATTACTCAATGAAGTTGGAAAAAAAAGTAGAAATCTGTAAATTTATTTTGAAACTTGAATCTTGGATTTGGAGTGTTAGTAACCTGTGAGAAATGTCAGTGTGAGGCAATCTTATATGAGGCTAAAGAATCAGGATTCTCGATCAGAATTTGGCAGTAAATCTAACATACCTCAGATACTCAAGTATTCATGTTTTTAAAGATATCAAGTAAAACAGGTTAAATGATAAAATCTTACCACATAGCTACTCCCCCACACACATATGCACAGGTTCATACAAACACTGATGCATACAAGTAAATGCATGTGAACTTTGAAGCACAAATATCTGTACACTTTTTAGTTAGGGAATACCCCTTCATATATATATATATTTTAGGTAAGTAATTCATCGAATTTTATTCAACCTCAACAGAATGCAGAAAGCGATGGATGGCCGTTTCATCCGATATTTGGGACTCATCAGCAGTGTGCATCAACTACCATATATATATATATGTATATATATATGTAAAAATTTAGATATGAATAAATTCTAACGGAGAACTTCGATTCCCTAACATATCTAGTTCTCTGATGGACTTAACAACATTTACCTTGACAAAGTCCATCAAACTACAAGATCTGTTGGTGAAGAAAAATTTTCTCTTCATCCTTCATGCCAAACCTTCCTATTTAGAAATGCAGTTGTTAATTTGAAAATTTTTGTGCATTTTTGTTAATAGCTATAACAAACTTCAATTTTTGGAAATTTTGCATTTCAAAGAAAACTTCGTTTTTGAGTAAAATTACTGTATTATTTTTGTATATTGAATTGATACATGTATGGTAAACTGGTAAATTTATTAGTGGTTGGATTTGTTTTATTTCAAATTTTAATGAAACTTTCAGATGAATGAAATCATTTTTAAAATGTTTTTGTTTTTAGAAAGTATGAAAAATTTTTCAAATGAATGAAATTTTAATGAAATTCATTTTTCAAATGAATGAAATCATTTTTAAAATGTTTTTGTTTTTAGAAAGTATGAAAATTTTTTCCTTTTTTTACGTCAGTTATTCCTAAACTTTTATAAAATTGCAAGAATTTTTTTCTATTACTTAATGCTTATATTAGTCCTAGGAGAATTTTAAAAATGGTCAAATTCTTTGGTTCAAACAAGATTCTCAGTTACAGAAAATCTACTTTTTTTTTTTTTAAAATCATATTGCCCCAAGCAAGGCATTTTACTGCCACTGTTTTGCAGGGGGTTACATAGGAGGAAAATTATGAGAAATAGTGACAGGTTATAGGGGGTGTCAGGAAGTGGGTAAGAGAAGGATGAAAATACTGATGAGAGTGGAGTGGACAGAGAAAGGAGCATGAGAGGAGGATGCAGGTTAGTGAGATAGGAGATGACTATTGACTTTATATTTAAATTCTTGGAGATTATAGTTGTCGGGAAAGCAAGTAAATGGAAGGGAATTCCACAGGCAGGAAATGCGAGAAAAATTTAAAAATAAAACATGCAATATATTAAGACATTATTTAATTAGAAAAGCTTTTAATTGATTTTATGAATTATATTATGGCCACTATTATTTCATGAAAACCTTTTTTGATGAATAATGAATTTTTACAGAAATTTTATTAATTGTTTTCCTTTTTTAAAATTTTAATTAGAACAATTTAAAACTTTGTTTTAATTTGTAACAGGCAAGTGATATTGTCATTAATTAAAAACTGTATTTACTAATTATAAATGGAGAAGCTTACTACAATTCAGCATCCCTCAGTGTTTTAAAAAGAATTAAAATTTTTCTGTGTCTATGAATGTGCTTATTTTTGCAAATATGGACATCCAAAGACAACATTATGAGAAAATAGGAGTAGCAACTATACTAAATTTAAAATTTATTGATAATTTTCTAACATTTCTTTAACAAGTGTTTTTGTAAGACTATAAAGTAAAAGTATCTAAAATTCAATAAAATATTAGAATGGATGAAATATTTCAAAATTTTAAGATTACAGAGTAGTTTTAAAAATATCTAAAAAAAAAAGGTGTTTATATTGTATTTGTCATGTCATTATATTACAATTATCTTTTTCTTACATGAATTTTCAAAACTGTCAATAAATGTGTCAACACCTCATAAAAAATATCCACTGCTGTGTTAAAAAATGCTTTTCTGCAATATTTTAAACTAAAATTTAGTAATATTTGTTTCAGTTCAGATTGATTAAACATTAAATCAGTTAATTTTTCTCAAATATGTTTCAGAAAAGTATATTTTATTTTTGAAAATTTTTTTAATAAAGAGAATTATGTTGTGTTGACAGATTTTTCAATATGGTCGATTTTATAGATTTTACTGATAATTATGAAAAAATATTCTAGCCACTTTAAATTTAGTTTGAAATACAGCAAGTATTTTGCTTATAGAAAATATTAAATTTAATTTATTAGCTTGGAAATAAAACTAAAATAGAAAGGTTTTTTATTTTTTAAATTACTTTTTATACATTAGTTATTGCTTTTTTGGAGGTAGCTATATATATATTAAATTGGATTAAATATAAGACCAATTAAGAAATATATTCTAATTCTATGTTCATGTGTGTAAATTCAGTTTCATATGTATTTCTTTAGTGATATATATATATATATATATATATATATATATATATATATATATTGATGAGCTGTGATACAGCGAAACAGATCTGTCTGCGGATGACTATATATATATATATGTGTGTGTATGCTACCAAAATTTGAAAGCTTGCCTTACAGATACAATAACTAGTATAATTTTGATGCCCACTAGGTGACCTACATATTTGTCTTTCTATCATTCACAGCAAAGTTTGATAAATATCTATAGTCATATTTACTTTTTTTATATTAGATCTGCTGTCCAGAAACAAACAAACTGATATTTTAAATGATAAATAATAAATCAGAAAGTATTGTGACAAGGACCTGTACAAATGTGTGCAAAAGTTCAATATCAACAATCCATATTTTTTAGCTTACGGCCTATCACATTGAATACAGTGGTTCTCGCTCAATCACCAAAGTTAAGCAACGTTGAGCCTGTTCAGTACTTAAATGAGTGATTGCTTGGGAATACCAGGTGCTGTAAGTGTTTAGTGATGGATGTGCATTGTGGTGCAGTGTATATTGGCTCAGAAAGAGAAATTGGTGAGTGGAGTTTGAATTCCAGTTGAATACTCTGCATTCACTTAAGCACTGCTACCCTTGGGAAAGGTATTAATCCACCCCTTCCCTCCAGTTATGGGTTAAATAACAAGGGTAGGACTTGGGGACCCTGCCCTTAAAAACAAATTCCAATGAATCTTGATACTCGAAAAGAAAAAAGTATTACTAGACACAAAACGATAAATAAATAAAATTTAGTTGGTAATAAATGACCCGCCGAGGTTGATATGCCATAAAAACAAAACAACAACCAACCAATCATATGTTTTAGATTCTCAAACTGAAAACTGTATCATATTTTAACACTTTATGGGCAAAACTTAAACTTCTCTTTAGCTGAAATTACATATAAGTTGCTTTATCAGTTATACCAGTTCAGCTTTGTGTAATAAGACTCAAACTGATTCCCTGAGCAGGGAAATATTGCTGCATACTTCAAAGAGTGTCCTCTTGTTGAGTTAGTTTTATTTTGTTTTAGTTTTTTTTAGTCTGTGTTTTATTTTAATCTTCTTGATCAAAAGTGGTTTTAAAATTTGATCTGTCATTTCTTTTCTTCTTTATTCCACTGAGCAAAAAATTAAGTTTTTTTATGGTTATTCAGGTAAAGTTATGCAGGTTTGTTTTGTTATTTATATTTTAGTTAAAACAGAAATAAAATCTAATTTTTTTATGAAATGGTTTTAACTTTGCAAATTAATATTTTTAAAATGGTCATTCAATCATGAAGCTTTTTTTTCTCTTTTTAGTATTTTTGAGATTATGTAAAAAATATAATTTTTTGATATTATGCCAAAAAGTAGAATTTGGATCTCTGTTATGATGAGTATATAGTTGGCCACTTCTATCCAAGGATGCCTGTCTACTAGGGTAGCGAGTTAATCCCTGTTGCAGACGCCTGCTCAAGCACATTTGTGTTTGTTCAACACCCACAAAACCCACCTGCAGCTATGCTGAGTGGACCTTAGTTACAGTTTCTAGGAAAGAGCATGTTATCTAGTGTGAACAACAGTCTGAACAAGATCAGGACATGCAAACTCTTGGTCACAATGAGTTGTGACGTTATGTTAACACAATCAGTGGCGGCTCCAAAAGGGGTCATGTCTACCCAATTTCACTCACGAGGCTTGGTTCAACCCGTGGTATGATTTTCAGGTACTTTCAAAAGATGGAATCACCTCCTCCGGACTAATGACATCAAGAAATCACCTTACTAACAAATCAACCATGGTTAGATTTGAACCAAGGCCTCATAGTCAGAAAGCAAACATTCTAACCACTCAACTATGCATGGACATGATGGCTGTAATACTTACATATATCCCCATTAGTAGTAAAGTCAGGGTTCAATTCTAGGTAAAAACCAAGTTTTGATCTTCATAGCAGACTGTTATACTATAAAACATGATAGTTGAATGAACAAAACATGAGTAGCATTAATATTATGTATCACAGCATTATCAGCAGCAGTACTCAGCTTAGGAGCCTGTTTATATATAAATACATTTATCAAAATTCAGCTCTGTATATTTATATTGTATTATGCATTTAGTACTGAACTTGCCCAGGAAGTATGATCGGGTGTAATGAAAGCTTTAAAACTAATCCATGATCCTGGAGCTCAGACTCTTTGGATGTTGACACGAAAGACTAAAAAGCAATAGTTGTTTCCAGTTAAAGCAAAACCATAGACTGAAAGAAAAATGAATGGATGTAAGTCAAATCTTATTTTCCTGGTATTGATATCAAATAAGTTTTTTTGTCGTAAACTGAATTTCGAAGGCTAAATAAGTCTTCTGAGTAAATGGTATCATGGCTGAGACTAAGAACTACAATTATACCTACTTAGAGCCAAACCCGAAGCAAAAACTAAAATAAAAGGGCTGAAAAAAATACAGACATACAGGCAGATAAACAGACACACACACAAACATCTTGCCTTTTATATATATATATATATATTATCAATTTTCTGCATTATTGTAAGAACTGCAACCTTGAAACTTCTGAATATCATTTCTTATGTCTTTGTCTATGAGTTTATCAAATTTGATTAATATCGGACCACTCCTTCTATAACCTGATTTTTCCGATTATTGATTTTCGATATTTATTGGGAGTACCTCGACACAGAACCTAGCTAAGAACACTTGCAGACACTTATCGTACAACTGTGTAAATTTTCAAGAAAAACGCTTCAGTCGTTTCGGAGTAGACACACACAGACACACACACACACACACACACAAAGTTCCATTTAAAAATTAGTTTATATTTTAACACAGACAATTCATCCCAACTAAATTGATTTGCACAAAAAAATTCTTCCTAATTCCTATTTGCCACCATTTGACCTTATACCGTAAGCTAGCCTTATCAATTGTTGTTAAGTGAGTTTATATTTCTTATTGTCAATTGTGGTTCTTGTTCAAGCACAGGTAAAAAAGTCAGGATTTTAAATACAGATTTCAAGCCAGACAAGCCATCCCCATTTGAAAAATTGGTGCACCAATCATTCTGCATACTATTCTCCCCAATTTGGCACACTGCTAAATGATGATAAGTTAACAGCTATATAAAATTATACAATTCTAACTTTCTAACAGGCTTAGGTTTGGGTTGAGAAATAAGAATTGGATTGTCTAAAAATTATTTGATGTCTACTTCTCTGAGATTTATTTGCCTGTGAGTTAAAAATAAATTACAACCATAGGGAACTAATCTGCAGAAGCAAGTTAATTTTATTAATTTATTCATTATTTCTATGCTAAGAATTAAGATGTGTGTCTAATGCAATGTTGATAAAAGCAAACTTGGAAATAAATCTGTGTCTCAGAAATTTCAAATAATGTGGATCTGAAAACAGCTCAGTGTAAAAATATCATTCTTTTTTTTTTCTATTTTACTGCATCCTATCTTGCCAAATGAATACAGATCTTCATTCATGTGGAAACTGACAATTTTTCAATTGAATTAATGTATTTGTTCAACTGGAACAACACAACTTAGTGACTTTTTTTAAATGGACAAAGAATTGATTTTTGTGTTAGAATGATAACTAAAAATTGACATTTGAATAAATGGCTTAAGATTTAGCCAGAATTCTTAAAGTGAAATGTAGATGAATCCTAAGTTCTTGCCCAAAGCATGATTACTTGGAGACAAAAAATGTTTACTTGGTTATTAAATCACATTCTTTTTGTAAATTTCAATATTCTTCTGGTAATTTTATTTAAATTATGCTATGGATTCCTAAGGAAAACTATAATTCATTGATCTTCGTTCTGTTTTGCCAACAATTATATATATATATTTGTGTGTATGTGTTTGCAAAAATTTAGATACAACTAAAAATTATGTTTTTTTTTTTATAATTTATGTATCCCACATTTTTTCAGTACTAAGTTTGTAAGAAAAGGAAATATAGCCTGGTTATATATCATTCATAAATTTACTAAAGGTAAACTGTAGCAAAAGAATTTTAGAAATCACAAAAATAAGTTGATTCTAGGTACTATCGGCCCAAAACATTTACCTGAGAACATTGTCTGCTGCAGACAAGGAACTCTTTTTTTATTCCTAATAATAGAATATTGAGAAAAGATTGCAATAAATCCTTTGTCCTTGAGTAGCTATTTCTGGGATTACATTTCCTACAACTAAATGCGAATACAACCAAATTACTGCATAGATTATTGAAAATGTCTGCAAATAGACACACCAATCAGGGATCAGCAAATTTGGTGTCAAGTCTGTCAACTCAGATATGATGATAGCAATTATAATTCAGTAAAGACTAATGTTTATTAGAGGACATTTTCAGTGAGTTGCATATTTGGCAGTGATCACAAAATCCTGGGTTTCAACTTTAGAAAAGCCTGGTAAGGGTACCACATCCAAAGACTGGTTGCTTATGACTACATCATGTTGAAACAATGTTTCCTATATGATCAACAATGTCTTTGATTCTTTTTGATATTTTGTCAGTATCTTTTCATTTTCAACCTTATCCTTTTCAAACATGGACAAGTTTCACAAGTGATAAAAAAATAAGAACTGCATAAATTTTTTTCTACTCCATTGTCTCTTTTATCTTTCTTTTGCTATATCTCTTTATCATGAATTTTAATGTATTGCAATGTTTTCACCTTTTATCTCTACCTGATTTTCAGTCTTTTGTACATTGTCTCTAGATATCTATCCAGCAAGTCTGTTTCTTGGATCTTTCATTCATCTCTGTCCATTCTCCTTTTCTCTCTCAATGTGTATATATATATATATATATATATATATATATATAAAAACATATATTGTTAAATATAACAGACAATAAATGTCTATTATTTTTTTTTAATTATTATATGCCACATTTATAAAATAAAATACTCAATGACACTTATAAATCCTCTCTCTATATATATAAATATTCAAAACACCTAAGTCCCTATTTAACCCTAGCTTGTGTGTATTTAATTTTAAAATCCAGTATTTTTCTTTCTTTCTGTGTGTGTGTAGAACTAAAATTGGAGTCTATTAGTAAACATTCGCAATTTTATAAAGTGTGACCCGGTTGATTGAAATGGACTGCTATTGGGGAATATTGGTTGTTCTGTTGTATTCTAAGTTTGTGATTATTGAAACGAAATCTAAAGCTATTACCAGATTCACCAATATATCCACTATTTGGACATATTGAACAGAAGAGAAAATATATAATGTTTTGGCTGTCACAGGTGAGGCGTGGTGGGTGCAATTTGATTTTGGTGTTGGGTACAGAGAATATTGTGTCGTTTACTAAATGTTTACAAATTAAACACTGAGGTTTCTGACATTTGAAATTCCCTGATAGGTTTGTATTTTTTAGATATTTGGTAGAAGTGAGGATAGTTGATAGGTTGGGTGTTTGTTTGATTGCATTTGTGGGTGGTTTATCGAAAATATCTTTGATTTTTTTTGTTTGATTGTAGGTTCTTGTAATCATTTTTTAAATTTTTGATAAGTGTGTGGGAATATTAATTGCGGTTAAAAACCATGGGAATTCGGTTGTTGTTTTTTCTTTTCTTGTATGTGAGAAGTGTGTTACGATTTATGTGGATGGTTTTATTTAGTGCTTCTTTTATTATTTTTATTGGGTATTTACATTTTAGAAATTGCTTTGTTAGGTTGTTAGTGTTTGTTTAGAAAATCTGGATGGTCTGAGCATATGCGTTTGATTCTTAGAAATGAGCTGTATACAATATTTTTGTTTAATTTAAGGGGATGATAACTGTTAAAGTTTAGGAATTTATGTTGGTTTGTGGGTTTGTTGTATAGACTGGTGGAAAGTGTATGTTTGTTTAATTTTATCATGACCTCTAAGAAAGGGACGGATGTGTATGAGTACTCCATGGTAAATTTAATTGTATTGCGGAAGTTGTTGCAGAAAGTAAAAAAGTTTTTTAATTTTTCTAATCCATGAGTCCATAATAAGAAAATGTCATCAATGTATCTAAAATAATGTGATGGTTTATATTGTGAATTGTCTAGTATCTTTCTTTCTAGAATGTGCATAAAGATATTGGCATAACTAGGTGCCATTTTTGTGCCTATTGCTGTGCCACTAATCTGTAAATAGTGTTTGTTGTTAAATTTAAAATTATTATGTGTTAAAATAAAATTTATTAATTGGCATATATCTGTAATTTGGTTGTTAGGTAGTTTGCTTTTACTAAGGAACTCATGGCAAGCTGATACTCCTTCAACATGTGGAATGTTCGTGTACAGAGACGTAACATCCATCGTTACTAGGATATTATCATCGTGGACTAAGTTAATGTTTTGTAATTTGTTGAGAAAGTCAGTAATGTCTCTAATATAAGAATTATTAAAGATAGGTTTATGTTTACAAATATTTTTTAAAAAATCTGTCGCTTTCTGTGTCACGTGATGTAAACAAACTCTCTCCATGGATGCTCTCGTGAAATACGTTTCTAATTTAAATTTTAAAATCATTTGTTTCTGATGAAGGACCGAGGACGGTCTGAAATATAAAATATAATAATAGAAATAAACAAATACTGTCAAAAAAATACATTTTTAAACTTACAACTTTTTAGTAGTTTTTCCTATATATATATATATATATATATATATAAGATACATAGATGACATTTTTATTTTAGCTAAAAATATTGATCAAATTGTGCAACTTAAAAACAAACTTGAAAATCAGTCTGTCCTCAAATTTACATTAGAACTTAATATTGAATAATAAAATTCCATTTCATGATGTATTTATTGATTCCGGCATACATAAACTTACTACTTCTCTATATAGGAAACCAACTCGCCTTAACTTTTCTTAATTATAATAGCAAATGCCCCCAACAATATAAGTTAGCTGTTATGAAAAACTTAATCCAATACATACAAATTGTATCTTCTTCCAAAGCCATATTCTATAAAAAATTACATAACATTAAACAAACATTTGTTAATAATGGTTTTTCAAACTCCATCATTGATCAACAAATTAAAATGTATCTCAATAAACTTAATAATACCTCTAAGAAAATTGATGAAATTAATAATAATAGTGTATGTCAAAATGAACATAACACTATTAACTTATACTGTTGTAACTAAATGCATAATGATTACAATCATAATGAAACAACACTCAAAAACATAATAGGTAGAAATGTTAAACCCATTAAAAATAATAAACAAATTAAGCTCATCATACATTATAAAAATTTTAAAACAAATGACCTCAGTCTCTAATAACCCTACAATTACACAACTAAATCCTCTGCAAAACCGAAAAAAAACAATGTAGTGTATCAATTTACATGCCAGTTCAGAGATTGTATCTCTGATACTAATATTAAACCCACTACATATATTGGTTTTACTACAACCACGCTTTCCCATAGACTTACCTGTCACCTTTCTGGTCTTAGTTCTGTTAAGCAACATTTCTTAGAAAAACATAGCCATGTACATAATGAGATAGATATTATTTGATAACACAATAATACTCACACATACACATAGTCAAAAGAACCCTCAGATATTGGAGGCTATCTATATTAAAGCAAAGCAACCCACACTCAATAAAATCACATTTCAAACTAGTCACAAAACATTATTTTGCATCTTGACATAGATGCAATGTAATGCAAGATTCTGTTGTTAATATTTTGGTGAGTGTGTGTGTGTGTGTGTGTGCTTTCATTTTCTATTATTCCTTTACCTTCTAGTTTTTTTCTTCACACCCGCTTTCCCATACTTTTCACAGTTCATCCCTTCTTACTTTTTTCTGTCAATAATTTGATTCAGCTGGAAAGAGTCAAAACCAACCAGATACCTCACTCTGATCCAAGGTAAAAACATAATTATTCAATTCATTTTGTACCTGACAAAAAAAAAGCTTGTGCTGGAATATATACCATTGGTAAAACTCAGTTAACCAAATTGTTTCATTTTCAAGTTTTTTTTCTCTCTCTCTCTTTCTCTCTCTGACACACACACACACACACAAATACACACACACACACACACACACACACACATACAAAAAAAAATGTCATAGAATAAGTCCCTAGTATTGTATGGTCAACTTTCAACAACTTATCACATTGATTCAACAGATAGTCAGAAGCCCTCTAGAGAAATATACCATTGTACCAGGTCCCTATTATTTTTAAATGCAGAATCTTGCATGTGAATAGACTTCTCCCATATTTCATAAATGCCCATTTTGGCTTAAGTTGGCCAAATATGATGGCCACATCATTTGTCAGAAGTCTCCAGAATGCTTCTCAAACTGAACAACTTGAACCTTATGACATAGTGCATTGTCCAGGCATGATTAGACCGTTATTTTGGGGTAGATGGAGTCTATGAATAGTTACAAATGAAGCAGTGCAAACATAACAGTCACTGGTCAATAACATGTTTAGGTGTAATGGCTATATAAAGTCCAAACTCTAGCATCAGCAGGAAACAACCAGAACCATCCATACATTTCACTTGATAGTTTACCATTTGTGTGAACAATATGACTTCTCAGAACTACTTTTGACTCACTTTGTATATAAATTATGTTTATTTTTATTACTATTTAATATGAGAGAGAAAGAGAGACTTATAGATAGATAGAGGGAGTCATCTATAATTATTATTTTTATTCTGACAAACAGACCCTGAATGGTGTTGTATCACCAAGGTGGATACAATATGCAGAGAAAGTATGTTGCTGTATTATTCAACACAATATCTGGTGCTAAACAAATATACACAGAACAGTACAATAGTTACAATGACAGACAAAACAGAACTTACAACACAAAAATGGGCGGGGGGTTAAATTAAAATAGTTGCTAAAGTAATCAGTCTAAATATTACTCGAATGACACTCAAATATTGCACCTTGAATGCTACAATTCTTTACTGAAAAAGACCATTTCAGACCATGGCCTATTCCATCATTGAGAGTGCTGCAGGGTTGTCAGCCATTCTACAACAAATAGCATAATTTTTATATGCACTTTTTAATCAGAAATATGTATTCTTCTCCATATTATGACAGGTTACAACCAATAGCATCAACACATCCAATACTTTAACTTTATCACAGGTTATTTTAATCATTTCACTCCAAGCAAGGCAATAAAGATGCAAGGAGTTACTGAGTGTGAAAGAATAAGAGAAAAAATAAGAACATTATTAAGGTGTGAGAATAATAAAAGAATAAAAATTAAGAAGACGGAAGATAACGTTTGACATTGCATTCAAATTTTTGAAAGATCAAAGTTTAGGGTAAAGCAAGAGGCTGGATGAGAGTTCTACAAGTGAGAAGTATGAGAAAAGAAACTGTTAGCATAGAGCTTATGTTTACATCTAGCAATTTCAAGTGTAAAATTTTGAGACCTTGCTGCCAATCTAGTACTGCACTTAAATTTGTAAAGCCAAGGAATTCATCAGAACAATTATCATGAAAATATTTATAGAAAAGGTCTAGGGAAACTATGTTATGGTGGTGGAAAAAGACACTTGTAAAGCATTATTTGTTATTTAATCCTGTACCTTACTTTTGACCCAATGTCACAAATTTCACATACTCAGCCATGAGTAGGGATATACAAGTCTAGTTTACTGACCATTACACTACAATAATGATAATAATAATGGCTACTTGCATTTGAGAATACTAGTCTACCAGAGAGACAGAAAAATGATGCCAAGACATGGAATGGAATACAGGAAACTACACAAGGAAATAAGGAACAAATGCAGACAGGCTAAAGAGGAATGGCTCAACGACAAATGCGCAGAGTTAGAGAGACTGAGCAAGACTAATAAAGAAGACATGCATAAAGAAATAAGAGAACTGACAGGAGAAAAAACCTGCACCTCAACAGGATGCATAAAATCCAAGGATGGAACGTTAATATTGGAGAAAGAGGAATACTCCAGCGATGGGAAGAATATATAAAAGATCTTTTTTCCAACAAGAGAGAGCAACCAATAATACACAAAGATGAAGATGGACCAGAAATATTAAAGTCTGAAGTGCAAGCTGCAATGGCTAAAAGGAACAGAAACAAAACAATTGATCCAGACGGCATTGTAATAGAGCTGCTGATAACCCTGGAAGAATTTGGCATAGAGAAAATTATGGAAATGATAAATGAAATTTATAATAGTGGTGTAATACCAGATGACCTAAGCAAATCGATTTTCATAGCACTGCCTAAGAAGCCAGATGCAAACGAGTGCGAACTCCATCAAACTATCAGCTTAATGAGTCATATTACAAAACTGATTGTCCAAATTCTAATGAATAGAGCGAAAAGTATAATCAGGCCAGAGATAGGACAAGAACAGTGTGGGTTCATCAAAGACACTGGAACAAGGAACGCCATATATATGATGAGGATGCTCTCTGAAAGGACAATACAAATAAAGAACTTGTACATATGTTTTATCAATTATGCAAAGGCATTTGACAAAATACACCACAAAGAATTGATGGAGATGCTCAGCACCCTTGACATATTTGGAAAATACATAAGAGTAATTAAGAATCTCTACTGGCAGCAAACTGTCTGCATAAGGCCTGCTAACAAAGTCAGCAGATATACAAAGATAGAAAGGGGCGTAAGACAAGGATGTGTCTTTTCACCAGATCTGTTCAACTTGTACAGCGAGACTATTTTGAGGACCCTAGATGTTATGCCAGGATTTGTAATCAGAGGCTGCAATTTGAATAACATAAGATGATACAGTGCTGATTGCAGACACAGAAAGGAAACAAGACCTCCTACAGAAGGTAGCTGAAGAGAGTGACAAAAAAGAACTACAAATAAATTGCAAGAAAACCAAATGCATGGTCATCAGCAAAAATAGTGGCCCAAAAACCAAATACAGTTGGGAGATACTAAAATCAAGCAGGTACAAAAATTTAAATACCTGGGAAATGTTCTAACAGAAGACAGAAAATGCAACACAGAGATCCAAAAGCAAATTGACATGGCAAAGGACACATTCCAGAAGTTGAGTAAAGTATTAAGAGACAGGAAACTTTCACTAGAAACAAAGAAAAGAATTCTAGATTGATAATATGTGATGTCGCTTCTTCAATATGGCAGTGAATGCTGGACAATATCATCAAACATGAAGAAAAAAACTTGAAGCAGCTGAAATGTGATTCTACAGAAGGATGCTGTGGATATCGTGGAATGAGCATGTGAGCAATGGTGAGGTTTTGGAAAGGATGGAAACAAAAAGGAAATTAATATTGAGCATCAGAAAGAGACAGCTGAAATGCCTGGGACATGCAATGGGGAAGGAGGAATTAGAGAACCTGATACTAACAGGCCAGATAGAGGGAAAAAAAGACAGAAGAAAGCCGCGGATATCATATTTGAAGGGCCTGAGCAGGTGGATGACAGAACGGGGGTTGTGTGGTGTAATAGGAGAAAGTGTGCTAAGAGCCACCATGGATAGAGAGACATGGAAAGCTATGATCACCTATGTCCTGAAAGGACACGGCACATAGAAAAAGAAGAAGTCTGCCAAGGTGGCTAGCTAATCCCCATTGCAGATGCCTACTCAGGTACACTTGTGTTTGTTCAACACCTACAGAGCCCACCTGTGGATTATACTGCAACTATGCTGAGCATACCTTAGTTACAGTTTCTGGGAGAGAGTGTATTATGTAGCGTGAACAACAGTCTGAAAAAGGCCAGGATGCTCAAACTGTCAGTCACGATGACTTGTGACTTCAAGCTAACACAACCATTCACAACTTCTCAAGGAAATTGTCTCCCCAATTTCACTCAGAAGGCTTGGGTCAACCGTGATATGGTTTTCAGGCACTTTTCAAAGGTGCCGCATACTGGGATTGTCTCCTCCAGACTGATAACATCAAGAAGTCACCTTCCTGACAAATTGACCATGCTGAGATTCAAACCCGAGCTTCATGGTCAGAAAGTGAATGTTCTAATCACTCGGCCATGCGCCCACACTATAATAGAAGCTCATTAAATATTCTTTGTTGATTGTTGTCTGGTGTTGTGCATGTAAGAAACACAGTTCAAGTTTTGGACAAAGCTGTTATATTCACTTTTGTACTCATGCCCTTGAAAAAAGTATAAATCCATATCTACCCCCCCCCACCCACCTATGAATTAAATATCTGGGTAAACTGGGTTCTGTAGACATGAGTGGTAACCAACTGTAAACAATTTCACTTTCTTTCCTAAAAACTCATATCAATTCACAGGTAAGAAAAATAAAAGGTATCTTTAGTGAGCTATGGATTTCTACATCTGGAAGGGACATGGCATTATAAAAAACAAAACAGACAAGAAATATTTAGTCATTTCACGACATCATGTATTTCATTTGTCCTGGACAGGAAAAGCAATTCTTTTTCTCTGTGATATGTCCCTTCAGAACGTTGGCAATCATGGCTCTCCACAATTTCCTGCACTCTGTAAAGAAGTATTTAGTTATTCCACTACGTCATATTTCCACTCCATCATTGACATTGTTTATAATGGATGTGAAAAGCAATTCTTTATCTATGTATTGTGTCCATTCATCACGTGAGTGATCATGGCTCTCCACAATTTCCTGTACTTTGTAGATCTTAATAAACTTTATCTTTTTGTTATCACTCCTGAACCCTTTTCTGCCATCCATTTACTCAAGCTTACTAGGTAGATTATGAATTGTTTTCCTCTGTTCCTCTTGCCTTCAATCTGTCCTGTGAGTATCAAATTTTCCAAGCTTTCTTTCCCTATGCAATAAGTCATTAGAAGAATGCAGTTTAGTATACCAAATAATAAGTCATTATAAAAATAGAGTTAGATATACTAATGCAACAAGTCATTCTCTGCTGAACTGGAATGTTTTTTATTGAATTTGAATTCGAGAAGATAAAAGAAAAAAAAAACTTTACCAATAAAATAAGAGACATTATTAAAAAAAAGTATTTAAAATTAGAAATGAAGAATACATGAACAAGCACATTGTGTAGATTACAAAAGAATCAGGAAAATGGTTTTGAAATCTGTCTTCATTTTGAATGTTGTTCTGCACTTAACTTTCTCTTTCCGGTGTTTTTATCTTGCCTGTAATATGAAAAGTGCATTAACCTATTTTAAACCAGGAAGTGAAAAAAATCATGCATGAAGTATTATTGCTGTATATGTATTTCTATGAATGTAAATTTTATCATTTTATGGGGTGTTATATAATAATTATATTCCATGCAGTTTGTCTCTATGAATATACAAGTTTTATTTAGCAAATGATGAAAATAACTGAATACTTACACGTATTCAATACTTGATTAACAAACATAAAATAGTCGTCATTTGTTATGAATAAATTTTTCTGTGTAACTCATTTTTGATTTCTTGCTTTTCTGCAATCTTAAAAAAATGAAATGCAGCATCAAACACCATCTTCTGTCTTCATGAATCCTCTTCCTTTATTTTCCTTTCTCCTCACTTTTCCTCACTAAAGTCTCTTCTTTCTCTTTCTCCTCTTGCATCCTAGTGTCGTTATTATTTTGCTTGGGGTGAAATGATTAAAAAAGAAATAAAACATACAGACTATTATCTTTGTTGTTATTATCACAATGTGCACTTTGGCCTTCATCAGGATCTTGTTGATCAGAGTGACCTTCATGAAATTTAAAATTGAACCCTTTATTTAATATACAGGTGTAAATTGTTCTTTGTTCTGCTGATCTAGTTCTTATTTAGTATGACTCAGTTATTAACAAAGTTGAGAATAATAGTCCATCTGTAAATAAGGTAAACCCCTCATCCAAGAATTCCAGGCAGAAATAAATATTCAAAACTTATCTTCCTGACTCAGAGTTTTACAAAAATGGTATCTGCTAGTTGGGGTTAGATATTGAACTGAATTAATTTACAGATATTATATAATTTTTAAAGGATTAAAATTTATTTGAAATGATGTCAAATTTAGCTTTCAAGCTAGGATCAAAATGTAGTATCTGTTCTCATCTCTTTTTTTTTCACTCTACTTGATGTTTAGTTTTGTAATAAGAGGTGGTTACTTCTGGGTGTTTCAATTCTACAACAGCACCTCCCAATTACACTAAAGACAAAGAACTGATGGATACCAACAGCAGTTGCAAGCTTCTCTCTACTCTATCACTATTTATATGCAAAATGTTCTGACAATCTACATTACTTAATTTCACTAATTCTAACCCTCACAGCTGAGACCCACCATACCACATACACTGAGTCAAGCTAATCCTCATTCCCTTTTTATTCCATTGGTAAGACAGAAGATTCACTTAAACAGCTTCTTCCCACAAACTGCTACTTTGTGGTTCTGACTCCCAAGAGGATGCATGCCTTCCTGATCACTATAATTTTAACCTTTTCAAGTCAAGAATTAACTGTTATCTCACATATCTTCATTACCTCTTACAAATACCACAATCTCATTCAGTAACCCTTTGTGGTTTTTAGGCCTTGTATAAGGTACCTCATATAGTCTTGTGTAGGAAACCTGTATCTCTTACCTCTTACAACACTCTCATTCAGTAACCCTCTACTTTTGTGGTTCTTGGGCCTTGTATAGGGTAAATATTAATAAAAAAAAAAAAACAGTGTTCATGGAATATGCAATTTTTATCCTTCAACTATTATGTTAAACTGACTCTCTGTTCCAACTTTCCACCCTAGGGAGATGAGTAAATAAATAACCAGTGTTGAACATCTGCATACCATGAACAATGTTACATAAAATAATGATATATCTATGCACACCCATTGTATTTTACATGTGGATTACAATGTATATATACCTGTAAATAAGCAATATAAGTATCAACTGTAATAATAATAATAATGGGGCAAATAAACATTGAAATGTTAATAAAATAAAAAATTTTCTTGACTTATACTTAATAGTATTGGTTATGGGTAATTCTTTTCTAATTACTTAAAATAAACTGACAGATGGACAAGACTGTGTGTAACAATTATTTTGTAAATAATTACAAAACACTTATTAAAGAATAATGCAAATTATTCTTAAATAATTAAGAAATATTATTTAAGAAATAATTTGAGACAATATATATATATATATATGTTCAGACAGGATCAGGTTTAATATTTATTTTCAACAATTAATATTAATAGGATCTCCCTTGGGATTTTACCTACATGCCACTGTCTTTTTGTATATATATATATATATATATATATATATATATATATATAGTTTTAGTGCAAAGAATTTGTCACTTTAACTGAGCAGGTTCATGCCGACTTCGAAGTTTTGTGATTACACCAGTATGACACCCTTACAAATCGAACCTGGTTTTCTTGCTATATATATATATATATATAAGAGAGAGAGAGAGAAATAATACAAACATGAAATTTGTCACTTAGCTAATAGGTGTTACCTTCAGCATCCTGACTCTTAAGTTTCATTGACAGACTGTTCACACTGTCAACTTGGCAGGGAATATATGTCTGTGTGTTTTGTGTATACGCACACACATACACACATACACATGTGCGTACTAAAAGTTTAAGTTCACAGATTGATCCACTTTCATTGTTAGTCAGACTGAGAACTTTCCAGTAGTTCTTTTATATCCAAACTAGAGATTTGATTTTATAATCTATAAGAGGCATTTTATTTTTTAAAAAATACTTATTTAGGAAATATGATTTTCACTGCTTCTTTTGAAGTTTTTTGTTTGGTCTTCTTTTCCTTTATTTAACCTGTTCTTTCACTACATGGGTAATGACAGCTCTCCGCATCTCCCTATCCTTTTTATCACTGTACAATGTTTGTCTTTTAATATTGTTTCCACTTCCTGTTCTGAATTCATTTACGCAAGCTTCTTAGGTATCTTACTCAATGTTTTCCCTGATCCATCTTGTTTTCACTATGTCTTGTGAGTGTCAAGTTCTCCAAGCCTATTTTTCTCATTGTTGAGTGTATGTTTCTGATTCTAAGCATAAGTGCCATTTTTGTTTCTATTTGATTAAAATTTTCCTAATTGTTCACATGCTTCTTCCATGGTAATCTCAGCATCCTTCTGTAGAACCAAATCTCTGTTGCTTCACATCTCTTTGTCTGTGAGAAAAATTTCTAGCATTCATTGCCATGAATAAGGATTGATATTACATAGCAGTTCAGTATTTTTTCTTTGTTTCTAATGAAATTTTAATGGTCACTTGTTTCATACTTTGTCACAAAAATAGTGACAAATTTGTTGATTATTAACAAAGAAAGAGCAATTATCATGTTATCCATCTTGAATTAAATATATATACAAGCAAAATAAATAAGAAGATTCTTTCTTCAGATGGTTATTATTGAATTGTACCCATGGATGTTGAGATAAAGAAATTCTTGTGGAGATATCTGCCCTTTTACACTGCTTGTTATTTCAAACAGCCGACTACACTTGTAGAGACCACAACCAATCACAAGGGACAAGACATAAAGAACATCAAATTAAAAGGAAAAAGCAACCAATCAATATAAGACACATATAAAAAAAAGCAACCAATCAATAAAAGGCATGTATAAATCTCTTAAAAAAAACTCTCCTATTCTCATCTTGAGTGAGTAGCAATAATGACATAAAGAAAAACAGACTGAAATCCCAGTTCTAACACCACCAAGAAATATGTTGCTTCTCAAAACCTACTTTTAATACAAGTACAATTTTACAATTTCACAGAAAAAATGTACAATTCAGAAGATTTTACTGAATTCATTGCCATATTTGATGCTATATAAGACCACCTACAATGACATAATCAAGATGTTGATATTTCAGATGACTAGAAAGAAAAGGTTAAAACAGAAACCCCTATTAATAACACAAGAGCAATAAAAACTACTGGATTTAAGAAACACAGTTCACACCAAAAGAAATAAAACTACAGAGAACCAATATTATTTACGAGTTCAAATGCCCCTTAAGGATTACTTTTGTTCAGCCATTTCCCAGCTAGGGCTCATTTACACACCCATGAAAACCCACCAAACTTCATTCAAAGCATAATAGTAAAGAATACAAGTATAATAGCCACATTCACATGTAAAAGAAGATGAAAAATAATGGAAGCCATAATAATAAAAATAATGGAAGCCATAATAATAAAAATAATGGAAGCCATAATAATAAAAAGAGAAAAGCCAACACTTAATAACATTAACTACAAACACAGCCACAATGTGCTGACCATGTTTGCAAAATAAAACATTCTTATAACTTCAAACACATTCATGTGCAACTAGACTGGCAACTAGGTCTCACTCTTTTACCATCAAAATAAGCAAATGTAACTGCCAATTCTACTCTAGCAGTTTCTTTCCATGCACTTCCTGTCTTTGGGATTTTCTTCCCCACCCCTGATAGCTACAATCTCCAAATAATCTCTGTGGGTTATTTAATGCCAAAAAAGTGCAGTTTTAGGGTATTTTTTTTAAATGTTCAGTTATAGTGAGAAGGTTGATTTAGTCAGATTTTGATTAATTCTTTTTGTTTTTATTCTTTTATATTTTAGAAAACAGAAAATGTATTAAAAAATGTTTTGCTAAAGAATAATTTTTTCTTCAAAAATGTGTTTTGGTAATAATTTTTTCTTCAAAATGTATTGTTGGTAATAATGTTGCTTCAGAAATGTATATTTTTCTCTAAAAGTCTATTTTTATGCATATATTTCTATAAAAGTGTATTTCTATGCTTTCATACTGTTTTGACCACAGTTTGGGCATTAACTATTTGCCCATAGCTGGGGCCCTAACAGGTGCTACCACTCCGGGTCAGGGTGGACCTGGGAATAACAATTAAAAGGTGGTTCCATGCTCCTCACAATCTCCCAATCAGAGGCCTTGCTGCCAGATGCAATTTACCATCATGCCCAGGACCGAGTATTCATTGTTTGGGATGAAATGATTATAAAAAAACATTCAGTTAAAAACAAAAATTTTAAAAATCATCCTTGATAGTGGCTAAAAGAATAGCTGAAAGTGCTTGGATTTGCAGAACTTTTAGACAATTTTTGCACACTTTGTGTCCAAAAATGAAAACTTTTGTACAAACACAAGAAAAATAAAATAAAAGTTAGTTCCAGTACCTTGGCAGTCATTTTTTACAAAACCTGGACGTATAACAATAAATCTGACAAATCCTTATCAATATCAAAAAATACTATATCACATAAACTGAAAAACTATAAATGCAAATGCTTTTATATATATATATATATATATATATATATATATATAGTGTTAAATATAACAGACCATGAATGTCTATTATGTTTAATCATGAGCCGTTCTAAACATCATTTTTTGGCTTTAATTTCAGGTGAAAATAAAGACAAAAATTATCCAACATTTGGATATTTTTTTTATTATATTGGTTCTAAGATTTCAGCTTACATAAGGGACAATATCTGTTATACTGGCAATGCCTACTTATATATCCTTGTGACACTGATTTATCTGACCTAACACAATTCCTTACATGACTTAGATATCCAGCTACACTGTATTAACAACAGTTTAAAACTCTTTGTCTACCGGAAATCAACCAATAAAAACGACCTAATAAATTTCTATTCTCACCATAACAACAAAATAAAATCCAGCATAATTATAAAATCTACTAAAATTATTTATACAAAGAGGAAAAATATATTGAAAACACTTTTAAACTTCTCCAGTACTCTAATTATTTTTTTGAATAAAGTATCACCTTGAAATAAAGTATTTAGCCTTCCCATTGAAAACTGTGCAGCTGAGGTCTCCTCATGGGTTAAGGCTGGCATCGATGCTTTTATCCCTGCCAGGAAGTTAAGACTTAAATCCCACTCACCCCCTGGTTCTTCCCTGCTTGCTCAGCTGTCATTGCCCACCGAAATCACTTCTTTTGGCTTTTCGGAGTCATGCGTTGAACCATAACAGGTAACTTTTTGCATCAGCTCGCAATGAGTGCAAGAAGATACTTACAAGAGCTAAGCTGAAGTTTGCAGCCTGAATGAAGCAGCACATAGCATCCTGTGAGTTTGGCTCCAAAGACTACTAGAGGCTCTGTAAAAGTGTACTGAACAGCAGCAAGTCCCCAATCCCGCCTCTAATCAACAAATTTGAGGTCCTCACCTCTTCAACAGACAAGGCTGAGTGCTTTGCCCGTAGATTCTCAACCAACTCAACACTGGACTCGTCTGGAGTATCTGTACCCAACTTCCCACCCCGAACTGAGTCCCAACTGACTGACACACACATATCAGGTTCCTACCAATCTTTGGCAAAGTGTTCGAAGTCATCATTAATGTCAAGGTAGTACAGCATCTCACAGCCCACAAACTCTTTTCTGACAAACAGTATGGTTTCTGCTTCCCCAGGTCTACTGCTGATATGCTCATGACCATCACTGAGTATATTCACCAAGCTCTCAGCAAGAATGGCAAAGCCCAAACTGTTGCCCTAAACATCTCCAAAGCGTTTGACAGGGCCTGGCACACTGGGCCTTCTATGCAAGCTACTGGGCTATGGTATAAGTGGACAATTGTTTGATCTAATCCAATCATTCCTCTCAGATCACACAATGAAGGTAGTATTGAATGGACATGCCTCCATACACTATCAAACAAATGCAGGTGTCTCTCAAGGCTCTATTCTAGGTCCCACCCTTTTCCTTATCTACATTAACAATCTAACAAGTAAGATCCCAAGTAGGCATATATACAGATGACACCACACTTTACTCTCACCTTGATCAAAAGTCTACCGAGGCTGACAAAGCAGACCTCGCTGCCGAGCTCGAAAAGGACCACCAATCTGTAATGAACTGTGGTAGGAAATGGCTTATGAATTTTAATGCTTCTAAAACGAAGCTGTTATCTATTAATCACCACAGACAATCACTCCTACCTCCCATTAGCATGGATCAGTCTAGTCTACCTGAAAGTAAAACACTTCACGAGTTAACTCTCACAACAGACCTTAAGTGGAATGACTATAGAGAATCCATAGCTAAATCCGCTGCTAAGAAGGTCGGTTCTCTGTGCAGGGCCAGGAAGTTTTTCCCGTCTGAAACTATCCTGCACATATACAAATCTACCACCTGCCAGTGCATTGAATACTGCTGCCATATCTGGTTGGGTGCCCCTGCTATCCACCTAGGAGTTCTTGACAAAATCTTATTGAGAATTTGTAATGTGATCGACACTGACTTGGCAGCTCAGATGCATTCACTTTCTCACCAGCACAATGTGGCTTCCCTGTGTCTCTTCTACAAATACTTTCATGGCTTCTGCTCAGACAAACTTAGCTCACTGGTACCCCCATACATGAATTTGCTTAAGCCACAAGATTAGCAACTAGATCCCACCCTTTTACTGTGAAACCAATAAAATAGTAAATGCAAATTCTACTCCAGCAATTTCTTCTCTCACACATAATGCCTGTGAAATTCCCTCCCATTTAATTGTTTTCCCGACAGCTATAATTTTCAAGAATTCAAATGTAAAGTCAATAGTCATCTCCTATCTCACTAACTTGCTTCCTCTCTCTCTCATGCTTCTTTCTCCGTCCACTCCACTCTCATCAGTATTCTCAACTTTTTCTTACCCTCTTCCTGACACCCCCACTATAATCTGTCACTCTTTCTCATAACCTACCTCCTATTTAACCCACTGCTCAACAGTGGCAGTAAAATGCCTTGCTTGGACCAACATGATTATAAAAAAAATTATATTCAATGCAAAACAAAAAGTCCATAAATTATTCCAAAACAAAACAGAGCCCCTCCTGAAAAACTCAATGAATCATAAAGTATATTATCATACCAACTTACACTATCACATCTACAATCTAAATGAATCTATCTAAACTCAGCATAAAATTTGTTACTGCTACACCCAAAACAATAAAAGACTTGGTCAATGCTAAACAAAACAATAAGCTAAAACCCGAAGGAGAAGTTTACTCCATCACCTGTAATAATTGTCATAAAAATACATTGGAGAAACCACAGGGAATCTAAATAAAAGATTATATGAATGCAACAGAGACATTTTACAAAACAATACATCAAATGCATTGGTTTCCCACTGTTACTAGACTGATCACAATTCTGACATAAAAAATGCTTCTCTGATCAAAGGAGAAAATAATTCACAATGGCATAAATATTTAAAGAGTACTTGATTGCAAGGTTATCTACAGTAAATTTGTGCCCTGGTTCTAACAAGATTTCACCATTCCAGGATGATCTTCTAATATCAGAGTGTCAGATACCTACTAACAAAAGTGATAAAAAGAAAAAAACTCTAAATGAATTCAGCTAGATAAAAAAAAATTCTAAAATTCCTACCACCCCTCATTCATGTTTATGCATAATTGTATCTAACAAAACAAATTTAGTCTAATGATGTCCTGAAGGACAAAACTTGTCACAAGTCAACTTTTTTTCACATTGTCATACAATTTCTTCAATACTATTCTTGATATATAAAAATATATATCATTATCTAATATATATATATATATATATATATATATATATATATATATGAAATGATTTGTTTGAACGTTATTTTTTTTTATCAATACTCATATTTAAGTAGATATTCTGTTTGTAATTAAACAGTATTATATATTTATATCTACCGGCCTGATTATTGACAATAATTTTTTATTACAAAAATGTGTGTCATTTGGCAGGATTCGAACCTGCAACCCCTATCCACATAGGGGAAGCTACCATATGATTTGGCATGTCTTAGACCTCTCAACCACGAATGACCTTTAGTCTAAACAAGGTTTTAATCAAGCCTATATAACACAGTTTTCAATTTATTGCAATAACCATATCTGCTCTGAAATGTATCGTAATGTCAACAAATGTAAACATGTTACGGAAATTAATGTATTCAAACAAATCATTTGAAATTGTTGGTTGTTTATAACCAAGTTTTGTTAATCTTCGTTAATTTTTGTAAAATATATATCTATATATATATATATATATAATCCACAAGATGTTATAAGGAAAAATTCATAAACCCTTGGAACTGAAAACATCTCATTGTGAGATAAGCACTCTTTATAAAACACCTGGCACCCAGTATTAATCATACTTTATTTAACAATGGAAATGAAATGCTAAATGTTTCAAAAACAGAAGGATATCAACTTGAATTCTAGCCATGTTCAGAAAAAATGCTACTGCCAAACAATATGCACCACACAATACATCTTTAAAAAATAACCATTGAAAAAAATTAATAACAATTAACCAACAATATGCATCACAATTACATCTGTGAAAGACAACTGTGAAAAGAAATAGATAATTGTTAACAACAAATCCCTTGAAAATGGCTAAAGAAGTAGGCAAAAGCACTTAGGACAATAGATATTACAGATTATTTTTACACTCCTTTATATCAACTAAACAGAAAAATTAATAATACTAGAAAAACTCAATAAAAAATGAATCAAATTTTCCTTGACCATGTTTGAAAAAAAGATGGCTGTAGTGGGATTGGCAAATGGGATTTTACCTGTTTGGATATGTTGGTTGAGGATAAATAAAGTATGGGATAAAGAGCTACAGAAATGTTGCCTACTGATCACATGTCATAGAACAACACTATATGGTGTCAAGGATGGGATGTTTAAGTCTCTCAAACAAACCAGAATTTGTCAAGACTTGGATCTGGTGTTTTGCAGCCCAGGCAAGGGCTAAAAATTGAAAGAGAGTAAGGCAAGAGAAGAAAAAATAAAATAACAGACCTTTTCCTTTGGCAAGTTGTGAAGCTATAATAAAAAAATTCTGTTATGGCATAACTCAAATAATTGGAGAATTTGATTTTTATTGAAATTTCAGAAATGATAAAAAGAAATTTATAACCCCCACCAAAAAAAAATTTGCAATAGCAGAAAGAACCAAATCTCTGTCTATTAAACAGAAATAAGATGAATATATACAATATCTTCACAGTTTAAGCTACCAGATTCTGCAAATTTGAGAGACTGGGAAAACAAAATCTGACTATAGAGCATAAACTGATTCAATTATAGTTGATTGAAGATATAGCTGATTTATCTCACAAATATTGGAACAGTTACAATTGAAGAATTTGTCTCTAACTGAATGGGTAGAAGTTATACAACAACTGGAATTAATTAAAAAATATAATCTTACTGAGTTCAATGTTGAAAAGTACAGTATAAAAAATGAATGCCAGAAATGCAAATACTGTAACTATGAGCATGAAATTGACAGAAAAATGTGCCTCACTTTTAGAAAAAATTTACTATAACTGTGAAAGAAAAGTCATTTTCAATCTGTATGTAAAGTTAAAGAGAAAATAGACAATATAGAAAAACTGGCAAAGAAAGAATTGATGATATCATTTAAATTCAAAGACCTTAGGAAAAGAATTATCTTGAAAATAAAAAAAATTAAATGGCATGTCTTTTCCAATGTAAGTGGATATGGAGAGTGAGATCACTTTAATCCCAAGAAATTTCTGGCAACAAATTGGTAAACCAAAAATGAGAAAAAAAACATATAAAATTGAGACAATTCAATTGATCCCTTAGAAAAACTTTAACTGAACTTTTGAAATCTGTGACTGATTTGAAATTATTTCATTACAGTAGTGGAATGTAAAAAAAATTCATGGGTTACTAGGAATAGATGTTCTGAAGGTGGATACATTGAAATAAATGGGAGTGTTAAAGGGGTATAAAGTGACTATACACATGAATGTAGTATCCACCTCCTATTTTGAATACTGTAAATACTTATTCACCTGTAAATCCTGTAAATTACCTCCTCACCTTCAACCTTTAGTGGGAGCCAAGTTAAATAAAATTGTAGCAGAGGGAATTTTGAAGCCTGTTCCTCCAGGTGGAAGGAAATTGTCCTCTCCCATTGTAGTTTTTCAAAAATTAAATTGAGACTTAAGAATATGTAATGATATGTAGATGTAAATCATAAAATATGCTCGGATTTGTTTCTTATTCTCAATATCAAAACTGCTATCCACAAATTATTGGACAAGAATTTTTTTGTAAAAAGGGATTTAAAATCTGCCTATAATCAAATACAGATTGATGATAAATTCAAGAAAATTACCACAATAAACATCCCTCGCAAAGATTATTAAAATGGGCAAGAATGTCTTTTGAAGTGAAAATGATGAGTATTATTTTTCAGAGAGCAATGAATTAACTGTAGAATTAGTAGATAACAACAGCCATTAATCAAGTGTAGTTGAATTCGACAGCCCAAGACTGCCCAGCAAATTGGTAGGTGGTTTATATAACAGCCTGTGGGATTCCACTCTACTATCCAGGCAAGTCTATTCTGTAGGTTCTGATTGGCTGATAATTCCAGTGTGGATATTGTGCTCAATAAATATCAGCACAATATCCACCCTATGGTGAGTTGAGAGAGGGACATGTATTGAGTTACAACTCTGCTTATTTTTGTCTGCCAAGTGGACACTAGGTGGAAACATTGTTGTGAAGGTGAGTCTCACGCTCTTAATTGTTCTTCTCCCCTGCCCCCATCATGTGAGGGTAATGGCTTTTGAGGAGATATGTGTTCTGCTGCACAGATGAGGTCTGATAAGGTGACAAATATGTCATCAGTGATTCCAAATGCTACTTTTGAAGCAGTAGATGTTATATCATTGTCTATAGACTCTAGAACGTCAGTTTGAGCAGATTGGGTAGGAAGTATGCTCAGGAGGGCATGTGCCATTGCAAGTGGGTTGCGGGAAATGGTATCTGAGCCTTTGTGCCATTTCCCAGGGCAGTGCTGGATGGTAAAACTGTATTTTAATGTTTTAGGTAGTACCTGAAGTGCTAATTGGAATGGTGACCAAGTATGATGTGTCTCCTGTTTACACTGGGAATTTAGGTGTTGGTAGTCTATAGTTCTGTGTGGTTTACCATTTTTTTTAGCTGTGATGAACATTGTGCTGCACCAATCTGTTGGCATGCCAATAGGTACTGGTGCTATTATACCTCATTCTATGTCCTTCTAAAGGGCCTGTTTTACTGGTTCCTTGAAATGGAAAGGCACAGGAATTGCGCTTTGCCTGGCTTTTGGTATTGTGCCTTCTTTGAGATGTATGTGAGCAGTGGGACCGGACATAGATGGGAATACGCCATTGTTCTTGAAAGCTGTATTAGCAAACTGTTTTAGGCCCAATCCTTAAGTTTGTTAATATTTTCCTCTGTTGCTGGAAAGGAGAGTTTCTTTGGGTAATTTGGCAGTTGGTCACAGCTTTCATTATGTTTGGGGTTGAAGTTGAATTTTTTATGAGCACTATTGTTGTGTCAATGATCCTGTTTTTCCGCATTCTGTAATGAAAGTGGTAAGTGGCTTGGATTCTTTGTCTAATGGTGCTGAGTTGTACCCATTGACAGTGTCCAATACAGTTTTTTGGTTAAAACACAGAATATGTGTTAAACAAATTGCTGTATCCTTGAAAAAGGATTACAATATATAAGGTTGTTACTCGAGGGGAAAAAGCAACCAACGTAATAGCAACTAGAAAGAAGAAAGGGTTATTGCAATAAAGAGTACAATAAGTGGATATATAGAGATTAATAAAACATTACTAAGCTTCTTTTCTCACACTTCCTGCCTGTGGAATTCCCTTCCACATACTTGCTTCCTTGACAGCTACAATCTCCAGGAGTTTAAATGTAAGGTCAATAGACACCTCCTAACACACTAACTTCATTCTCTCAAACACTCTTCCCATCTACTCAACCCTCATCCTCGGTATCCTTACCCATCTATCACCCTCCTTCTGACATTTCCTATATCTAACCACACTTTCTCATCACTTTCCCCTATGTAACCCCCTGCAAAATAGTGGCAGTGGAATGTCTTGCTTGGGGGGGAAATGATCAAAAAAAAATATCTCTGAAGCAAGATGCCATGAATGCAGTGCTCACTGTATATAGTTCTCTGTATTAGTAAATCCACATAGAGAAAAGGGGACGTAGAATATTTTGTTACAACACAAATTAAAAAATGCTGGGATGACAATAAACAGAGACAAATGTGTACTTGATTGTGATATATCATATTTAGGATACCAAATTTCAAAAGATGGCATTGCACCAGATCCAAAGATAATTGATAAAATTTCAGAAGTATCTATACTTAATAATAAAAACGCAATTAGAATTATTTTAAGAATTGGTCACCTTTTTATAACAGATACCTACCAAAATGCACTGACTTAATAAAACCATTTTTTGAACAGCAGAAAAAGAATAGTGAGTTCAAATGGACTCAATGGCAAAACTTAGCATTTGAGGATTTAAAAAAGACACTTGCAGAAAAACCCATTGTAAAAATCATTGATCCTTAAAAAGAGTTTTTTTTAACTATAGAGCAAGTTGTATCAATAATTTGATCACAAAAAGGCCATTCAATGATGTGCTTTCAAGAAGATTGATGACTGCAGAAATAAATTATTCAAATATTGAAAAAGAGGAATTGGCCATTGTCAGGAGCATAGACAGAGCTCAAAAATTCTTATTAGATAAATATTAAATTTGGACTATAAACCTCTACAGTTTATTGTTCACCCTACAAAAGAGCTTCCAAAAATTACTTCTTTCAGAATTCTAAGGTGGTCCATAAAATAAATAGCATATAATTTTGACCATGAGGATGTAAAAGGAAATATTACATGTCAATGCACTGTCAAGATTACAATTTAATGAGGATCAAAAAGAGAAAATTGAAATACTGGATGAAAAAATATTTTAATGGGTTGAAACTGATATATTATCTCTACAAAGGTTGGCATTGGAAACTCTACGTAATCCAATAAAAAGCAAGATTGGAGAGAGAATAAAAAGGAAGAGGTGGAAAGACCTTAAAAAGAAATAAAGCATAAATTAATGATAAAAAACAGCATTATATACAATGTAGATGTGATAATACTATCAGAGACATTAAGAAAAAATATTTTAAAAAGTGTACAAGATTATGTGAATTGTGGAATAATGGCTACATAGAGAAGACTAAAATTGAAGGCATAAAGACCTGAAGAAACTGAACTCTGGTCTTTGCCTTCATATGTGCCATGTACGTGTTTATAGCATGCGACTATTTTTAGTAAACTCCTTTTCTGGATAAACTCAAGTCATTAAAGTGAAAGGTAGAAAAACAACTACAATAAAGCAAATATTTTTTTTAAAATGGGGTTCCTAAAATATTGATATCAGACATCATACCAGAATTTTGTAATGTAGATTTATGTAATTGGTTGAGATGGATTGGCTGCTTCCCTTACAAAAGTGCTGTATCACCTACAATCTAATGGGATTCCAAAAAAATGGTGAAGGCAGTAAAATGGGACTGAAAGCCTTTTCCCTAAGTAGAGATACTATTAGACAGTTACTTACCAAGGTTACTACTCACATGCAGACAGATTGTGTTAATGGGAAGACAATAAGATCCCTATTAACAATGTCTTATTCAACAAATGAAAAGATGTGTTATAAAAAAAAAGTAGCCAGTCCTGAGAGAGCTAATTTCATCATGCAAAGAGGACATAGCATGTCCATTATATCAAAGAAATGAAAAAGCCTGATAGCTCATTCTGACCAATTAAAACCCAGAATTGAAAAGGAAGATGTGATGGAAGAAGATCTTGGCAAAGAAGAAAGGATGAGTTCTTCAGCTCAGGATAATGTGATAAAGGCAAACTTATGTATGACTAACAGTATAGCCTGGCGTTGCTCAGGTGTAATGAAAGCTTTAAATCTAATCCATGGTCCTGGAGCTCAGACTCTTTGGACGTTGTCACGAAAGACTAAAAAGCAATAGTTGTTTCCAGTTAAAGCGAAACCGTAGACTGAAAAGAAAGTGAATGGATGTAAGTCAAATTTTGATTTCCTGGTATCGATATCAAATAAGTTTTTTCATTGTAAACTGAATTTTGAAGGCTAAAGAAGTCCTCTGAGTAAATGGTATCATGGCTGAGACTAAGAACTACAATTATACCTACTTAGAGCTAAACACGAAGCAAAAACTAAAATAAAAGGGCTGAAAAAATTACAAACATACAGGTAGATAAACAGACACATACACAAACATCTTGCCTTTTATATATATATATTATCAGTTTTCTGCACTATTGTAAGAACTGCAACCTTGAAACTTCTGAATATCATTTCTTATGTCTTTGTCTATGAGTGTATCAAATTTGATTAAAATCGGACCACTCCTTCTATAACCCGATTTTTTTCGATTATTGATTTTTGATATTTATTGGGGGTACCTCGACACAAAACCTTGCTAAGAACACTCGCAGACACTTATAGTACAACTGTGTAAATTTTCAAGAAAATCGGTTCAGCCGTTTCGGAGTCTATAGGTAACGGACACATACACACACACACACACAAAATTCCATTTATAAATAAGTTTAGATAGCAGAAGTGACTCATACACAAAAGAATATATAATGCAATTTGTAAATAGAATTTTACCTATATGTTGGTTATTGGAGAAACAAATATAGAGTAAAGAATCAGATGAGAGAAAAATTGACTACTGATCATGTACCATAGAAAAACACACAACAACAGTTGCTATCCAAATATACATTATATATATAATTTACTACAATAAAAGGTACTTAAATTTTACCTTTCAGCTGCCTTCAGCTTATATCTTGCTCTGTATCTTTTATGTTACACTAAGCACTATTTTTTTGTATTAGCAACTTTTATTTTATATATACTTTTTTATAATCGTCTCACCCCAAGCAAGGCAGTACTACCACTGTTGCACAGGGGGTTACATATTAGAAGAGTGAATAGAGAGGAAAATAGGTCACAGTACATGTCAGAGAAGGACAGGAACATTGGAGTATAGAGAAGAAGGATGGGAGTCAAGGAGATTAGAGATGAATAGTTGGTGTTTCATTTAAACACTTGGAGATTGTAGCTATCAGGAAAACATGAATATGGAAGAGAGTTCCACAGGCAGGAAGTGTGAGAAAAGAAGCTGATAGAGTAAAAGTTGTGGTTACACTTGGTTGTTTTCACAGTAAAAGGGTGGGGCTTTGTTGCTAGTCTAGTAGCTTGAGTAAATTTGTGTGGCAGGGTCACCAAAGAGCTAAGCTTGTCAGAGCAGAATCCATGAAAGTATTGGTAGAAGAGACAGAGGGAAGCCATGTTTTGTCAGTAAGAAGACTTGAATTGAGCTGTCAGGTCAGGATCAACTACATTGCAGATTCTTTGGATTTTGTGAAGAACCCCAAGGTGAACAGCAGGAGTGCCCAACTAGATATGACAGCAGAATTCAATGCATGGGTGAATGGTAGATTTGTAAATGCACTTGATAGGTTCAGAAGAGAAAAATTGTCTGGCCCAACACTGGGACTTGACCTTCTTAGCAGTAGATTTAGCTATCAATTCTGCACTATATATATATATATATATATATATATAGGGAGAGGGAGAGAGAGATATTATCTTACACAGCACAACCAGAAATTTAAACAAAAATCAAAGATCTATATGGAGAGCTGTAGTTTTTGAAAAATAAGGCAAAAACAAATTTCACCCACTTTCATGTTTGCCAAAATTATTTCCAACAAAAGAAGACACAAAAATTAATTCACATGGAAATGAAAGAAGAGAAAAACCTTCTTCACATATTCACCTCAGAATTTCCTTTTGTGCAAGTCTAACTTCCAAACTTTTTGAATCTCTTCCCTCACTGCTTTTTTTCTTGGTCTTAATCATTCCTAATTCACTATTCAATTCAAAATTGGCTGTTTTCATTTGTTTCAGACCTTCTTTGTTGAGCTTGGGATTTTTTTCAAATAAAACTTGAATGAATGTTTCATTCCAAGCGTGGGTGAACAAGCTGTTCTGGATATAAAGTACTTTGAATGATTGACTTCTTATCATATCCGAAGCTTATGAAACTCTGGTAAAATAATTGTAACTACACACTGAAAATGCTCTTTGTTGATTCTGTACTCCATGGGCAGAAGAAAATTCTAGGGAGTTTGACGAGATAAATAGAAGAAAAAAAAAAGAAAGAAGTAAAACAAAACAAAGAGAAGTAATAGAAAGAGAAAACAATTATAAAAAAAACAAGGCATAATAAAAGAATAAAATAAAAAAATGAAAATTATGAAAAAATGCTTGAAAGAAAAAAGTATTCTCTATATTCATTTGAAAAAGTGTCCTGCAAATAAACCATCACAACTCAAGGAAAAGGTTTAATTAGAGTTAATCATTAGAACTAGAGAGTGCAGTCCAGAACAGAAAAAATAAACTAAAAATATTTATCTTGTTTGAAAATAAAGATAATATGATAAAATGATAACCTATGCATAAATAAGCATCTAATTTTTTATGGTTACTATTCTAGTGTGTGTATATATATATATATATATATATATATATATATATGTCTGCAGTTCACTTCCAGCCAAAATTTAAAATTTCTCTCTTTTAGGCATTTCCAATGGCTCTCCCCTTTCTTCCCTCTCTACATTTTCTCACGTTTTCCTCTTTATTTTCCTCTTCACTTTTTATTCTGTATCTCTCCTTTTCTTCTTTTTTTCCTTTTCTTAATAAAAGTACAATTCTTTTTTTAAAAAATGCCAAAAGATTTGAGCCCAAACACTGTAACCTATATCAATATCTGTCTGTAATTCACTTCTAGCCAAAATTTAAAATTTCTCTCTCTTAGCCATTTCCATTGGCTCTTCCCTCTCTACTTTTTCTGACTTATTTTCCTCTTCACTTCCTATTTCTTCTACATCTTTCCTTTTTCTCTTTCTTTTTCTTTTCTTGATCTTTCATCTTATTTTCTGATATTTTCTTCCCTCTTTCTTTCCACTTTTTTAATATCTTTTTACCTTTTACGCAAAAAAATTTACAAAAATAAAGGGAAATGTTGTTCTTTAAAGAATTTTTTCAAATAAAATGTTTATTACTATCATTGCTAACTACCTGATGAGACATTGTTCTTTCAATGTTGAAACAGAATGTACAATTTTGTAGGAGTTTGTAGTTTACACATGTTCTAATATAATAATTAATAATAAATACATATATATATATATATATATATATATATATATATATATATGTAAATTTGTCATTATAATCGTTTCAAAAAATCCTCCGAGTTCATACGCAGAAGGAAAAAATGGTAATAAAAAAAGAACGAGCTAAGCACTTGAACATCAGTCAAAGTATGTAGCCTAAAGAAAAAAAACCCAAGATGAGTAACGAGTATATATATATATATATATATATATATATGATACAAATATAGTTTTAACGTTTGGTACATTTATGAGTAAAAGTGCTCAATAACAGAAGTAGCATATGATAAATGCTAAAATAGACGCTGAGATCAACTTTTTACATTCAACTAAATGCAGCATACATGCATGTATGCATTTCTCTTTCTGTGTGTGTGTGTGTGTGTGTGTGTGTGTGTGTGTATTTTTTAATCAGTTTCACCTCATGCAATTCAGTAAAGATACTAAGATACAAGGAGTTACAGGTTTTGGAAGAATTAGGACGGAAACATTACTAATGAGTATGAAGAGGAAAGAGTAATTAGAAGGACAGTTGATAGGAATTGACATTACATTTGAATTTTTGAAGATCAAAGTTTGATGGTAAACATGAAGCAGGAAGGGATTTCTACAAGTGAGCAGAGTGAGAAAAGAAACTTTTATCATAGAATTTATGGATGCATCTAGCTAACTTAGCGTGCAAATGGGATGATAGGCAAACCTATCTACACCTATTGAGGAAAAATAAATAAATTTACAGAAAACAAAATTTTAGAGTTTAGACAGAGACATTTGAAGTATAGAGTTGAAATAAATTTTAGAAGGAATTCAAAACTTAATCCTAAACAGGAAACAAGGGATAAGACCGTAAGGAGTGCAAATTGGATGATAAGTGAACTTGTCTACTTCTATTACAGGTAAACCTGTTAGGATTATGCAATAAATCAGAAATAGTTGACCTTACTATCCATAATACATTTTTGACCCGCATATATAATTAAGTGAACACACATGGTTTGAAGATTGCGTTCAAATAGACTGTCATCTCGTAGTGTTGACCTCAGTGTCCACTTTAATACTTACATATATATATATATATGTATGTTGAATAAACAGATTGAAATCTGACAAGATGAATAGAAGTAAAGAACAATAAGAAAAAGTGTTTTTAATCTAACGTGTTTCACTTTAAAAAGCTTCCTCAGAGATTTTTTAAAAACAAATGATTTAAAAAATAAGAAAATCATTCATCTTTAAAAAATCTCTCAGGAAGCTTGTTAAAGTGAAACACGTTAGATTAAAAACACTTTTTTTCTACCTGTTCTTTACTTATTCTATTTTAATCACTTTTCTTAGGTGTAATACTATTACATATATATATATATATATATTATGGACTCTCGATTTCAACGTATGAGTGTCTAACCTCAGTTAGACTACCACACAAAGAATTGTTTAGAGTGGTGAAGGCTTGTGTAGCACCATCCACACTTTTTGGAACTGCTGATAACAAACAATCGGTGCAGAATTTTGCCATGGATCGCATGAACAGCAGACCTCAGATATTTAACCCATAACTGGAGGGAAGGGACGGATTAATACCTTTCCCAAGGGTACCAGTGTGTTAGTGAATGCAGAGTGTTTGACTGGAAATCAAACTCGGCTCACCGATTCCTCTTTCTGAGCCGATATCCACTGCACCACAACTCACATCTGTCAATAATCGCTTGCAGCCCCTGGTATTCCCAAACGATCACCCATCTAGTACTGACCAGGCTCAATGTCGCTTAACTTCAGTGATCGAGCGAGAACCGGTGTATTCAACGTGATATGACTGTAACCATATATATATATATATACATACACACACACACACACACACACACATAAGGATGCATCAATAAATTTTGATCTGATATTTTCACCATATAATGTTTGATTGTTGTGATTAATATTCATCCCTAAATTAAATGTAAGTAAAAGGAAATAGATTATATTAAAAAAAAATGAATATTTTTGCTTCTTTGATTTATTTCAATTATTGTTCATGGTTTTTCAAAAAGAGTACCGTAGTTTGAATGATTCAAAGAAATCAAAATATATTCACAATTCCTGAGTTTAAAACACAAAACAAAATTTGGAAAAATCAAAATATCAGTCTGTATACTTAACATGCATGACTTGTCGGGGAGTGAACCTGTGTTTCTCTAGAGAAAAGGAAAACAAAACTTTGCTTGCTTTGACATTATTCTTGGCCATAAAACACACTGGAGAAAAAGAGATAATATAAATCTAGGCCCTGGATGACATGGAAAGTGGAATTAACAATCTGGCCTCATCTGTTGCATTCACTTTCATACAAATGCTTTCATAAAAAGGTATACGTTCATTTCTTTGCCTCCTAGATATGAATTATAGGGGTAAACTGAATTTTCTCATCTTGGCTGGCAACTGGTGTAGGTGAATGATCATACAGAATTCAAAATGGTGGAGAGGGCAACAAGAAACCACCCGTGATCTGACAATTCATACATAAGAAAGACAAGGAGCCTTGATCATGTCTGTCCTGAAGAGATTTGGCATTTGAAAAAATAATAACTTATTGGAGAAATCTTCAGCTATAATCTAATTTATGAACCTATAAATATCAAAACCGTTTTATGTTTTTCAACATTAATATCCAGTTCTTCATAGTAAGATTTTACATGCATGCAAATATCAAAGCATAGAAAAAATATTTATCTGGTATACAGAATTAAATTATTTTGTTCATTTCCTTCAGTTTTTCAACCAAAACAAATACCACTTAATTTAAAGCTGAGCAACCCTGTATCTTCAATGTTTCCCAATGTAGAATTCTAACTGGTATTTGTTCTATTTTAATTCTCCACAAGATGTATAAAATTCCATAAATAAAACCAACACTAATCAGAAGTTTTTTCAAAAGACAAAACACAATATAGGAGCTTTTTCCATTTTGTCATTTCAATTACATGTTATCAGATGTATAGATTTTTATATTACATTCCCCAAATATCAATTATATAAAAAACAAGATTTTACAGATATATTAATGAATTATTCAAACAAATGATGCAAAATAATACATTTCTTACTCCATCCACTGGTTATTATAAAGTTTATTTTATTATGAAGTTGATGCGACAAGAGTCAGCTTAATAATAAAAGTCAAGCTATGAATAAACCATAAAACAATTCATTGATTTCTAGAATGCAATATTTTTATAGATAATTAATGTGTATATTAAACCTTGCTTTGCAGGTGAAATTGGTTACCTTTTAATCTCCATATAATGGATAAGTTAAACCTCAATGCCCATTCATTAAAGAAAGCTTTTGAAATTCAAATCCAGGGAAATTATTATAAAATATTCAGTTTGATAAGTTTGTTGCATTCAAATATCTGCAAATAATGTTTTTTCAAATGAATGTTGTATCATAGATTTCTTTTTGCCACAATACAAGGCTTGAGAGTCACCTAAGTTAGAGGGTAACTGGCAAAATGATAATGTTGAAGGAGATATGTGATATAAATCAAAGTGGAGGTGTTTTATTTTTTTAATCATTTCACTCCAAGCAAGGCAGTACCACTACTGATGTGCAGGGGTCTACATAAGAGTAAAAGTTTAGATAGGAGGACAGTAAAGAGAAAGACGAACCAGTTACAGGGGGTGTCAGAGAAAGGGCAAGAGAAGGATGGGAACACAGGTGTGAAGACAGTTACGAAGGTAGAGAGAATGGAAAAGTGCAAGATATACGGGGTGATGTAGAAAGAACTGGGGTCAAGTGGATAAGAGATGGGCATTGACATCGCATTTAAATTCCTGGAGATTGTAGCCATAAGGAAAGCAAGTATATGGAAGGGAGTTCCACAGGCGGGAAGTGCCAGAAAAGAAGCTGCTGGAGTAGAATTGTTGGCTGCATTTGGTTGATCTAACTGTAAATGGGTGGGACCTTGCTGCCAGTCTGGTTGCATGAATAAATTCTTGTGGCAGGGGCACCAGTGATTCAAGTTTGTCGGAGCAGAATCCATGAAAATATTTGTAAAATAGACAGAGGGAAACCATATTCTGCTGGTGAGAAAGTGGCTGGAGTCAAGCCTCCAAGTCGGGACTTATTGCATTACAGATTCTCCTTTGGAGCCTATTGAGAACACTGAGGTGAACAGCAGGGGCGCCTGACTGTATTCTATGCATGGATGGATGGTTGATTTGTATATGTACAAGATAGATTCAGATGGAAAAATCCAACACAGTGACCCAACCTTCATAGCAGTGGATTTAGTTATTGACTCAATATAATGATTCCACTTGAGATTGGAAGATAGTGTAAGGCTGAGGAGGTGCAGGTGGTAGGAAGTTAAGATTATGAGAAAACGAGAATAGATAATGAGTGATCCTTGACTTGAAGAGGTTAAGATTCAAGAAAACTCTCACTTTCTTCTGATATTTGGAACTTAGAAGAAACTATGGTGAGTCTACTTCATGTGTTTGGCATGGCATATCCTAGTTGTTAAGTTCTGAGCTGGTTGAAAAATGAATGGATCTCATCTGAAGATTTGCCATGAAAATAGTGACAGAATTGTGCTAGGCTTGCATCTGTAGGAAAATGGCTACTGAAAGAAGAATAAGTATTCTCCCAAAAAAACAACATAAATAATTTAAACTCCTTCAAGGCTGGAGAGTAAATATTGAGCAACTCCAATTCAAATATGGCAACAATAAACACTATATGATATCAAATGAATTTAATTTTGTGTTACTTTCCTTTTTGAATGATATTTCCAATTTACTAAGGTCATCAGTACCTTTTTCTTTGATTGTTTTTTTTCTGTACAACTATTCTCACTGTTGATCTCAGAGTTGGGTTCACTTTCCTTCCCCTTCTAGCTGACATATCACCCTTAATAGCCAGTTAAGAAGCACAGTCTGTTCAGAGTCACAGTCTGTAGGTAGATTAAGACAAAATGTGCCTTAAAATTTACAAATAGAGACAGCTTTTTGCCACATGGCATGCTGGAGGTTGTGAGTAAAGACAGCTTCTATAATATCTACTAGTTATCCTTTTCAGGGTCAAAGAGAAGGTATGTAACACATTCCTACTCTTTGGCAGCATGTTCACTTTCTAGAAATGAAAACTTTATTTACTTCTACTCCATCAGCTTTTTTTCTCACACTTACCTCCTGTGGAATTCTCTTCTGCATACTTGCTTTCCTGACAGTTACAATCTCCAAGAATTTAAATGTAAAGTCAATAGTCATCTCCTGTCACACTAACTTACATCCTCTCTCTCATGCTTTTCTACATTAACCCCACTCTCATCAGTATTCTCTTTCCTCTCCTACTTTCTTCCTGACACACCCTGCAACCTCTCACTCCTCATAACATTCCTCCTCATCCACCCCACTCTCATCAGTAATCTCTTCCCTCTCCTACTCTATTCCTGACACCTCCTGCAACCTCTCACTCCTCATGACATTTTTCTTATGTAACCCCTTGCACAACAGTGGCAGTAAAATGCCTTGCTTGGGGCGACAAAATTATTAAAAAAAAAGTTCTTTCAAATTCTCCCTAATAATCATGATTTCTTCATTATAACTGCCTGGGAAAATATCTGTACTGACAGTCAATGCCACCAACGTTGCTCTCATCAGTTTTATTTTATAATCAAGTGTTAAACTCATTAGCTTCTTAGTAAATCAAGAAAGTAATTGTTTGCATATAAAACAAACTTGTTTTTTCTATATATTGATGTCCTTGGCACTTTGATGTGGTGTAATGGTTAGCAAGTTTTTTTTTTTTTTGCTAGGTCAATTACAACTGGGCAATGAATTCAATCCTCATTGGGTGTGCAATACATTTGGCTTTGTGCTACATCTAAGCATTCCTTATTAAATCATTATATATTAATTTCTTATTAATAAAGTCATTACCTGCTGTCTTCAGTTGAAAAGAATTGACTCTTGTCATAGTTTGCATTAACTCATGGGTTGGTATTTTTTTTTTTAATCATACCACCCCGAACAAGGCGGTAACGCCACTGATGTGCAGGGGGCTACGTAAGAGTGAAAAGATTAGAAAAGAGAAAGCCGGAAACCACATGGATTAAATTTCTTATTTGTTTCAACTATTATTCTCATTTTCCTTCTCTCTACTCATTTGTGGCTTATATACTTTACACACAAAAGCAAAATCAATTTTATTCATCGTTAAGTACTAAACTGCTTGCTGTACTTAAGATCCGGGAAAATTTTTAAATACAATTTTAATTTAATACGAATAGGAAAAATCAATATGAAAAACAAAAATACATTTTCATATAAATATAAACCAAGAAACAAATTAGCTCAGATTAAGAGAAAAGTTAAAATTGGTCAGAGCAGAATATTCTAGACAGTCAGTCAACATAATTGCTATGAAATCAGATCTCTCTCTCTCTCTCTCTCTCTCTCTCACACACACACACACACACACACACACACACACACATGTATGTATAAGCAGTTTATGGATTTTTTCAATTTGGCAATATTTCTTATTATAATAAATGTTATTTTAATGGAGACATATGTTTAAGTAGACATGTCTGTTTATTTACAAACACTGAAATTGATGTCTACCAACTTAGATCATCAAAATTATAATTTAAAAAAATGTATCTCTCAATGGAAATCAAGCCTGCATCTTATTTTTCAAGTTCGATTTCTGCTGAGAAGTGCATTTTATGTAATAAGACTTTTAATCATCTAGGTCAGTGGGTGCTATTTTCACTATTTGTAAATAAAAAGCAATGTCTGCTCAACTACATGTACTGACTAAAATAACATTTATTGCAATAAAAGATAGATACATTGTAGATAAAGAATTCAACAAGCATGCTGTCAGTTTCAGACATAAGATGATTTGCAGACTCTGTGCCACTTAACTTTACAAGGGTTATATATATATATATATATATATATATATAGGTCACTTGAAACTTCTGAGTTGTACAGAAAGCAGAAACAGGCTGTTCCCATTTTTTTTTTTTTGGATTAATATTTTAGGTTATTTATCATCCTGACCTTTGCTTACTTATTCCTTTTTTTAGTTTGTATTTTATTTATTTATTATTTTATTTATATCTTCATGTATCTAATTAATCTTTTAGTTGTTTTTTTTTTTTTATATATTTCATTGGAAATCAGAAAGCTGTTCAAATTTCAGTCAAGTTCATTACATTCACATACATGCAAATATTCTTGGGAAATCTATGAAGTCATCTTTTCTTCCCTCAGCTATGGCTCAAATAATAGAACTTTTATCTAGAAAAAAATCATTGTTATCTCCCAAGAATTGTTAATGATATATTCACGCACAAAGAAGAATTATTCATACAATCCAAAATATGTTTTGGCTTTAAATAACCTACAAAGGTCTTGATGAACCATCATTTAAACAAAAATGGTGTGGGTAGTGTAACAGTTAACGGCCAAGGTAATGGAGTTGTGGAACCAAGTTCAAACCCCAACTGAGACTGTTTACATTCACTTCCCACTCATATCTTCTCACTGCAGCTATGGATGAAAAGTATGAAAGCTTGAACCATAACATTCAGTTCATCTTGGGTGTCAGGCAAGAAATCTGAACCCCATAAAGATTTGCCTGCTACTGAAACCACAACAGCATCTCCTGAAGTAGTTGTGGCATACACTCTACAAGATAACTACAAAGATTTAAAAGAATGATCAAAATCATTTCTGCTATTTTGGTGTATATAATCTTATAAAATATAATCATTGACCTCTGGGTTCAAATGATAGAGACAATAATGAAAAACAACCTTGTCAAAAGAGCCTAAATTTCTGTTGATGTTGGTGTATATAATCTTATACAATATAATCATTGACCTCTGGTTTCCATTATACCACCTGTGCAGCTCAATATTGTGTAGTTGTTTTTAGTTATAAAGCATAACTAAAGGGCTAGGAATCAAGTAGATATTATACTCTGATCCTAGGTTAAAAAAAATAATAGCTGTACATAAAGCAAGTAGAATAATAATATGAATAACATGATAATATAATAATATAGATAATAATGGTAACAATATAATATACTTCTCTATTGGCAGGGTTTAGCATACACCAACTACTTCCCCTGCAGAGGAGAAAAACCTCCTCAATGCTCACCTATCAAGTCTATGCTTACAGACTCAAATATAAACAGCCAATATTTATCTATAGATTCAAGTATAAATATGTTTTATATATATCTATAGATAAGTAGAAATCTCACTAATGTTTACCGATATATCAAACATATAAAAAAACAGATTTCTTCAGTAATTAACACAACAATGGTTAAAATCCACCAAACCAACCCACAATGTGAATTATTCAGCCGATACTGTATGTTTACATGATCGTTTGATCATGTAAGCATACAGTATCAGCTGATCTGGAAAATAAAAAGACTAAGATATGTGATTTTGACATCTGAACTACAAGACTTGATTTCGATAATTACAAACTGTAAAAGAAGACATGTAAGTTATTCAAGATATAACCATGTCAGTTGATCACTGGCTGATGATGAATGAACAAGACTTGATTTCGATAATTACAAACTGTAAAAAGAAGACATGCTAAGTTGATGAATATAACCATGTCAGTTGATCACTGGATGATGATGAATGAACAAGACTTGATTTCGATAATTACAAACTGTAAAAAGAAGACATGTAAGTTGATGAATATAACCATGTCAGTTGATCACTGGATGATGAATGAACAAGACTTGATTTCGATAATTACAAACTGTAAAAAGAAGACATGTAGTTGATGAATATAACCATGTCAGTTGATCACTGGATGATGATGAATGAACAAGACTTGATTTCGATAATTACAAGCTGTAAAAAGAAGACATGTAAGTTGATGAATATAACCATGTCAGTTGATCACTGGATGATGATGAATGAACAAGACTTGGTTTCGATAATTACAAACTGTAAAAAGAAGACATGTAAGTTGATGAATATAACCATGTCAGTTGATCACTGGCTGATGATGAATGAACAAGACTTGATTTCGATAATTACAAACTGTAAAAAGAAGACATGTAAGTTGATGAATATAACCATGTCAGTTGATCACTGGATGATAGATGAATGAACAAGACTTGATTTCGATAATTACAAACTGTAAAAAGAAGACATGTAAGTTGATGAATATAACCATGTCAGTTGATCACTGGATGAAGTGATGAATGAACAAGACTTGATTTCGATAATTACAAACTGTAAAAGAAGACATGTAAGTTGATGAATATAACCATGTCAGTTGATCACTGGCTGATGATGAATGAACAAGACTTGATTTCGATAATTACAAACTGTAAAAGAAGACATGTAAGTTGATGAATATAACCATGTCAGTTGATCACTGGATGATGATGAATGAACAAGACTTGATTTCGATAATTACAAACTGTAAAAAGAAGACATGTAAGTTGATGAATATAGCCATGTCAGTTGATCACTGGATGATGATGAATGAACAAGACTTGATTTCGATAATTACAAACTGTAAAAAGAAGACATGTAAGTTGATGAATATAACCATGTCAGTTGATCACTGGATGATGAATGGAAACAAGACTTTTGATTTCGATAATTACAAACTGTAAAAGACATGTGAGGTTGATGAATATAACCATGTCAGTTGATCACTGGATGATGATGAATGAACAAGACTTGATTTCGATAATTACAAACTGTAAAAAGAAGACATGTAAGTTGATGAATATAACCATGTCAGTTGATCACTGGCTGATGATGAATGAACAAGACTTGATTTCGATAATTACAAACTGTAAAAGAAGACATGTAAGTTGATGAATATAACCATGTCAGTTGATCCTTTCTGGATGATGATGAATGAACAAGACTTGATTTAGAGTAATTACAAACTGTAAAAGAAGACATGTAAGTTGATGAATATAACCATGTCAGTTGATCACTGGATGATGATGAATGAACAAGACTTGATTTCGATAATTACAAACTGTAAAAGAAGACATGTCAAAGTTGGCAAGCCATAACCATGTCAGTTGATCTTTAGATGATGATGAATGAACAAGACTTGATTTCGATAATTACAAACTGTAAAAAGAAGACATGTAAGTTGATGAATATAACCATATGTCAGTTGATCACTGGATGATGATGAATGAACAGGCTTGATTTCGATAATTACAAACTGTAAAAGAAGACATGTAAGTTGATGAATATAACCATGTCAGTTGATCACTGGATGATGAATGAACAAGACTTGATTTCGATAATTACAAACTGTAAAAAGACATGTAAGTTGATAGATAACCATGTCAGTTGATCACTGGATGATGATGAATGAACAAGACTTGATTTCGATAATTACAAACTGTAAAAGAAGACATGTAAGTTGATGAATATAACCATGTCAGTTGATCATGGCTGATGATGAATGAACAAGACTTGATTTCGATAATTGCAAACTGTAAAAAGAAGACATGTAAGTTGATGAATATAACCATGTCAGTTGATCATGAGATGATGATGAATGAACAAGACTTGATTTCGATAATTACAAACTGTAAAAGACATGTAAGTTGAGTGAATATAACCATGTCAGTTGATCACTGGATGATGATGAATGAACAAGACTTGATTTCGATAATTACAAACTGTAAAAAGAAGACATGCAGTTGATGAATATAACCATGTCAGTTGATCACTGGATGATGATGAATGAACAAGACTTGATTTCGATAATTACAAACTGTAAAAAGAAGACATGTAAGTTGATGAATATAACCATGTCAGTTGATCACTGGATGATGATGAATGAACAAGACTTGATTTAGATAATTACAAACTGTAAAAAGAAGACATGTAAGTTGATGAACATAACCATGTCAGTTGATCACTGGATGATGATGAATGAACAAGACTTGATTTCGATAATTACAAACTGTAAAAGAAGACATGTAAGTTGATGAATATAACCATGTCAGTTGATCACTGGATGATGATGAATGAACAAGACTTGATTTCGATAATTACAAACTGTAAAAAGACATGTAAGTTGATGAATATAACCATGTCAGTTGATCACTGGCTGATGATGTGAATGAACAAGACTTGATTTCGATAATTACAAACTGTAAAGAAGACATGTAAGTTGATGAATATAACCATGTCAGTTGATCACTGACTGATGATGAATAAACAGAAGACTTGATTTCGATAATTACAAACTGTAAAAGAAGACATGTAAGTTGATGAATATAACCATGTCAGTTGATCACTGGATGATGATGAATGAACAAGACTTGATTTCGATAATTACAAACTGTAAAAAGAAGACATGTAAGTTGATGAATATAACCATGTCAGTTGATCACTGGATGATGATGAATGAACAAGACAGTTTCGATAATTACAAACTGTAAAAAGAAGACATGTAAGTTGATGAATATAACCATGTCAGTTGATCACTGGATGATGAATGAACAAGACTTGATTTCGATAATTACAAACTGTAAAAGAAGACATGTAAGTTGATGAATATAACCATGTCAGTTGATCACTGGCTGATGATGAATGAACAAGACTTGATTTCGATAATTACAAACTGTAAAAAGAAGACATGTAAGTTGATGAATATAACCATGTCAGTTGATCACTGGATGATGATGAATGAACAAGACTTGATTTCGATAATTACAAACTGTAAAAAGAAGACATGTAAGTTGATGAATATAACCATGTCAGTTGATCACTGGATGATGATGAATGAACAATAGCAGGTCCATGCCAGGAATTGAGAAACTTGTTTAGTGTAAAGTTTAGGAGTTTTTCCATAATTACTGACATACTTAAAACTGTATCATAAACAAACAAATTTAGATGGAATAAATTATACATTTGAGAAAGAATTGAAACATAGCAGTGCTGGAGAAGGTGCTGAAGATTTAATAAGGCTTTTTATTACTTAATCTCTAATGATTATGTCCAGGCATTTAGTATGAACATGGAGATGTCTTTATTATTATTACTACTCCTCCTCCTCCTCCTCCTACTACTACTACTACAACAACAGCAATAACAATAATGTTCATACACTGTAAAAAAGAAAAAAAGGTTTTTGATTACTGACATTGTATTGACTGTTCTCTTAAGGAAATTCAAGTGACTATTTTTATAAGCTATTAGATTTTCTTGCACCACTGAACAAAAACTATTTACCCTCTATTATGGTCTGTGGCTAGGGTTCTAGCTCTTATGTAGGTTGAGCCTCTACTTAGATTTTGTGCTAGTGTCACATTTGAAGTCCTAACTATCCTCCTTGTCTCTACAAGGCAGAATAACAAAAGAGAGATCATGACAGCCAAGCAGTAGAATATTGATAAAAAGACAAATGTGGATGAGAAAATTACAAACTGAGAAGTCAAAAATTAAAAGACAAACAACTCTATGGACATTTCAAGAGACAGACCAAAAGAAATGCAGGTGATGGGGACATGGCTATGATGACATGTGACAAGAAAAAAAATGAATCCCAGTTAATCCTAACACTATATTACATCTAAGACATTACACAACAGGATAGTAAACATCAAATATAATGAGAATAAGATGATACTGTCAGTCATATAACGTTTTTTTTTTTTTTAATCATTTCACCCCCAAGCAAGGGATTCCATTGCCACTATTGCGCAGGGGATTATATAGAGGAAGGTAGTGAGAAAGAGTGGTTAGATATAGGAAATGTCAGGAGGTTGATAGGCGGGTAACGATGTAGATGGAGGAAGTGTTTGAGAGAATGGATGTGAGTTAGTGTGTTAGGAGGTGTCTATTGACCTTACATTTAAACTCCTGGAGATTGTAGCTGTCAGGGAAGCAAGTATGTGGAAGGGAATTCTACAGGCGGGAAGTGAGAGAAAAGAAGCTGTTGGAGTAGAAATTGCAGTTACATTTTATCGGTTTCACTGTAAAAGGGTGGGACCTAGTTGCTAATCTAGTATCTTGTGCAAATTCGTACCTGGGGGGCACCAGTGATCTAAGTTCATCGGAGCAGAAGCCGTGAAAGTATTTATAGAAGAGGCACAGGGAAGCCACATCACGCCGGCGAGAGAGTTATGCCAAGTCGGTATCGATCACATTGCAGATTCTCCATTGTATTTTGTCAAGAACCCCGAGGAGGATAGCAGGGGCACCAGACCAGATGTGGCAGAAGTATTCAAGACATGGGTGGATGTTAGATTTATATATGTGCAGGATAGATTCAGGTGGGAAAGTGCATGCAGGAAATGGGTTAAGAAGAAATACAAAATAGTTATGAGTAGGTAGGACTTGAATTCCATTGAGAAAGGTTGTGGTGATACCAAGCAAAAGCAATGGACCGGATGTTTGCGCTCTCACGACCAAAAAGCAAATGACCAAAAGTCGTCGCTGCGCCGTCGGTTCTGCGCAGATGTTCTGGTTGAAAACTAAAAATTAATCAGATATTAAATTTCTAGTTCGCAAGCCTACACAAATTTTATTTATCAGCCAATGGGAAGCCCAGAACCAAATACAAGTGTGAAATCCCAAATGAGCTACTGTGATCCAAAAAGAAGATATAAAAAGCGGATAGAGAAAGCATCATCAGGCAGACCGACTCTAGGAGAAGAAAGTAATCAGTATCTCCCTTGACCAAGTCAAGTGGCTTACTACGCTTGCCTCCATTACCTCTTTCCTTCTTCCCTGCCTCAAAACTACTTACTGACCTAAGGAGCGAATACATCAAAGACATTCCTTACTTACACGCTCATGCATTCCTAAGCATTAATTCTCTTTCAGCATTTTATTGCCATGAAAATTTTAACGTCTGTTGGACCTATACTTCAAGTATTACTTTCATTGTAAAAACCTTAATTGATATGTGTATATATAAAATGTTATTTTTCTACTCAAATTGTCTTTGTTGATTTGTAATCATTTTATGACTTATAGTGGGCTATCTACAACAAGGCCAAATTTTGTTAACCTGCAACAGTATACAACTACCCTTCACTAGAACGGACACCCACTATTAACAGAAAAAGAATAGATAAGCAACACACTATAAGGTGAAACAACTGGAATTTGCCCATGCAATGGGCTTAATGGATTGATAAGAAGCAGTTCTAGAGCATAATGGAAGAAATGTGAAGTCCTATGAGTCCTTGAAATGTAAACATTTCATCCAATTCAAGCTAAAAGACAAAAATATATTTAAATAGGGAGAGAAAGATTTTGTTTTTACTGAAACTAAAAAACTGAAAAAAATATCTTGGATTTGCAAGAAAACTAAAAACTTATCAAATCTGAAGGTGACCATAGTACTCCTTATTATTGCAGCATCTGGAACAGTTGCAAAGAGTTTTGCAAAGATGTTGCACAAATTTGGAAAAATCTGAGAAAAAATCAAAATCATTCAGATGACATTATGACTAAGTTATAACCAACAGATACCGATCATGATCTATGTATTGTTTCCTTTCAGGACATTAGATATCATGAATCCTCACAAGTTCCTTTCTCTTGTACTTTTAACTCTTTACTATAACTCCTTATCCCTGTTCTACCATTCAACTTCTTGCTCACTACCGCTCTTCCTTGCAATGCATTCTATATATTAAATTTTAAAGCCCACTTTCCTCATAAAGTGTACCAGAAAAGATAGATATGACATTACATTTCAGTACTATTTTCTTTGATTCCATTAAAATAGTCATATGTCTATAAACAGCAAATATCACTGATGCAAAAACTTAATGAGTACGATAAAATATTACTTATGTAAGAGGTACAAGCAAGAAATTAAATAAGAAAAATATAGAGAAAAAAATGTATAGTATGAGCTACTGGGAATTATGCAAATGATTTTTATTTTTAAAATTCTTTTAATCAATTTCACTCCAAGCAAAACAATAAGCCCATTAAGACACAAGGGGTTACTAGGTGTGAAAGAATTAGAAAACAGAAACATTATCAAGGAGTGAGAACAAAAGAAATGGAATCAAGAGAACAGTAGATAGTAATTTTTTTCATCAAAATCCATCTTGCACATTTATAAATTTACCATTTGTCTATGCATTGAATTTTGTTGCCATATCTGGTTGGGTGCTCTTGCTATTCATCTGGGGGTTCTTGACAAACTCCAAAGGAGGATCTGCAATGTTATTGGTAATGATTTGGCAGCTAACTTTCAGTCACTTTCCCACAACGAGATGTGGCTTCCCTCTGTTTTATCTACAAATGTTTTTATGGCTTCTCCTTGGATAAGCTTCATATCCTGGTACCCGGCTCTTACAAATTTACTCATGCAACTAGATTGTCAACTAGATCCCACCATACTAATGTCAAAATAGGCAAAGGTAATGGCCACTTCTTCTCTAATAGCTTCATTTCTCACACTTCTTGCCTAGGAAACTCACTTCTCCATGCTTGCTTCCCTGATAGCTACAGTCTCCAAAGATTTAAGCGCAATGTCAATTGCCATCTTCTATCTCCTTGACTCTCATTACTTCCTTACTCTTTCTTTATCATCCCCAATACTATTTTTAATTTTATATATCAATTCAAATGTCCCTTGGGAGAATATATCTTCAAAAAAAAAAACAAATATATATGTTGGATTTACAACAACTATATCAATAGGATGTCTTACATTACACATGTCTGACCATTTGTCCATTTCTAGACATCTACAACAACATTCCTGTTTACATTTACAATATAAAAAAAATAATGATCAATAACACAACTATCACACACCAAGAAAACAAAAAAGCAAACTACAGATCGCCGAGGCAATTCATTATAGGCATTCATTATAAAACTTAATCCGTCAATTAATAGAATCAGCTATGAATACTGTAGTAATGTTCTAAAATGTTCATAAAAAAGAACAGTTTTTTCATACTTTAACACATGCATGACAATTACATTACAACATAAAAAAATTCGATTTTGGATAATTTTCACGTTCTAATGAACGTTAAGCAATTTGTCAACCATTATAATTGAAGCATGAAGAAAATTTACACTAATTTTTTAGCAAGATAGTTTTGCGATTATTTTTTGTTACTACAACTCACACCCCTGAAGATAATCTCGGAATGAGATTGAAAGTATTGGGAACATCGAGAAATGAATAATAAAATCATCTATCAAAGTTACAGCTCATTTCTTACATCTTTCAATTATTATACACGAAAGATTGTTCACAAGTATGAATGGATTTTATTAAAAATAAGCAGACACAAGGTTTGCAATTTATTTAATCTGACATGTCTAAAAGAAAATTTGCTGCCTGAATACAAACACACACACACACACACACACACACACACACATATATGTTATAAGAAAGTGAAAGAGCATGTAGATTAAAACCAACTATTCAAAAATTTACTTTATAAAGAGTTCTCAATACAAAGTAGAGCTTAATATTGTAATTTTTAACACTATCACCTGAAGAAGAACAGTATTGTTCTGAAACATAATAATTTTTGTGTAGTGATATAATGCTTTTATAAACTATTGTAATAAAAAAATTACTATATATATATATATATATATATATATATAAAAGGTGCATTTTGGCAGTAAGAATTCTTTTAAAAACGTTTGGTTGAACAATATCAACAAAGTCTGTCTATCCAATTTTTTCTTAATCTTTTCAAATTTCCATGTAAGTTGTTTTATACAATCAGTAAGATTTTACAGTGTTTATTCTTGTTTTTGTTTTTTTCTGAGTATTTTTAAATGTTGCTACATTTGTTGTCAAGGATTTCATTATATCTTCTGTTTATGAAAATGATTTTGGTGAATTCAGACATCTTCTCATTAGTTGAAACCAATTTCATGTCACTCAAAGTGAGGTCATTTAAAATGATCAAGTTAATTTTTACATGATATTTTTCTTTATACACACTTCAATATACAATCCACTGTGGAAAAATATACTCTATTTAATATTGGCTTGTATTATAACAGTTCCCAGAATTTTAAGAATTTCTCTGTCATTTATAATATTTTGATGTTATTTACTAAAATATATCTGAGGTTGATATTAGTTTGATTATTTGTGATATGTTGATCTATATATATATATATATATATATATATATATATATGAGCTGTGATATCGCAAAACAGGCTTGTATGTGGATGACTAATATATTATGCTCTCATTACGATTGAGCTCTCTAGAAAAGAAAAATTTTAAAAACAGTTTCCACATCTGCGATATAAGCATTACTCTTCAGAAATGAATAGAGTTCTTTTGGTGACTGGGGTGTGTATACACTGCTTATATGCAACATGTTAAAATTTCCCTTCTCTGATTCCATGCACCTATGGCTTAGGAGGTAGCGACTCTGACTGACACCAAATCGGTCAAGTTTCAATCTCAGCCAGAAGCAAGTGGATGTGTCTAGCCACACTGATGAGCTCTGATACAGCAAAACAGGCTTGTATGTGGATGACTAATATATATATATATATATATATATATATATATATATATATATATATATATATATATAATGATGTCAATTAATAAATATACATATGATGAGGGTGTACATATGTATAGTATTATTAATTATTATTCAAGTGTTAATAAAACATTGCTCAATGTATGAACAGAGCTGTATTATATATATATATATATATATATATATATATATATTAATAAATATACATATTATCCTATGTCTATGGCATAACTCAGAGTTTCATGTGTTATGCAATTATCAGGTGCCTATTTCAAACTGACAGTTTAATAGATTTGAATTTAAGTTCACTCAATGTTCATGGGAATTAAATCTTACTAAGTTAAGTCTTTTTTAATAACAAGATTAAAAATTTAAATATTCCACTGTTACATATAAATAAAAATTTAAATTTAAAATGAACATAAAAAATGAAAAACAACAAATTGCAGGGAGAAGAAATCAAAGGGGTGTAAATCATGAGTCTTAAAAATTTAAATATTCAAATATTACATGTACATAAAAAATGTAGGAAAAATTAAAATTTTAAAATAAAATAAAAATGAAAAGGAAAATTAAGAAGTAAAATTTAGAATTAAAAATTAAAAAATGTAAGGAGCAAAAATAAAAGGGGTTTAATTCATAATTGTTACAAGTCACAATTATGAATAAAATTTTTCCCCTTCCATTCATCCATTTTACCCATAACAAATTTGCTTTTCATAATTTTTTCCTGTTTACAGTTCTGGTGAGAGGGGACAAAACTGGTTGACTGGTGTTTTTGTTTTAAAATTTGGCATAACCAATCATAGTAAAAAAATTTCTTGTTTTTAACGCCATGATAAAATTTTGTACCATTAAAAATATATTTAAATACTTTAAGAAAAATAAAAACCCTGATTTGATTAGAAAATTAAATAAAATTTTACAGCTTAGGTCCAAAATTGGAACATTGATGGGTAAAACAACTTTTTTACACTCTTGTCTTCAATACCAGGTTTGTCCTCTTTTTATTTCCTATCAGATTAAGTGGGCAAAATTGATGTCTGACTGGAAGATAGAGAAGGTCTTTATTAAGGATTTTCTCTTGCAGTTTTCTAGCTGGTGTTTTGGCCTACAAAGAAAATATAATGTGTTATGGCATGGGACATATAATTTTTTGTCATATTCTGATAGGATCTATTTTTCCCTGTTTTGTAGGTCTGATACATGCACATTGTTTTTCCAAAACAGTGTGCAGTTTTCAGATTAAATTAAAATATGTTATTTCTAAGATCTCAGGCTGTGTGGTTGAGCCAAATGCTACAAAAAATGTAGTCAATTTGTCTTCTTATTGTCCTTCAGAGATTCAGCTTGAGAATTTGGCTCATGGCCTAGACTTCAGCATTCCTCCCTGTCTCTCTTGATAAAGAACAGATTTTCTCAGAGTTTGAAATATTTTACGCTCAACTCCCTAAGCTTCAACTCTTGTCTATAGATAAATCCACTGACTTTTGAGCCAAATTGAATGACTTGGCTCATTCTTATTACAGTTCTCCTATTTCTTCCTCTGAATCAAAATGTGGAATTGAAAAACCACTGGATCATTGAATCCCTTAAGAATAATCCCTCCATGGTTATCATGAAACCAGATAAGGGTTCTGGTGTTGTCCTTATGAACTGTTAAGATTACATTAACAAAATGTTAACTATCCTTAATGATCCTTCCAAGTTTCAACATCTTGGTTCTGTTGACACCCATGATTATACTTTGACCTCTGAAATTCAATTTTAGAAATGTCTTGTTAAATAGGTAAAAATTGGTGTCATTTCTTCTGAAATATCTGAGAAATTAAGACTATCCGACTCCATTTATTCCCGTTTTTATGGGTTACCTAAAATTCATAAAGAGGGTGTCCTGTTGAGACCCATACTGTCAATGATTGGGTCATCTCAACATAAAGTCAAAAAGTGGTTGGCTATAATGTAGCAATCAGTTTTGCAGCATTAAAGATTTATTTTCTTTTTTTCAATTTATTTGGAATTATGATGCTACTAATAGATTTATGTGTTCTTTAGACATATGAAGCCTCTTCTCGTGTGTTCCTATGTTGAAGACTATCAATATTTGTAGTGATTTGCAATATTGTAGTCATTTGACACCCCAGACAATACCCAAAGATGTTTTTGTTGAACTCATGAAATTTGCCACTATGTCTGTCGATTTCAGTTTTGACAATATTATGTATAGTCAGATTGATGGTGTAGTGATGGGTTCCCCTTTGGGCCCTATTTTGGCTAATATATTTGTGGAGCCTACTTTTAAGTTCTTCCAGGCCCACGGTTTACTTTCATTATATTGATGACACTTTTTGTGTTTTCAACAATGAATCCAAGGTTGACCAATTCTTCTCCCTACTCAATGGTGTTCATCCTGCCCTTAAATTTACAGTAGATAAGGAGGTAATTTTTCTTTGCCCTTCTTAGATATTCTGGTTCATAGAACACCTTCCTCTTTTATTACTTCAGTTTATAGGAAGCCTATTTTTATGGATCTTTACACTCAATGGGATTCTTTTTGTTTTAAACAACAAATGATGAATATGATTAAAACTTTGACTTATAGGGCACGAATGATTTGTTCAGATGACAACTTGATAGATGAAATTAATTGTGCAACTAGTGTCTTTATGAATAATGGTTGTCCAACGAACATTGTTCAATTGGTTATTTGAGAAAAGATTGATGAGTTTAACAAAATAGACTTGCAACGGTTGGCAAATGTCCAGTCTATCTCCTAATACCGTGGTTGGGTAGGGTTTGTGAGACCTTTGCCAAGCGAATTTCATTAAGTTCATTTGAGTGTTATTATGCAGCTAACATATGTGTTTTGTTTAAAACTAGATCCATCCTTCCATCTATGTATAAAGATGTTCTAACCCTCAACCCCACCATATTAATTCTGTTATTTATCATTTTAAATGTAATTGTGGAGTCAACTACATTGGTAGAACAATGCAACATTTGGATGTTAGGATTAAACAACATGTACCTGCTAAAATACTCTATAAGAATTTTTTGCCTGGTGATACCTTTGAAATACATACGGGTCTTCCATTATGGATTATTTGATAAATAATCAGAGTTGTGGTGTGGATTTTAGTGTGAACTGGTTTTCTGTTTTGGCCAGATCACATTTGTTGTTCCATCTGAAGGTGTTGGAGACACTGTTTATGGTAAATTTTTGTTTTGTTCCCCGAAGGCCTTTACCCCTTCAAAACTTTCTAAAACATCCTTAATTCCGTGCAAATGTACATGCTGAACTCAAATCGATAATTGTTTATTGAAGAAACCTATCTTTCTTTCATGGTATCGACCCTGAATACAGCAGTCTATATCTCACCCCTTTCTACCGTTGTCATCACTGATTCACCGCTGAATGAATTGAAGCATAGGTTTCTTTTTTTTGGTTGATTTTCTCCATGTGAGCAATTACTCCGTGAATTGTTCAGTTTCGGAACTCATTTTGCGCGTAGGGATCAAAAAAAGAACAAAAATTTGTAAACAATTACCGATTGGAGTTCAACACATATATTTGCATGGAAATAAGAATGTTTTCAAAAGGTTTGAAGTGGTAAAGGCCTTCGGGGAGCAAAACCAAAATTTATCCTGTTTATCAGGTCTAGGCACCCCCCTCTTTGTAAACAAAGCTTGCTCTCCTTAGTTTCTAGCATCTTCAGATGTAATAACTTTTAGTAAAATAAAAAAAATTTTCCCCATCCATTGATTCATGTGACCCATAATAAATTTGCTTTTCATAATTTTACCCCGTTTACAGTTTTGATGAGAGGGGACAAAACTGGTTGACTGGTGTCTTTGTTTTAAAATTTGGCATGGCTAATCATACTAAAAAACTTCTTGCCTTTAACGGCATAATTCATTAATATATATATATATATATAATACAGCTCTATTCATACATTGGGCACTGTTTTATTAACACCTGAATAATAATACTATATGTACACCCTCCACATATGTATATTTCTTAATTTATGTCACTGTGTGTGTGTGTGTGTGTGTGTGTGTGTGTGTGTGTGTGTGTGAATCAAAAGCTTGGATTTAATACAAATTTCAACTATTTATTGCATTTGTCTATATTTCTGAGATGAGGTAGTGTTTACAGTATTTACATTATTCAGGCTATTGTCTTCGTCTTTGTTGCTATTTGTACAACATTTTGGCCGTTGTATGCTCCAGCCTTTTTCAGGTGCTAGGAATTTCAAACTGAGCCCTTTATTACAATCACTGGGGTATATGATCTTCAATCCTTGTGTAGTAATACCTCGATTGGTTAGTTCCTGTGACTTGACCCTACGAATTGTGAGTTCAATACCAGGCTCCAGCAGTGATGAACAAGTAACTTGCAAAGTTAAAGGGAGAAAACTCATGACTTCCAATTGAGGCATTACTATGCAAGGAATGAAGATCATATATGCCAATGATTGCAATAAAGGGTCCGGTTTGAAATTCCTAGCACCTGAAGAAGGCTGGAGCGTACAATGGCTGAAACATCATACAAATGGCAACAAAAATGAGGACAATAGTCCGAATAATGTAAATACTATTTATTATATCTATAACAGATATGTTTGAGAAAAGTTATTCACATTTCAGAAAAGCATTAATAAATTTAATAGACATAAAATATCTATTCTTTTTAATAAAACTTGTTTCCAATAACAGTAGCTGCCAAGATATACTATATATATATGTGTGTATGTGTGTGTGTGTGTGTATAAATATATATAGCTTTTAAAATGAGTCTACTATGAACACAACAGAAGGAAAAAGTTTTCTATGCCATATAAAAAGGCAGAACTTTACTAAATTCTTCTTCTTTTATGTGCTATGTCCTTTCAGGACGTAGGCGATCATGGCTTTCCACATTTCCCTGTCCCCGGTGGCTCTTAGCTCACTTTCTCCTGTTGTACCATGCAACCGTTGTTCCGTCATCCACCTGATCAGGTCTTTCAATTATGTTATCTGCTGCTTTACCTCGTCTCTTTTTCCCTTTATCTGGCCTGTTAGTATCAGGTTCTCCAAGCCCTCTTTCCTCATTGCATGTCCCAGGAACTTTAGTTGTCTCTTCCTGATGCTCAGTATTAATTTCTTTTTTGTCTCTATCCTTTCCAACCTCATCATTGCTCACATACTTGGTCTATGATATCTGCAGCATCCTTCTGTAGAACTACATTTCAGCTGTTTCAAGTTTTTCCTTAATCTTCAAAGATATTATCCAACATTCACTGCCTTATTGAAGAACCGATATCACATAGCAATCCACTACTCTCCTCTTTGTTTCTAGTGAAATTATCCTGTTTCTTAATACTTTACTCAACTTCTGGAATGCTTCTTTTGCCATGCCAATTCGCTTTCGGATCTCAGTGTCACATTTTCTGTCTTCTGTTAGAACACTTCCTAGGTATTTAAATTTATGTACCTGCTTGATTTTAGAGTCCCTCATCTGTAATTGGCATTTTGGGCTACTCTTTTTGCTGATGACCATGCATTTGATTTTCTTGCAGTTTATTTGTAGTCCTTTCTTGTCACTCTCTTTAGCTATCTTCTGTAGGAGGTCTTGTAGTTTCCTTTCTGTGTCTGCTATCATCACTGTATCATCTGCGTACCTTATATTGTTTAAAATGTGGCCTCCAATGATGAATCCTGGTATAAATTACATATTAATTAATTTTATACCTGATGAGTGCACGAAAGCATGAAACTGACAGTTGTTGTCAGTCACTATGTTCCAGAAATTTAATTCATAATTTATACTTATATTAAGAGCAGATAATGTCAAGATTCCCAAAAGCTACTTACTATGGAGGAGGGATGAAAACTTTGATGTCTGTATAAAATTTCAAAGAAAGTTCAATGGAAATCTGAATAAAAATACTCAAAAGAACATGTATATTTTGATATAGAACCAGGTATATATGAGATTACTTAATATATTGAGAGGCAGATAACAATAAGATACAAAAGCTACTTACTATGGAGGGAGGATGTGAGACTTGATATATGTATAATTTTAGAAAGGGTTAGTGGAAATCTGAATGGTATAAAAGAAGAACATGTCTTGATGTAGACAGGGTATATGTAAGGATTGTATGTATTAAGAGCAGATAACATCCAGGTCCTAGCTACTTACTATGGGAGGATGTTAGAGACTTGATATATGTATAAAATTTCCAGAAAGTTCAAATGGAAATCTGGATAACAATTACTCAAAAAGAAACATGTGTGATATAGAACCAAGGTATATGTATGGGATTACTTAATATATTAAAGGCAGATAACATCAAATTCACAGCCCTTACTGGAGGAGGATGTAGAGACTTGATATATATATAAAATTTTGAAAGTTCAGATAAAATCCAAATCATGATATAAAGGGGCATGTCTTTGATATAGAACCAGGTATATATAGGATTACTTAATATGTTAAAGGCAGATAACATCCAGGTCCCAAAGCTACTTACTATGGAGAGGAGGGATGTAGAGACTTGATATATATATAAAATTTTAAGTTCAAATGGAAATCCAGATAGCATTACTCAAGAAAGACATGTCTTTGATATAGAACAAGATATGTAAGTTCCTTAATATGTTAAAGGCAGATAATCCAGGTCCCAAAAGCTACAACATATATGGAGGGGAGAGAGGGATGTCGAAGGACTTGAAGTATATATAAAAATTTCCAGAAAGTTCAAATGGAAATCTTAGTCTGCACTTTATTATAGAGAACAGCTATGTTTGATATACAGAACCAGGTATGTATAGGATTACTTCTGACATATTAAAGGCAGATAACATCCAGGTCCCCAAAAAGCTACTTTTGGAGGAGGGATGTGAAGACTTGATATATGTATAAAAATTTCCTTTGAAAGTTCAAATGGAAATGAATGCGTACTCAAGAGAACATGTCTTTGATATAGAACCAGGTATATATAAGGATTCATAATATGTTAAAGGCAAATAACATCCAGAGTCTGACTACTTGCTATGGAGGGATGTGGGAGACATTATGTATAAAATTTCCAGAAAGTTCAAATGGAAATCTGAATGCGCATTACTCAAAGAAAGAACATATCATTTGATAGAACCAGTGTGTATAGAGTTACTTAATATATTAAAGGCAGATAACATCTGGGTCAAAAGCTACTTACTATGGAGGATGGAGACTTGATATGTATATAAAGATTTCTTGAAAGTTCAAATGGAAATGGTCATTATTATAAAGGGCATAATATTTGAATATAGAACCAAGGTATATATAGGATTACTTAATATATTAAAGGCAAATTGTGATAAGGTCCCAGCCTTACTATGGAGGATATGGAAGACTTGATATGTGAAATTTGAAAGTTCAAAATGGAGAAATGCAGATAGCATTGTAAAAGAGAACATGTCTTTGATATAGAACAGGTATATAACGGATGCTTAATATATTAAAAAGTGAATGTTGTCCAGGATACAACTCACTTACTATGGAGGAGGGGATGGCAGAGACTTGATATATGTATAAAATTTCTAGAAGGTTCAAAATGGAAAATCTGAATATGCTCAAGGCTGTTATGTCTTTGATATAAGAACCAAGGTATGTATGAGTTCTTAATATGTTCTGAGGGCAGATAACATCCAGGTCTGACTACTTGCTATGGAGGGAGGATGTAGAGACTTGATATGTGTATAAAATTTCCCGAAGGTTCAAATGGAAATCTGAATGCGCATTACTCAAAAGGCTGTGTCTTTGATATGGAACAAAAGACATATGCTTGGGATGCTTAACCATATTCCAAAGGCAGATAACGTCCCGGGTCCAAAAGCCTTTACTGTGGAGGGAGGGATGTGGGGCACAGATATATATGTAAAAATTTCCAGAAATTCAAATAAAAATCTGAATGGTAAATGTCAAAAAGGGGTATATCTTTGATATAGAACAAGAATATATATGGATGCTTAATAAGTGTCTACTGTAATAATAAAATTTTGTACTATCCAGAAAAATATTTAATGTGTTTATGTTAATGGATAGCAGATCAGGGACTAGGGAGGATGATAAGGGGACAAATGTTATTTCTTCTTCTTCTTCTATGTGCCCTTTCCTTTCAGGATGAAGGCAATCATGGCTTTCCATGTCTCCCTATCCCTAGTGGCTCTTAATGTTTTCTCCTGTCACCCCACACAACCCTCATTCCATCATCCACCTGATCAGGCCTTTCAAATATGTTATCCACTGCCTTCCTCTGTCTTTTTTCCTTCTATCTGGCCTGTCAGTATCAGGTTCTCCAAACCCTCCTTCCTTTAGTGTATGATATCTGCAGCATCCTTCTGTAGAACCACATTTCCGTTGCTTCAAGTTTTTTCTCATCTTTGATGTTATTGTCCAGCATTAACTGCTGTATTGAAGAACTGATATCACATAGCAATCTAGCAATCTCCTCTTTGTAGGGAAATTTTCCTGTGTCTTAATACTTTACTCAGCTTCTGGAACACATCCTTCGCCATGCCAACTCACCTTCAGATCTTTGTGTTGCACTTTCCATCTCCTGTTATAACACTTCCTAGGTATTTAAATTTTTGTACTTGCTTGATTCTAGAATCCCCTAACTGTATTTGGCATTTTGGGTTGTCCTTTTTGCTGATGACCATGCATTCGTTTTTCTTGCTGTTTATTTGTAGTCCTTTTTTGTCACTCTCCTCTGCTACCTTCTGTAGAAGGTTTTATAGTTTTCTTTCCATGTCTGCAATCAGCACTGTATCATCTGCATACCTTATGTTGTTCAAATTGTGGCCTCCGATAACAAATCCTGGTGTAGCATATTGAGTCCTCATAATATTCTCGCTGTACAATTGGAACAGATCTAGTGAAAAGACACATTCTTGCCTTATGCCCTTAACTTCAAAATGTCAGAAAACTGATGATCACTCATATCATCAAGGAAAACAGCACATAAAAAAGAATGTTGATTTTGATGCACCTTGTGGGTGAAAAGAGTGATAATTTACTATTAGATATGAGAAACTTCTTTTCCTGAAAAATTGGTTTAAGAGAAAGATTTTATAATTTTCAACTGAAAGCAGCACTGGCTGCTCAGTCAGAGAATGTTGAATCTTTCTTTATCAGGAAACAGTTAATATAACCATTACCAATGAATGACTAGAAGAATGAAAATGACAAAGCAAAAGAGTATTGATAAGAGTTAATAAACAAGGGGCAGGAAGTTATCAAGAGTCATGATTGCTCTTGTCCTGCAACAATGTGGCACATTATAGAAAACAGTGGTTAAAAACAGTTATCAATTCAAATAAAAATGAAACATCAAAACATTTTTAAATACTTCTACACCTTAAATTTGTTGACATAATAATGCATTTTTACTAAAAGGCATGTTTGAACTTTACCTTTTTAAAGTGGTCTAAGAAGAACCTTCCAAAGTGCACCCTATATCCAAACTTAAATTAACAGCCATTAATAATAATAGTAATAATAAATAAATAAATATGTCACTTTTATGGGAAGGACTGGAAAATATGACATTTCTACTGCAAGAAACTGGTATGAATGTCACCCAGACCCAGTTACAGAGAAAGGACTGCTAACAATTTTATGGGACTTTACAATACACAGACAGAAAAATCAAAGCTAATCAGTCAAACATCATGATCAAAGACCACAAGAACAAAATGTGCTTTCTAATTAACATGCTAATACCTGCAGATTGTAATGTATCTTTGAAGATATTCAAAAAAACTATCAAGTAATTTGAACACAAGGATCTTGAAAATGGAAATCTCAGAAATGTAGCACATAAGAACGTCAATAATTCCAGTTGTAGTTGGAACCCACAGATTAATTGTAAAAGGGTCTGATAGACACATTGAAGGGTTTCCTGTTAGCCTATGACTTAAAAAAATACAAAAATACCATTCATAAGTATAGCTGTCATTACGAAGAGCTTTATCTATATAAAAAGTAAATGGTCTTTGTTTTTTTGTTTTACAAAAATGATCAGTGGAAAATGTCATGAAGCCATTTCTAACCTTAGATCTTTGATTGGGACCCAGAAGGAAATGTGTAAACAACAGAAATCAAAGGAAATAATAATAATAATAATAATAATAATAATAATAATAATAACAGTATTAAAACAAACTCTTAAGGATCATTATGTCAATGTAAATAATTTTATGACTTGTATAATTTTAAAGGATTTCATTAATATCATATTCTTCTTCTAAGTGCCACGTCATTTCTGGTCATAGGCAATCATGGCTCATGATACAATACTTCTTATCTTTTGTGACCCTTAGTATTTTTTCTCCTTTTGCTAAGGTTTCTGCTGCCTGTTCTACCATCCATTCACACAAACTTGTCAAGTAAGGGACTCATTACCTTTTATCTCTCTTACTCTCAATAGGCCCTGTGAAGGTTAAGTCTTCCAACCCCTTCTTCCTCATGATATGTCCAAGGAATTTTTAGTCTCTCTTCCTGATCCTGTTCTTTTTTTTTTTTGTTGCCATTCTCTTAAAGACTTCCTTCCATGGGATTCTCAGTATCCTTCTGTCAAAACACATTTCTGTTGCCGTCAGATTTCTCCACATCTGTGGAGAAATTGTCCAGCATTCACTGTCATATAAGAGAATGCATATCATATAGCATTCCAGAAATCTTTGCTCTCTTTCCGGACTTAAAGTTTTGAAATTATCAGATTAAAAAAAAAAAAGAAACCTTATTTCTCTCAAATAATTATGGAAATATATCCACATATAAAGAGCTACAAATATAACTCTTAACATTGTGAATATTATTGTGATTGCCCTCGTCATGGTTACAGTAAACGAGACAGATTTCCGGGAAAACTATTTCCGGAAGAATCTTGAATAATTTTTTGCTATTTTAGATATAAAAAGATTTTTACTTATTTTAAAAATATTTTTTAATTATTTAGATATAAAAATATCAGCATAACTCTCTGTCCATCTAAAGTTTTTTTGTCTAAAGATTTTAATTTAAAAAAACACAGCAATTGTTTTTTAGAAAATCACACACACAAGTGGATCTGTACTTGTAAGTGTGTATATACAAATATATGCACACATACATATATAAGTAATTATGTATATACATATGCAAACATGCATCCACATATATATAAGAAAGAATGTATGTATACATATATATATATGTAGCAATGTTATATCTGATATAGATATATTTATGCATATGCACTAATACACAAGTATCAAAATATTTGCATGTGTTTATAACATGCATACATGTATATGCTGTATATATATATATATATATATGTATATACACATGCATATATATGTATATATATATATATGCAGATGCATATATATATATATTTATAGTTGAATCACCGACTGACGCTAATTCGGTCGGGTTTCAAACCTGGGTTAAAAAGCAATCGGATGTCTAGCTGTACTGATGAGCTGTGATCAGCAGATCTGTCTGTGAATAACTATATATATATATATATATATATATATATATATATATATATATATATTCATACACACTTGCATATATATGTATATATGTCTGTATACACATATGCATGCATACACACACATATCTAGAAATATGGATAAATTTATGCACACACTATATACATGTATGTGTATGATTGTATAGCTATATGCACACATGCACATAGATACACATATATAAATATGAATACACATGCACTTGCACACTTTTTTATAATATGTAGATACTTATGAAGTCTAGCTTTGTCTACACATCATCACAATCTGAAAGTCCTCTTTAAAAATCAAAGTCATTGTTAACAGATTTTGTGATCAACTTGTAAATGTTTGATAAATGGGTAACCAAAGACATTGCCCTGAAATTTTTTTTTGTGAAAAATGATGGAGATATTTTATGAAATCATGTTTTTTCGAGATTTCTAAAATAAGAATTTGCAGTATAAATCATATTAATTAATTAATGGTACTAGAACAATCTACCTTGGTGGACAAAATAAAAGGTTTAATTTGAAATTGCAACATATATCACCTGAAGAAGGCCAGTGTGTGCACTGGCCAAAACACCTGGAATGTGATAGTAAAGATGAGGACATTAGTCTGAACAATGTAAATAATGTTAATAGTTACAATACCTAATCTCAAAAATATAAACAGCCATATTATTTGAATTTGCAAGAAACTTTCATATTTGCAAGTATTTGTATACATGGAAATACACAACTATGCATGCATAACAATATGTGTGTGTGTGTGTGTGTGTGTGTTTGCATGAATTTTTAAATAAGGTGTGTGTATGTGTGAGTGTTTGCACCTGTATTTATTATGATAAAATTCTATACCTGAAATGTACAAAGTCGTTGTAGTCATAGCATAAAATTCACAATTATTTTGATACTGATGACACCTTTTACTTACCTGGAGTATATAATTTTGAATAAGTATTGCCCAATTTTGGACATCCCCAGCCAAAGTTCCTATGTTTTGTTTTTCTTCCTCTGGGTAGGCCTTATGGGCCACTGGCACCATGGGGAATTTTAGTAAGCATAAAGCTATACCAACTAAAGTTACTAGGAATGTAGATGTAGTCATCCTGTTGTTTTGCTCTGAACACACAGGTTGGTATGTGAAAGAAATCATAAAATAAATGTTGTTGATTTTTTAAGATAAGTGCTTATTGTTGGTAAACAGTTTTGGTAAAGTTCTGGTAAATATTTTTTCCCCCAATATTAGTCTTTATAAAAAGCGTAATTGGATTTTGTTTAGATTTTTCCATAATTATTTTTATAATATGCCTGTTGTTGGTTAATGTTGGTAGTCCTGTATTTTGTTGATATTAGTAGAGTGTTTTTACTCAGCTAATAATTCCTGATGTTTTGCTCTCTGTATTTCAACCAGACTGCTATTTTTGTTTTTTTTATTTCACTATCACAGCTATTGTGACTATTATAAATATTTTTAATTATAACTAAAATTATTGATAAGTGATGAGGTATGTTTTAGTAGTTGTCACATGCAAAATAAAAAAGGGAGCTTTTTCATTATGGTATTTTTATAGGATTCAATCGTCCTTTTTTTTATCTGTCATTTCTATTTAATTGCTTCATGGTCTGCAATGGAATCCCAAATTCAGGAAAAGTGGGAAGACATTTATTATTTCTAGAAAATGTCAAGCATCAAAGAGTGAATGGAAGCATAGATTTTGATGTTGTAAAATTAACACAAATAAAGAAATGTCAACGAAAAAATAGACCCACAAACAAAAGTCCAAGGTTGGAATTTCACATTGAATTGTTTAAAAAATAATACATGATAATATGAAGGATTTAGTATGAATGAGTGAAAAGAAAAAATATATATTTGTATATTAAGGATACAACTGATTTGAACATGAGTAGATACACAAACACACACATATATATATATATGTTTTTATTTTTACATATAGAAAAATATATATTTATGTTATGTATGCATATATTTACATATATATATATATATACCTGAAAGGACCCAACTTCATGGAGAAATATAAACATATTATATGTGTCAATGTGTTTATATATTTAGACAAGATTCTTTTGCATAGTTTTTTCTTAAAAGGTTTTTAAATTTCTCATCAGTAAATCCATGATGAAGATAGGATTTTTTTTTCTTTTATTTTGACAACGATAATAATGATGTAGGTATTTTATGTCAGTAGTGTCTGCTATGGTGATCGAAAGGTTGCTACCAATGGTGTGGCTCTGTATATTAACATGCCTAGTAGACTCCTTCCCTAGTTGCATATAAAGAAATGTTGTGTAGAGTCTTGGAAACCAACAACAGGTTAGTTCATCTTGGATTCTGTATGTTTAAATTCCTTCATCTTGTGAAATGAGATAGATATATTTTCTTAAGTCTTTCTATCTGCCAAGCAACATCCATTGGCTGCGATCACTTGGCATTGATACAGATAAGTGCATTTGAGTTTTTCTATGCATGTGTGCATGTGTGTATATCCTTATTGGTTCTGTAAAGCTTAGTGAACCTCTCCTTCTCATACCTTCTTCTACCTCTCTCTCTCTCCTCTGCCTCTTTCTGTATGTAGTTTTCTCTATCTTCCCTGCTGTTTTCTTTCTCTCTATCTGTACCTGTCTATGCTACTGTATCTGCAGTTTGATGTGCTACTATGAGCCTCTCACTCACTCATCCTTTTCCTCTCTCTCTCTCTCTCTCTCTCTCTCTCTGTCTGTCTGTCTGTCTGTCTCTCTCTCTCTCTCTCTCGCTCTCTCTCTCTCTCTCTCTCTCTCTCTCTCTCTCCTTTTATTTTCCTCCTTTCTCCGGCCTGCTTTCTTCTGTCCGTCATTTTCCCAACTGTTATTTTCGTTATTTTTTTACCAGCATTAGCTTTGTTTTTCATCTGACTCACCCTGTATATTTAATTTGTTTTATAGTTTATTGTCTTAAATCCAATTTGGTCAAAAATACGATGATCAGTAGAATGAAATAATTGTCAAAAATGGATTTGTTACTTTCCTCAATGCTACAAAAAATACAGGATTATTTCTGCTATGACTTTCACTACCATTGCCCCCCACTCTCTCTCTATCTCTCTCTCTATCTCTTTCTCCCTCCCCCTCTCTCTCTCTCTAAGAGACAGGCAGAGAGTGAATCATGTTGCAGCTACAAATAAACCTAGTGGAAAAGAGAAGGATACAAAGAGAGCCACGAGCAAGTGGGGGGATGCTCCCTGACTACTTCAACTGCTACTATCATGACTACTGATATTACTGCTAAATGCATGCCGGCACTATACAGATTATGAGTTATACAACGACAGCATGTGTTGATTGTTAAGCTACTACTGCCAATCGCAACTACTACTTTGACTATTACTGTCATCTCGCATGCTACTATTATTATTATTAATAATAATATTATTTTTATTTGTAGTATTATTAGTAGTAGTAATCCTGTTGCTGTTATTGTAGTTATAAATGCAGAGATGGAAAAGGTAGTATGTGTGGGGATCGCTTCTGACTGCTGCTGCTACTTGTTGAGACATTATTGATGTCACTGTAGCCTAATGAATGGTCCTGTTTCAATATGTTTTTCTTCCAACATTAGAAAAAAGGGGTTATTAAGATAATAATAGTACATGAGTAATTTTATTAGGTGAAGGATTGATGGATAAGAACTGTTTTTCTAAAGTGGCATTAAAAAAGTTTGACTGAAAATATTTTAGTCTAGAAATTAGAAATAACAATAACAGCTCTGAATATATCCTGAATGCAAGTGTTTTAGTTTTGTAATTTTGATTTTAAATGTGTTTTGTCTTTCACTATTGTAAAGTTTTATTGTTTATCTACTATTTACCTGCATTGAAGAAGAATGTTAACTATTATAAATTTAATATTGGTTTCATTATCTCTTTATTACAAAAAGAAGAAACATTATAAGCAAACAGATTTTTTGTGACAACAGAAAATAATATTGCTTTTTACATATTTTTTCAAGAAAAGATTTTTATTTCTTTTTCTGTACAAATTCATATTTTTAATAATCTATATTTTGATAATTTGATTACTGAATATTTGTTACCATTACACAGCAAAAATAGTCTATCATATCACTATTTTCCCAGTGTAATACGATTAAAATGCTTTAACATAGATATCAATTTCCAGTTCAATCAAACCACCACTTTCTGAGTAATTTTGAATTAATTAAATAAAAACTGATGAAAAATATCTGTCCAAGTGAAAAGACTTCAGGTTAATCAACTGCTAATCACAAAGTTCCTTACTTGAGTTTTGTAACAATAGCAATAACCCTTTGACCAGTCTGAACACTTTTCTATCAGCCATAGTGTTATGACAATAGTAATATTTTATAAAATGATTAATAATAATTAAGCTTAGTGATAATTATAATTATAAATTATATATACAGGAAGTGACTTGAAAATGACTCAAGCCGGTGGAAATTGTCATGTAAGATAATAATAATAATAATAAATGCTCTCATGCATGATTGTAGTTTATTTGCAGATCCTAGTTCCAGGTGTTAACACCATTACTATATACTACATACATTATATAATACATTACTATAATAATCCCTTGTTTTATTTTCAAATTGAATTAAAACTTTTACTTGCAAATATATATATATATATATATATATATATATATATTTGTCATCCACATACAAGCCTGTTTTGCTGTATCACAACTCATCAGTGGGGCTAGATATTCACTTGCTTCTGGCCGGGATTGAAACTCGACTGATTTGGTATCAGTTGGAGTCACTAACCTCTAAGCCATAGGCGCATGGAATCAGAGAAGGGAAATTTTAGCATGTTATACAGCCTTTGAGATTTCACTCACCTGATCGACTCAGTTGATTAAAAACTTAATTGAGTGATTAAAGTTTATAGTTTTACTCGCTCGCGGTCAATTAAAAATCTTGCAACGAAACGTATCCCTTCAAATACAGAAAAAGGAAATATGATTCCTTTTACAACCCAAAAGTATGCCATTGAATATTCACAAGTTATTTAGAATGACCTACAATGACATTATTGAAATCTTTGGTCTTATGTATGGCACCTGATTTATGTTGAAATGTGTGGTTAAACAAAAGACAGTGACATCCTTCAATCATCAAAGCAGGATCTGACAAACAGAATTTAGATTGACAAGCTCCTGTCTTGCTTTTATCAACTTGATCAGTGTAAACATTTAATTAACGCTTCCAGAGTGGAGCCAAAATGTCTCTGTCACCCAGATTAAAGAGCTCACAGATTTTTAGAAACTTATTTGGAAAAATATTATCCTTGACTCAACATCTATATTTCCTCCCCACTTACGAAAAGTAAAAAAAGAACATTTGAAAGATAAAAAAAAATGCATACTTCATTCAACAACACTTCGAAAAAAACAAATTATATAAGTAAGTAATTTTTTTATAAAAAATCATTGAGAAAATAAGATTTGTTATTTTTTATCATCTATGAGACGGAGGTTAAAGTCAAACAGAATAAAGAAACTACAAACTTTACTAACTTCAATCAATCGCCAAAAAAAAACAGCATATCATGATGTTAAAAGGGCTCAAACTTAATAAAAACAAACTTTTATCATCAAAATGTTTATGCTATTATTAAAAGGAAAGATCAAATTTTGTTATTATTTTTTAAAATTTTTAAATCCTGACACGTTCAAAATTTTAATAAATATTTCATTTTTTGTTTTCCATCAGCGATTCATGCTATGTTTACATAAGGCAACTATAAAAAAATGGAGTCGGTCGAGTAAAATTATTTTGGGGTCAGTAAATTTTTCCTTGCTCTTGACTAATGATTGAGTGTTTTTTTTCAAATCTCAGTCATATATAAGCAGTGTATACACACGCCAGTTACCAAAAGAACTCAATTCATTGCTGAAGAGTTATGCATAAATCACAGAATTGGTAACTGTTTTTTTTTTAATTTTCCTCTCTAGAGAGCTCAATCGTAATGAAAGCATAATATATTTGTCATCCTCATATCAGCCTGTTTTGCTGTATCACAGCTCATCAGTGTGGCTAGACATCCACTTGCTTTTGGCCAGGATCGAAATTCAACCGATTTGGTGTCAGTCGAAGTCACTAACCCCAAAGCCATAGGCACATGGAATCAGATATATAATCATATAATTATGAATTAAAAGTTCATTGTGACATGCAAATTTCTATGTTTCGAAATAGAATCTCGTCATCAGGCAATGTTGGATGTTGGTTACAAAAAAACATTGGTTTACTATTTATGTATGTTATGTATTTATGTTTTAATTCATAAATATATGATTATATTATGCTCTACAATATTCATTGTATTGAGCATGTTTATAAAAATATAAATGCCAGGGAACTCAAAATCGTAAAACCTTGGGTCCTCTTTACCTGGATTTATATATATATATAACACATCATTCAATAAGTCTCAGGCCTGATATATAGATTGTGCCATTAATAAAATATCCATATGATTTTTATGAAGTACTAACCTTCCAAGCAAAGAAATCAGGATCATCATGGGAGATTTGAATGCCAAAGTGGGAAAGGAGAGGGAAGGCATGACAACTGGCAACTTTAGTTTAGGAATCCACAATGATTGGCAGCCTTGACATATTTGGGAAAGACTTGAGAGTAATCAAGAATCTTTACTGGCAGCAAACCGCTTGTATACGGACAGGTAATGAATTCAGCAGATATACAAAAATAAAAAGGGATGTAAGACAAGGATGTGTATTTTCACCTGATCTGTTCAGCTTGTACAGTGAGAATATTTTGAGGACCCTAGAAGTTATGCCTGGATTTGTCATCGAAGGCCACAGGTAAAGGTACACAGATGATACAGTGCTGATAGCAGACACAGAAAGAATAACTACAAGACCTTCTACAGAAGATAGCTGAAGAGAGTGATAAGAAAGGACTACAAATAAACTGCAAGAAAACTAAATATATGGTCATCAGTAAAAAGGGCAGCCCAATATGCCAAATACATGTTGGGGATACTAGAATCAAGCAGGTACAAAAATTTTAATACCTGGGAAGTGTTATAACAGAATTCCTTTCCCCACCACCTGATGGGACATTGTAAGTCCAATGTCGAAACAAGATATACAATTCATAGTGGATATCTATATTAAAAAAATTTGTACATGTTCTAAAATATAATTTATATTAAATATTCACATCTCTATTATATATCAAGCACTGTTTTAAATTAACATTTTTGGACATTGTAAATTTTTCCTCATTCCTTATTCACTCAGATATCTTGCTTATATATGCACATACATATGCAGTCATGCATACACATATATTAGAACCTTTTTTGTATACTTGTACATAAATGTACACATACATACATACATACATACCAACTCACATATACCTGTGCATACATATATGTATGCACACATGTATACACATATTAGTGACAGTCTGTTTCATGCATGAACACAATCTTCAGGTCATGTTTTGTGTTTTGGCTCAAATATTTATATATATTAGTCAATGGTGTTTTATGGATGTAAAACCTATTTTTATTATCTTAAGAGTTATTGGGTCAGCAGTAATGGCCAATTTGCCAATTATCCTAGGGCTGTTGAGTAGAAATATTTGTGTATCCAAATGCAGTTGATTGTATTCATTTTGATATTGTTTTGTAACTTTTTATTTAACTATTTGTTATTGATTCTTATTGATACTTTCACTTGTCTTCTTGATTATTATTTACTTTATTTTGTGTATTTTATCTTTTCTTCAGTATTGAATATCTTATTTGCTTAGTTTAAAGTATTGGCTTTGTCTAAATGCATCTTATATGCATTGTATATAGTGCATATATTTGCATTTATCATGGTGGTATTTTACAAAATATTACATTTTAGTCTTAATTTTTAAGTTTTGTGTCTGCATTTTCTGCCTCCCATAAGCATGGATCAAGCGATTCTCCCTGAATGCAATACACTGCGCCTCCTCGGTCTTACCCTCTTTTCTGATCTCAAATGGAACCTCTACATCGAATCCATAGCTAAATCCACTGCTCAGAAGGTTGGGTCACTGTGTTGATCCAGGACATTCTTTCTGCCTGAACCCATCCTGCATATATACAAGTCTACCATTCGACCCTGCATGGAGTACTGCTGCCATTTATGGTCAGGCACCCCTGCTGCTCACCTCAGTGTTCTCGACAGGCTCCAAAGGAGAGTTAGTAACGTGATAGGTGCTGACTTGGCGGCTCGACTACAGCCACTTCCCCACCGACGAAATGTGGCCTCTCTTTGTCTATTCTATAAGTACTTTCATGACTTCTGCTCAGACGAACTTAAGTCACTGGTGCCTCCTCAACAGGTGTTTACTCGTGCAACCAGAATGGCAACTGGGTCCCACCTATTCACAGTTAGGTTAGCCAAATGCAGACGACAATTCTACTCCTGCAGCTTCTTCTCTCACACTTCCCACCAGTGGAACTCGCTCCCATATTCTTGCTTTCCTGACAGCTACAACCTCCAGAAATTTAAATGCAATGTCAATACTCATCTACTAACCACTCGACTCTAGCCCTTCCCCCACCCCGTATATCCTTGCAACTGTCATCGCACCTGCATTTTCATCTTTCTATTGCTTCTTTCTAATTGGTTTGTAATCCTCTTCTCCCTCCTCTAATTAATTTTCTTTCAGTTATGTAGCCCCCCACACATCAGTGGCATTTACGCCTTGCCCAGGGTGAAATGATTAAAAAAAAAAAATCTACTAATTTTCCAATGGCTTGGTATATTATATTGTTTTGCATACCCTTGCCATTTAAGGGACATTTGTTCCTTGTCCTGCAGTTACAGCTGGGATTGATTTGTGCAGGTGGTTTGTTGATTATATTTCTGTGGTGCATTTTTTCTATTGTATGTGTCATGTTCTCGGAGAAACCATTTGATGTTTCTTTTCCTGTTGACATTTTTTGGTACTGCATGGTGGATTTTGCCAAAAATTCACTTTTATGACTGTTTCTTTTCGCTTTGTTGAAGATGCTTTCATTGAGAGGATTGTGAGGTACCTTCCATTTTGATTGTGATATCTGTTTGATTATTGTTGGTGAGTGATTGGAAAATGTATTTATGTAAATTGATTTGTCATTAGGTTTTCTATATGGTTGATATCTGTTTTTTCTCAGGTTGAGCATGACATCCAGGAAATCTACATCTTTTTAGTTTGTTTTTATGTTTCTGTTTTTGTATTGGTATCAATAATATGAAAATTTGGATCAAAGTGTTGTATAACTGTTCTGGATCTCAACTGTCTTGAAATATAATGACAAACAAGAACATGTATAAATAAAAAAAATATAAACTTATATTTTTATTCTTCATTGGTGACAGTTGTGCAGAGTGGTAGTCAGAGGGAATCATACACATATGAGGGAGTTGCGGGTGTTGTCTTCTCTTCTCCTCTCTTCTCTGTTCTCTTGATCTTCTCCTGGTGTTCTCCTCTTGGCCAGAAAAACCTGATCTTATAGAAGCTGAATTTCCACATATTTTGCCTTCTTGAGTTTTTGCTTAATTGTGTCATCTATAGCTAGGTACATCTGTCAATCATTTTCACTGACTATTTTCTTTTTAATTCTTTTGCTTTTAATGTATTCACTTTTATGTTGTTTCTGTTTATATTTTATGCCTTCAACATTGCCTACACTTCTGTTGGGCCTGCTTTTGATGTCAATCATATTTCTCTCAGATCACAGAAATATATTACATAAGTAAATTTACAAATTTATGTTCATATCTATAGTATTCCCCCACTACTTATCCAGAGGGTCTGTTTTCTGTAACCAACACCAGAAATAAATAACTTATAAGTTTTACTTACAAAAGTGCATGACGACTGATGCTGGTATTTTAGATATATCAAAGAGAAACTATAAAGTGCTTTCAGTGAAAATGCAAGCATTCTTTACTTAAGAAAGAATGAAATAAATCATAGAACTCCAAAAAGAATTAATTTTCCATCTATCACATAACTTTTATTACAATCAATCATATCATAATTCTCCTTGTTCCTTAGTTTCTTTGTCAATTATCTAGTTAGCACCTATGTCACACTTTGACAATAGCATTTTGATTGCAAGAAAAGATGGAAAATCCACATCAGATTTTTAATTTTTTTGATAATCATTTCATTCTAAGTGAGGCAGAAATGCCACTTATGTGCAGGAGGTTACAGTGAGAGAATAAAAATACAAGGAATGTCAAAGAAAAGAGAGAGGATGTATGGGAATCATGTTGATAAAAGATGGCAATTGACATTGCATTTAAACTTTTTGAGATTGTAGCTATCAGGAAAGTAAGCAAGCAGGAAGTGCGAGAAAAGAAACTGTTCGAGTAGAAGAGGAGGTTACATTTAACTATTTTGACAAAAAAAGAGTCGGACCTTGATGCCAACCTAGTAGCACAAGTAAATACATGTTGTTGGGATACCAGGGAAAAAGCTTGTCAGAACAGTTGCCATCAAAATACTTGTAGAAAAGACAGAAGGAAGCCACATCAGGTCAGTGAGAAAGTGACTAAAGGTGGGCTGCCAAGTCAGGATTTATTATACTGAAGATCCTCCTTTGCATTTTGATGAATAGTAGGAGCACCCAACAAAATATGGCAACAGTATTCAATGCATGGATGAATGATAGAGTTTTAATGTGCAAGATGGATTCTGACAAGAAAAATAACCTGGCCCAACACAGTGAACCAATCTTCCTAGCAGTAGATGCAGCTATGGATTCAATATAGTTGTTTGAGAAAGTGAGGCCAAGGAGGTGCAGTGCATTTCTCTCTAGGAGATTAGTGTCATTCATTCTAATGGTAGGCAGGAATGATTCTTTATGGTGGTTAAAAGAGAGCAGCTTCATTTTGGATTCATTAAAATTTACAAGCCATTTCCTTCCCCACTCAATCACAGATTCGAGGTCTTTTTGAAGGGCAGCAGCCAGGTTTACTTTGTCAGCCTTGGCAAATTTCTTATTGAGATGGACATGAATGGTGGTGCCATCTGCATAGATGTCAACTTGGGAATCAATTGCATCAGGAAGATCATTGATGATCATTGATGAAGATCAAAAAAAGTGTAAAACCTAGGATAGAGCCTTGGGAGACGCTCACATTTGTATGAAAGAATCTAGAAGTTTGCCTATTCAAAACTATGTTCACTTCACAATAGGAATGATTAATTTAAATCAAACAATCATCCAGAAATATCATAGCTCTGGAGCTTACACATACGGCCAGCATGCCAAACCCTGTCAAATGCTTTTTGCAGATATCAAGAGCAGCAGCTCAAAGCTTTGCCGTTCTTAGCAAAAGCCTGGTATATATATTCAGTGATGGTCGTTAGCATATCAGTGGTAAACATAGTGAAATGGAAGCTATGTTGTTTGTCAGAGAGATGATTGCAAGATATGAGATGCCAATTTCAGAATTGATAATATCCTTGAATACCTTGCCAAACAGAGGTAAGAGGCTAATAGGGCAATAATTAGAGGGGTCAGAGGGCTCCCTAGAGTTCTTAAAAACAGGAACTACAAAGAAGATTCCAACAAGCAAAAAAGCAAGAAGACGTGAGGCAATAGTTATAGAGTTTGGGGAGGGCTGGAGCCATCTCATGGAGCACATTTCTTCAGGATGATAGCGGGAATTTCATCACATCAGCTTCTTTATAGGAATCAAGCTTAGAGATTATGTTAGAGACCAGAGATGGGGTAATATAGTTGACTTTCCAGACAAGTCAAGTGTGAAGTTGGATGAGAATTTGAGAATTTGCAAGCAAAACACTTGACCTTGTCTGCTGTGGATGTGAGATCTATGAATTGATTGCATAGATGCTGTTTGGTTTGTGAGAAAAATAAAGAAAGGAAGAAAGGAAACATAAAGAATGCAATATTGTTCTCATGTGTTTAATATCTGCATCAATAAAAAGGTAAAACATAAAAATTTTATATCTTTTCATTTGTACCCCCTTACTTAGTTAAATGATCACTTGCAATCATACATGTTATTTCATTATTTGGTGAAAGCTTTTATGTTCAAATACTTAAAAAGGCAATAAAAAAAATTTTTACTAGTATTTTGTAGTTGTGGAACTTGTAAGAAGCTTATTTATGCATTAAATTTTATGATACCACAAAAAAATCAAATAGGAAACCCATGAAACTTATGCAAGTACTATTAGTTGTTCTAATTTTTCTATTTCATTATTAGTTATATTTGTTAATCTCTTATTTATAAATTAAACTTGGTTATTAGCATAAATGCTTAAAAAAATATTGCATATATAAGGTCTTGTATTGCCACAATTTCAGGTATATGCTGATAGGATGTCTTAGAATACCAAACTTGCAGATCAGTTGACACCAATGCAGCAGTAAAGTTTACACAAGATCAATATGAACTTCACTTCTATGGCACCTAGACTTTATGATGTGCGTTGTGGTACAGTGGATATAGACTCGGAACAAGAAATCGGGGACCCAAGTTCGAATTCCAGTTGAATTCATTGCATTCACTTACACACAAATACCCTTGGGAAAAGTATTAATCCATCTCTTCCCTCCAGTTATAGGTTAAATAACAGGACAGATTGGGTTCTATAGCCTTGGCTGGCAACCAGTCTACCACAGAAAGCAATGGCAACCTACTGTGGGATAATCTTCTGCCCAGTCTGTCATGTCTTGAGAGAAACATAATCGCTCAAGCGTGTTTCGCGTATGGCACTAAACTGAGTGGATCTCATCATTTCACAATTGAAATTGATTAAAGGTAACCATAAATTCTTTGTTAATAGTCTCTTTTCTTGTACTTCTTGCATGTAGGAATCTCTTCTGTCTTTTTGCTTTGCAGTCAACTAAAAAAAAAATTAAAATGCAATCATTATCTACTATTATCTTGATTCCTCTTCTTTTATTGTTATTGCTCCTTAATAATGTTTTTTCTTTTTTCTTATTCTTTCACGATCAGTAATCTTAGTGCCTTTATTGCCTTACTTGGTATGAAATGATTAAGAAATACACAAAGTAATGCCTCTCTTTTCTCTCTCCATTTTTCTTCCAAAATTATGATGAAAGAAATTCTAGTAAAAATGACTGACAACATTTTTTTAAATAAAAATGATAAGATTACTATTAATAATAATAACAATTTTCTTCTATGTGTTGTGTCTCTTCAGAACATTAATGATCATGGCTCTCCTCAATTTTCTGTCCTATGTAGCTCTTAATAAATCTTGTCTTTTTGTTATCTCTTCTAAACTTTGCTCTGCTATCTGTTTACTTAAGCTTGCTAGGTAAGTTATACATTCTTGTCCTCTAACCATCTTGTCTTCACATTGTCCTGTGAGTATCAAATTTTCCAAGTCCCGTTTCCTCACTATGTACCCTGGAAATTTCAACTATTTTTTTCTGATGTCAAGTATAAGTCCTTTTTGTTTTCATTTTATCTATAACTTCATTGTTGTCACTTTTCTGTTTCATGGTATTCTCAGCATTTTTCTGAAGAACCACATTTCTATTGCTCCAAGTCACTTCATCATTTGTGGAGAGATTGTTCAGCATTCAATGTCATATAGGAGGACTGATATTGCATAACAGTTCAGTACTCTTTTATATGTTTTTAATGAATTGTTTTATTTTTGAATTCAAGTTTCTGATTTTTAGCTATGGAATTCTTGGCTGTGATCAAAAATTAAATAATAATAATGATAATACTGACATACAAATTAAGCAACTAAAATTATGATGAAAGAAATTGTAATCAAGTGTCAACAACTAACAATATTTCATCTAATAAATATGATATTACTATTTATAATGATAACATCGATTTAAATAAAGCAGCTAAAATTAAAATATAATTTATTTTTAAAAAAATAGCGAAATAATAATTATTCCAAAAGAAAAATGTAATAAATTATGTATATACAAAAATTACAGTAATTAATGAAAATATTGAAAAAAATAAAGAGTGAAGGGCTGACAAAATACGCAGGATAAAATCAGGTGTAAAACGAATGGAAGAATGAATGAAAATGAGGCAGACCTGAAAGGTGAGAAAATGAGGATGAAGGTGTGGCTGCCAGGTAAAGGTACTGAGGTGGTGTACAGAGGTAAATGTTCAATCAGTGTTCAATAAAATAGGTCAGTCAGTGTCTGTGGCAGGGAGGCAACGCTTTGACTAAAGAGCAAACGAATAAACTTGCATTCCTTCACTAGCCAATTGTCCTGTCTCTTTTTCTCTCTTCTCTTTTTTTTTTATCTGTCTCTGTATTTGTTTCTTTCTTTATTCCTGTCTATTTCACTTCTTGCTTGTGTCTCTCTTTCATTATCTTTATCTTTCTTTGTTTCTGTATCTTTCTTTCTCTGTCACTTTCTCTGTCTTTCTTTCTTTCTATTACTCTTTAACCAAACTTATCATTTCTTTCTCTTTTTCTTTATCTCTCTTTCTGTTTACACCCATTTCTTTTTCATTTGTCTTATGGACTAGTTCTCTCTCCATCTCTGTTTGCATCCATCACTTTCTCACTTCTAGTCTCTCTCTCTCTCTCTCTCTCTTTTTATCTATTTACTTGCATCATCTTTTTATTCTATCTTTCTCTTTTTCTTTATTTATCTCTCTTTCACTCTTCCTTTTTTCATTCATCTCTTTTTCTACATTTTTCTATTTTCATCTATCTCTCTCTCTATTTCTACCTTTCTTTCTCTATCTCTTTTCTCAAACCATTTCTCTTTTTACTTTCTCCTCTTCTTTCTCTGTCAACTTCTTTTTCTTGTTTGATACAAATTTTTATATTTCTATTGTTATCTTTTCTTTTTTCATTCTGTCACTTTTTCTGGGTTTTTTTCTCTTTTATTTTAGCAATTATTGAAGTATTTTTGTTATTCCCACCATAGCAATATTTTAATATTTAATTTTATTTGTTTTTTTTTACCAAGATTCATTACACATTTTAATAGAAATCTATTAAAATGTGTAGTGAATCTTGGTAAAAAAAAACAAATAAAATTAAATATTAAAATTAAATATATAGAAAAAATAAATAAAATTAAAATAAATAGAATAAAAATAAAAATAAGGCATTTGCACAATCCTTGAAAATTACTATCTCTCTCTCTCCCTCTCTCTCTTTCTCTTTCTCTCTCTCTCTCTCTTTAAACTTCTCTCTCAACTAACAAGACAACCCTCAAATAAAAAGAAGAAAAAAATACTGAAACCAGCCAGAAAATGATGTAAATTTGTGATATATTCTGGGAAGGAATATCAGGGAAAAGAATGGTATAAGAATAATACTTTACACTGAAGATAGATTAGAAGAAATTTATTATACAACAGTACAATAAACCAATAGACGTACAAGAACAATCAACGAATAGTAACAAGAATAACGATCAAGTAGCAAATGTCTCCGCCTATGACGTATGCGTCCGTCTAGTGACGTATGCTGACATATGCCCCTAGTCACAGTCTTTTATAGACTAGACCATATCCATTCCGGGAAAGGACAGGATGTTCCTCTACAACAATTTGCAAGATCAGAGCCAACTTATTTGTGATAAAAAATACAAAAAATCAGGGTGCTTCGTACTTGATTTCTGTTATTAAAAAAAATGAAAAAGAAAGGAATTTTGCAAAAGAAAATAATTTTGGTCAATCAAAAACATTGACACAAAGAGACTTTTGATATTAACAAAAACCAATATTCACACCAGAGACTCAGAGCCTGGTCAAAACAGATATACAAAGAGACTTTTGATATTAACAAAAACCAATATTCACACCAGAGACTCAGAGCCTGGTCAAAACAGATATACAAAGAGACTTTTGATATTAACAAAAACCAATATTCACACCAGAGACTCAGAGCCTGGTCAAAACAGATATAATCTCTCACCTCTGGGCTAGAAGCATAAAAGATGGCAAGAATGGGGAATAGAGGTGATACTCCAGAGAAACCAGCTATGTGTGACATGTGAAATAGTTATGAAATCATCTGCTAATAATATTTTTGCCATGTTTAGGGCCAAGAAAAACACATTAGAATGACACTGACCTATTTCTGGTATCAAGTAGGTATGTATGCCGATGACACCACAGTTTATTATCGCCTTGACCAAAAATATGGTGCGGGCGACAAAGCTAACCTTGCAGCTGAGCTTGGAAAGGACCTCCAATCCGTAGTGGACTGGGGTAAGAAATGGCTAGTAAATTTTAATGCTTCTAAAACGAAGCTACTATCAATTAATCATCATAGACAATCGCACCTACCTCCTATTAGCATGGACCAGGCTTGCCTCCCAGAGAGTAAAACACTACGCCTCCTTGGTCTCACACTCTCAGCGGACCTCAAGTGGAATGACTATATCGAATCCATTGCTAAATCTGCTGCTATGAAAGTCGGTTCTCTGTGCAGGGCCTGGAGGTTTTTTCTGTCTGAATCTATCCTGCACATTTATAAATCTACCCTCTGCCCGTGCATTGAATACTGTTGCCATATCTGGTCGGGTGCCTCTGCTATTCTCCTTGGGCTTCTAGACGAGGTACAGCGGAGAGTCTGTAATGTGATCGATACCGACTTAGCAGACCGCCTGCAGTCTCTCTCTCACCGGCGCGACGTGGCTTCCCTGTGTCTCTTCTATAAATACTTTCACGGCTTCTGCTCCGATGAACTTAGATCACTGGTGTCCCCTAGGTTCGAATTTGCCAAGATACTAGATTAGCAACTAGATCCTACCCTTTTACAGTGAAACCGATAAAATGCAACCGCAACTTTTACTCCAACAGTTTTTTTTCTCGCACTTCCCGACTGTGGAATTCTCTTCCACATGACTGCTTCCCCGACGGCTACAATCTCCAGGAGTTTAAATGTAAGGTCAATAGACACCTCCTAACAAACTAACTTCCATTCTTTCAAACACACTAACTTCCATTCTTTCAAGCACTCTTCCCACCCACCCAACTATCTATCACCCCCCTTCTGACATTTCCTATATCTAACCACTCTTTCTATTTACCTCCCCCTATGTAGCCCCAAGAGCAATAGTGGCAGTGGAATGCCTTGCTTGGGGTGAAATGATTAAAAAAAAAAATTACTACTACTTTTATCATCATCTGAATTCAAAAACTACACTACTGGATCTTCTCAAGACTGCTACTAATATCCACCTTATAAACAAACATTTTGCTACACCAAATACCAAAAGACTCACTCTAAAGCAAATAAATAAAAAATAGTATCTATTTTAAACTTTTTAGTTCCTTTGTTTTATATCTTATGTTTCTGATAAAATATATCACCAAGAATGTCCTACCACTATACCACAGATGTTTGCCTGTACACAACACACACATTAGGGTTTGTGTCATGTTGCTTATTGCCTCTGATGCACATGTGCATCTATTTCTTGGTTTTTATTTAAATCAATATAAAGGGTAAGAGTAATGGTAATATTATATGTTTCCTTGTAAGGAAACATTTGACATTCATTGAATAAGCAGCCAGTGCCATGTTTGGCAGAAATTTATGAAATCTTTTTTGTAAAACAAATTTGTCAAGAAGTTCTCAAGTTCTGTAACTGCTATTGCCCCTTCCATTATTGATACAGGCCTTCTTTTTAACCTTGAAGTAGCATAGAACATCAATCTTCTGTATTGTATAATTCTTTCTTGTTGAGTCCTGTGCTATCAATTATAGTTATTGAAAATTCTCAAGTAATATGGTTTTTCTTATCTGGTACAGTTATTTATTTGTTATAGTGTATTGTCAGTCCATAAGTTTCAAAAAGGTTAGTCCTCAGTTAGACCTACAAGTTTCATTGGCTTGAAGCCATTTTCAATCATCAATCTGAGAAAGTAGTTGTATACAGTTGAGTGTTTAGACATCTTTGGAAGAGTTTGGCACCATGTCTGACATCCATATGAAAGTCTTGATTTGACAAGGCTATTTAAGAACATAGTTCAAGTTTTTAGGTTAATGCTTTGGCTTTGTAACAGCTTGCAATGTTAGACAAACTTCTCTTAGTGCAGCCTATTCTTCGTTCAATTTTATTATCTCCTATACTAAATTTATTATAACTGATCCATAAACTGAGGTATCTAAAATGTTTGGTATTTGCTAATTCCATAGCTAGAATTTTTATGATAGATTCAGTTTAGGTGCCATTAATATTTTCATTCCAAATCAGGTCATAGTTTGTGTTTTGGTAAAGGTCTATCTTGAATCTCCTGTCTTGGAAAGCTTGGGAGAGAATATTGATTTTTTTTGTTCAAGATTATTCTTATCCCAACTATGAATATCTATATAATAACCCTAACCCTAACCCTAACCCTGCCCCCTCGTCATCAGTACCTCAAGAGGGAAAGCAAGAAAGGGGGGTATAATACAATGATGTGCCTTGTTCAATCCTTATAGTGAGGCATTCTGGAGAGAATTAGAAGTCCTACTAGGATTTATTATTGGCAGCCACAATATTCTTCTTCTTCTATGTGCCTTGTCCTTTCAGGAGACAGTCGACCATTACCTTCCATGTCTCTCTATCCCTGATGGCTCTTAGCATGCTTTCTCCTGTTACACTACACAACCTCGGTTCTGCTATCCACCCACTCAGGCCAGTCAAGTAGATTACACATTGTTTTCCTCTGTCTCTCCTTCTCTCTATCTAGCCTGTTAGTATCAGGTTCTCCAAGCAATCTTTCCTCACTGCATGTCCCAGGACCTTCAGCTGTCTCTTCCTGATACTCAGTATTAATTTCCTTTTTGTTTCTATCCTTTCCAAAACCTCATCATTGCTCACATGCTTGATCCATGATATCTGCAGCATCTTTCTGTAGAATCATATTTCAGTTGCTTCAACTTTTTCCTTCGTCTTTGATGATATTGTTAGCATTCACGGCCATAGTGAAGAACTTACATCCCATAGCAATCCAGTACTCTCTTCTTTGTTTCTAGTGAAATTTTCTTGTTTCTTAATACTCTACTCAGCTTTTGGAATGTGTCCTTTGCCATGCCAATTTGCCTTTGGATCTTTGTGTTGCACTTTCCGTCTTCTGTTAGAACACTTCTCAGATATTTAAATTTTTGTACCTGTTTGATTTTAGTATCCCCCACCTGTATTTGGTATTTTGGGCTGCTCTTTTTGCTGATGACCATACATTCTGTTTTCTTACTGTTTATTTGTAGTCCTTGTCACTCTCTTCAGCTATCTTCTGTAGGAGGTGTTGTAGCTTCTTTTCCATGTCTGCTATCAGCACTGTATCATCTGTGTACCTTATGTTGTTCAAACTGTGGCGTCCAATGACAAATCCTCACATAACGTCTAGGGTGCTGACACAGTGTTGATAGCAGACAGCATAGCAAGGAAAATTTTGCAATTCTGGCAGACAGTAGTAAAAGAAAGCAAGAAGAAGGATTAAACATTAACTGTAAGAAAATAAAATGTACAGTTGTCAGATATGAAAGATATGAAGTATGAATTGATGATATCAAATATAAACAAGTATGACAATTAAAAAAACTAGGAAGGTTTTTTTTTTAAACAGAGAATAGAAAGGCAACACTGGACTTTAAAGGTGCATTAGAATAGCAAATGATACATTCCAAAAGCTAAGCAAAGTATTAAGAAACTGGAAAATTTCATTAGAAACAAAGAAATGAATGCTGAACTGTGATGTAATATTGGTCCTTCTATATGGTAGATATTTTGGAAGGCACATGCAAACATTGTATGCTGGAATGTGGAAAGAGGGTTCTGTTGTTAATGGTCTGAAAAAATGAACAAGAGCAAGTGTGACCATCCTTTTCAATGTTCTTCTACATCTTGGAGCAAGGTGGAGAAAGAGAGTTAGGAAAAAATATTGGTCATTTATAAACTTAACCAACCACGCCTGATGGTGTTTGATAAAATCAAGTTGGGTAATAAAATTTCTGGTTCTTTTATTACTAGCATCATAGGAAAATATTTCTTTTTCTTTTTTATTATTATTCATTATTATAATCATTTTTGTTGCATTGTGTTGTTCTACGACATGTGATCAGTAGTCAACTTCTGCCTGTTCTTTACTCTACACTTTATTTTTCTTCTAATTGACATATGCAAACCAATAAAATCCTATTTGCCAATCCCACTATAATTTTATTTATTGATTTTTATTTCATTTTTCCACATATATATTAGTGGCAAGAAATCTTGTGTAAAGCTAATGAGCTTGTGTAAATAGTTGGCAGAACAGAAATTGGGAGGGATAACCAAAAGACAAACTTTACTGATAGCTAAAAAGGACGACAAAGATTATGGAGAGTTATGATTAGCCCAAGCCCTGAACAGACACAAAGAGAAGAAGGACTACAAAGATTCTTCTTCTTCTGCTATGTGCACTGTCCCTTCAGGACGTAGGCGATCATGGTTCTCCACATCTCCCTATCCCTTGTGGCTCTTAGTATGTTTGCTCCTGTTACTCCTGGCAACCCCCATTCCGTCATCCACCTGATCAGGCCCTGCAAATATGTTATCTGCTGTCTTCCTCTGTCTCTCTTTCCTTCTATCTGGCCAGTCAGTATCAGGTTCTCCAAGCTCTCCTTCCTTATTGCATGTCCCAGGAACTTCAGTTGTCTCTTCCTGATTCTCAGTATTAATTTCCTTTTTGTTGCCATTCTTTCCAACACCTCATTGCTGCTTGCATGTTCAGTCCACAATATCCGCAGCATCCTTCTGTAGAACCACATTTCCACTGCTTCCAGTTTTGTCCTCATTTTCGATGATATTGTCCAGCATTCACTGCTGTATTGAAGAACTGACATCATATAGCAATCCAGCACTCTTTTCTTTGTTTATAGTGAAATTTGCCTGTATGTTAGTACTTTATTCAGCTTCTGGAATCTGTCCTTTGCCATGCCAATTCGCCTTCGGATCTCTGTGTCGCACTTTCCATCTCCTGTTAGAACACTTCCTAGGTATTTAAATTTTTGTACTTGCTTGATTCTGGTATCCCCCACCTGTATTTGGCATTTTGAGTTGCACCTTTTGCTGATGACCATGCATTCAGTTTTCTTAAAGTTTATTTGTAGTCCCTTTTTTATCACTCTCCACCGCTACCTTCTGTAGAAGGTCTTGTAGTTTCCTTTCCATGTCTGCAATCTGCACTGTATCATCTGCATACCTTATGTTGTTCAAGTTGTGGCCTCCAATAACAAATCCTGGCGTGTCATCTAGGGTCCTTAAAATATTCTTGCTGTACAAGTTGAACAGATCCAGTGAAAAGACACATCCTTGTCTTATACCTCTTTCTATCTATATAAATCTGCTGAAGTCGTTACCTGTCCATATACAGGCTGTTTGCTGCCAGTTGAGGTTCTTGATTACTCTGATGTCTTTCCCAAAAATGTCAAGTCTGCCGAGCATCTCCATCAATTCTTTGTGTTGTATCTTGTCAAATGCCTTCGCATAATCAATAAAACATAGGTACAAGTCTTTCTTCATTTGTATTGCCCTTTCGAAGAGCATCCTAATCATGAATATGGTGTTCCTTGTTCCAGTGTCTTTGATGAACCCACACTGTTCCTGTCCTATCTCTGGTTTGATTCTGCTTCTCGCTCTATTCGTCAGGATTCTGACAATCAGTTTCATAATGTGACTCATTAAGCTGATAGTTCTGTGTAGTTCACACTCATTTGCACCTGGTTTCTTCGGCAGTGCTACAAATATCGACTTGCCTAGGTCATCTGGTATTTTTCCACTACTATAAATTTTGTTTATTTTGTCAGCAATTTTTTCTATGCCATATTCTTCCAGAGCTATCAGCAGCTCTATCACGATGCTGTCTGGACCAGCTGCTTTGTTTCTGTTCAGTTTGGCCATTGCAGCTTCCACTTTGGATTTTAGTATTTCCGGTCCATCCTCCTCCTTGTGTATTCTCGGTTGTTCTCTCCTGTCACAAAAAGATCCTTTATATACTCTTCCCATCACTGGAGTATTATGAAGAGCTATAAACCTTGATTTATAGAGCTGTTTTTTGCTAAAACAATGACCATACCACACTAATACTCATCTCCCTTTTGTGGAAATAAATTACGTTGGTCACATGACATCTGCTTCATGATGTCACTCCATACAGTAACAAAAGGGCAATCAAATTCAGTTTATTTATAGCAGGTAAAACATAAGGCCAGGCCCCCTACTTGGTAAGCAAATCTGAATTTGGAGTTCTAAATGTAGTTTCTTTGAATCTGGAGTCCTTAACATGGCTTCTCCAGACACAGGAGTATCTCCATATTTTATGTATGAACCTTCCTTTTTGTTTCTCCTTACACTCTGCTTTACTGTGTAGATATATGGGATATATTATTCTCTGTGTGGAATATGTGTATGTATGTACATATAGTTCGATGTGTGTTTTAGTAGTATAAAAGTCTCTTTGAGAAAAAAAGCATATTTCTTTTTCTTTTAGCTATTCCATTCAGTCCATGAACTATGGTGTTATTATATCACTGATATAATAATACCCATAATAGAGGAAACACAAATGAGAGAATAAACCCTTTCTTCCATATTTTTCTCTAGTTACATGTGCATTTCTTAAATAGGGTAATTGAACCTTGGATTGCTGTGATGGCTTCCTGTGGCTTAATGGTAAGGCACATTTGACTGGGAAGTGGTTTTCCGGATTAAAACAAAAATACAAGGTACGATTCCTGTTGGAAGCCCATTTTCTTTAGTTGTACATTCTGTCTCTGGGCCAGTAGACAGTGATAGTCAAGTAGGGAGGTCTATAGGGCTTAGTAATGAAAAATGTAATAAGGAAGACATTTTAAGTCTGTAAAAACAGATGAAATATGAAATAAACACTTTATTCAAATTAAATATAAACTAAATTTTTATTTCACTCTTTGAGCAAATACCCTCCTGACATGGATGCCTTGGACTACTGCATCCTCTTACCTCCCACTCCTGCGGGCTACTGGCTGCACCGGTCTTCTAAAACATTTCTTAGTTTCACCAATTCAGACTTTTGCAGCTAGAACACACCATGCCATGTATACAGAGCCAAATCATCTGCATTTCTTTTTTATTCCATTTTTAAGAAATAAGTTTCATTTGAACATTTTCTTTCCAAAACTTGCTGCCTTGTGGAACAGACTCCTGAATATTTAATTCTCTGATCACTGCAATCTAAATATCTACACATTTCAGCTCAATCGTTATCTACACTACTGGCCATAATTATTGGGCTACCCCAGTTTTTTTTTAAAGAAATGATGTATTTCATACTATTTTTAAGTGGATAATTCTAAATGAAAATAGAATGGTTCTTTGTTATGATTAATTTGCAAAATTTTACAAGGCATAGAAGCAAAGATGAACTTGTCCGAATCATCCTAAATTTTCTTCATTCTTTCATTTATGAAACTGCAAGATAGGTAATTCTTAAATATTAATAAATTCATTTGATGCACATGTTATTGTGCAATATTAACAAAAGAATCATTCTATTTTTATTTACAATTATTCACTTGGCAATAAATACTAAAAAATAGTAAAAAATACATCATTTTTTTTAAAACACTGGGGTAGCCTAATAATTATGACCAGTAGTGTACTCTCAATAAACATTCAGTAATCCTCTACCCTGATGGGATTTTGAGCTTTGTATTTGTGAAAAACAATTAAAATAATTGAATTAAAAAAATGTTGATGATCTGGTCCCTATTAAAAATCAACATTTGAAGTCTTGACTTTTACCTGGGTTTGAACCCTGAACAGTTGCACAAGAAGGTAATAATGCAATGACTTCAGATAGAAAACAGGCTCTTATCTATACAGGTTACTATCTTTACAGGTATACTTGCAGAGACAAGAATATACACAGGTCATCATGGGAAATATAAAGAAGATTACTTATTTCAGCAAAAGTAACAACATCAGGACAAAGATTATTTGCAAATCCAATTCCATTGATAGTGACTTGTGGCTGATGAGACAACAGAATGCCAAGATAGTGTTATCAAAGTAAACATTGTCATACTCTGAAAACAAAACCCAACACCATTTAATGCTACCAACTCTTCCTGTACAAACAAAAGCTGGCAGTTTAGATATTGTTATTCTTAACATAACAATCATAATCTAGATTTTCCTCATTGTTTTCCCCACATAAGTATTTCAATACATTATCTTATATATAAGATTCACTGGAAAATTTCACATTACGAAGAAAATTGATAATATTAAGCAAAGGATATAAAAATTAAAACAATTTACATTTATTCTTATAAGCTTATATTCTTTGTTATAAATTCATTGATAATAATAATAATAATAATAATAATAATAAATAAATAAATAAATAAAATGTTTACTTTCTATATTCAAAGTTTTACAGATTCTAAAATCTATTCCACAGGATACAAAGGTACTTTTGATTCATTTTCATGGGACACGATGCTAAATCATGACAAAAAATTATTTTAATTTTTTTTCTTAATGATGTTAGTTTATGAAATAAGTTTATTTGAATTTAATGTGATTCTGAGTTGTATTTTTGATATGAATGTAATTTTTTTTCTAAATAAATAGTTAATTTAGTGAAGCATTTTTGCTACTTACAGCTTTATTAGATACTAAAAATACTTGAATTTTCTAAATATGTTAAGGATGTTTGTTATATTTCTATTATTGTAATTTATTTTACTAATGTTCATCCTATACAAGGCCCAAGAGTCACTCAAGGTAAAGGTTTACTGAAGGAGTTTGCTGCATGAGTGGTAAGAGGTAAGAAGTGCAGTTTATAAGAATATGTGGAGCAGATAATGGTTAGCACTAGATTTAATGAAGTTATGATTCTAGCAGTCAAAAAATCACCTTCTTGGGTGTCAGTTCTACAAAGATATAGGAAGAAACTGTTCAAGGGGATCTTCCTTCTTACTAATGGAATACAAAGAATGTTAGGATTGTTTGACCCAGTGGAAATGGTATGGTGGGTGTTAGCTGTGAACATTGAAATTCTAAAGAATATAACTTGTCATAATATTTTCTCTGAAAATAGCAATAGAATGGTGAGAGGCTTGTGAAATTGTGAGAAATGGGTTGTAGAGCAGAAAATAGTTCATCTCCCAAAAGGTCACATTGACTCTTTTGAACTCTATCAAGAGTGGAGAATAAAGACTGAACAACTCTGGCCCATATATGGTAGCAGTATATCATTTTTGGCCTGATCTGACTCTTGTAAAAGAAGAGCATAGCAGGTAGAGTCTGGTATTTACTGAAGCAATAGAAGGATCTGACTATTTTTTGAGCACCTTTAGCAGTGAATCATATATATGAGTTCCAGTTGAAATTTGGAGTGAGATTTAGTCCTAATAGGTGTTCAAGGCAAGGGATTCACTTGAGATAACACCCATTCATTGTGATAGGTGAATATTCAGGATTTTCTTGGTGATAATACAATATTTGGTTTTTGAGGTACTGAATATACCATTGTATCATTTGCATAGCAGAATTCTTTTGGGCAAATCATTACTATAAAGCAGATGAGGCTAGGAACAAGAAGTGAGACTTGCACTATTTCTGCCTTGATCTCATGTGCCTTAGGGAAATGGCCATTTAGTTTTATAGACCTTTCAGTTAGATTCAATGGCAAAGAGCTCATCCAAACAGTTGATTTCAAAGTATTTATAGAAAAGGTACAGGAAGGCAACTTCACAATAGTGGGAAGTGACTGATGCCAGACACCAGATCAGGACTAATAATATTACAATTTCTTCTTTGGAATTTATCAGGGATTTTTCATACATATTTTTTTTTTTTTTTTTTTAATCATTTCACCCCGAGCAAGGCAGAAACGCCACTGATGTGCAGGGGGTTACATAAATGTAGAAAGATTAATTAGAAAAGAGTGAGGAGTACAAGCTAGTTAGAAAGGAACAATAGAAAGCTGAGAAAGCAGGTGCAATGACAGATACATGGGCAGAGAGAACGTGAAGATTATACAGGGGAGGGGAGAGAGCTAGAGTCCAGTGGTTAGTAGGTGAGTATTAACTTTGCTTTTAAATTTCTGGAGGTCATAGCCGTCAGGAAAGCAAGAATATGGGAGTGAGTTCCACAGGCGGGAAGTGCGAGAGAGGAAGCTGCAGGAGTAGAATTGTCGTCTGCGTTTGGCTAACCTGACTGTGAATGGGTGGGACCCAGTTGCCAGTCTGGTTGCACGGGTAAACACCTGTTGAGGAGGCATCAGTGACTTAAGCTCATCAGAAACACCAGACCATATATGGCAGCAATATTCTCAGTATGAATGACAGATATATAAGAAAGATTTAGGAGAGAAAAATGTATAGCATGACACAGTGAACCAACTTTCTCAGCAGTTGGCCCAGGAATGGATTCAATATACTCTTTTTACTTCATGTCAGCTGAGAACATTAGCCCAAGAAGGCACTGATTCACTCTTCTGGTGATAGAAGGTAGAAAGAGGTCTTTCTGATAATTAATAGATAACAGTTCAGTTTTGGAGGTGTTAAAATTAAGAAGACATTTTTTTCCTAGTCTAACAACAGACTGAAGGACTTTTTTGACATGAGTAGCCAATTTGAGCTTATTGGACTGATCAGACTTATCGAGACAAGAGTAAATGGTTCTATCATTAGCATAGGTGTTTTAGAATTGACACTATTGAAAATTAAAAACAGAGGAGGACCAAGGATGGAGCCCTTGGGGACACCTGAATTAGTACAAAAGAATCTAGAAGAGTGGCCATTCAGGATAACTTACATTCCACAATTTGATAAGAAAGACTGGATCAGTTCAAAAGTTTGGCAGGAGACACTGTAACTTTTCAATTTGTGAAGAAGACCTCTATGTCAAATCCTGTTGAAGGCTTTCCAAGTGTCCAAAGCAACAGTCTGAACTTCACCATTTTTATCTAGAGCTTGATAGACTCTTTCCATAATTATTATCAGTATATCAGCCATTGACCTGGAGAAATAAAAGCCATATTGCTTGTCTGAAAGAAAACTTTGCAATGTAAGATGCTAAATCAATTCAACATTGATTAGGGCTTCTAGCAGTTTCCAAAAAAGATATTGAACAGTTCAGTGGTTTTAAAAGGTTGAACAGTTTATTTGATTTCTTAAAAACTGAAGCAACAGATAAAGAATTCAACCAAGGAGGAAGCAAGAGGCAAGAAGGCATTTATTATACTGTTTAGAGAGAACTGGAGCCAGTTTACAAAAGGCTGGGCAATTTTATCAAGATGCCAAATCTAGCATGTATGCCGTATAAGGCTGTAGGGTCTCATTCAGGCCAGGAGTACTACATCTAATTAATCATCTATTTGGATTTATATTACTGCACCAAATTTGATCAAGGAAGTAGGGTAGGGGCAAAAGCAGTGGGGGGGGTGATATGATTGTTAAAGTATATATGCTAAAGTGAGCTATAGAACTGAAAGTGTTATTTCATATTAAATTTCAACTTAGTTTGAATAGGGATAGAATTCAAGTTCATTTGCCAGATCAGTGTGAGACTAGAACTTCCTTTGTTGTTTTGGAATGACATCTGTTCACCTTAAGTCCATGGTGAGATGAGTGAAGTATAGGTGGAAAATGATCAGACTTACACATCAAACCCTTCTTTTTTTTCATGCTCTCTCTCTCTCTCTCACTCTCTCTCCTTCTGAATGCCAAATCCAGTCAACTCTTAGCAAATTCATTCCAGATGCACTAATATAGTCAGCCCAATAATTAAATATATGGAATCAAAGATTAAAAACTCAGACTCTTTTGGATAAGAAGCTAAAAAGTAAATTGAGTTAAGCATTCAAAACAAAAGAAATTAGAATAAACAATGAAAATAAGAGATTAAAAAAAAGATAAAACTTGCATGTCGGGTTCATTTGCAAGGTTAGTGTGAATTCTTTCATGTTTTGGAATGATATCTGTTCACATTACAACCATGCTGGAATGAGTGCAATGTTTGGACTTACATATCCAATCCTTCTCTCTTTCACATTCTCACTCTGACACTCTCTCTCATACTCTTTCATTCTCTCTAGATAAAAAGCTCAAACTATTTTGGTTAAGAAGCTGAAAACTGAATTAAGTTAAACATTTAATACAAAAGAAATTAAAATAAACAATTGTAATGATAATAAATATGATAGTTGAAAGTTACGCTATTTCTTTTTTAAGGCTTCTCTAATTTTTCTTGCCTATTTATACTAACACATTAGAAACATATTGATAAAAGTAGTATTTTTATTTAACAGGTATCAGAGGTATGATTTGTTGCACAAATCCATCAGAAAACTTCAGTGGCTTGAATAATTACATATCTACACAATGTATTCTGAGTGTTGGGTGGAAAATTGAATCAATAATTACAGTTGTAGTTTTGCATTTGAACCCAGGATACATTGGTAAGAATTCAGTTTTGTCATGATCCACTGACTTTATTACTAGTTCATCAATGTCTCATTTGGCTTGAATCTTATTCTGTACCAAGATAATAATAAATGTCTCTTGAAGTAGGAAATAAGAAATTGGTGACTTTTGTATTTTTTAAACCAAAATCAGTTTATAATTAATATATATATAACTTGGAAGTAGTACAAACTAATGGGTTGACAGTCCACTGTTTTTAGGGATTTACTTCATTAAGAAATACACTGCCTGATGAGGTGCTAATAAGATAGTACCAAAACAAAACGGCTCTTGTGTTGCAGTAAACTATGTTTTTATTATTAACATATAATAAAAATATTGCCATATATATATATATATATATATATATGACAATATTTTAATATATATATATTGTTCAGTTGTGACACTGTTTAGTGCCAAGATTGTTGATTTTTTCAGTGGTTTTACAGATAAAAAGTATTTTGGCAAGCAGGTTTTTATTGTAAAGTGCTCAATATCAGGGTAGAGATAGAATGTCAACAGTATTAATGCAAAGAATTGATTACTTTAACTGAGCAGGTTCATGCCAACTTCAAAGTTTCGTGGCAACATCATAATGGTTTCCTCACAAAACTTCGAAGTCGGGATGAATCAGCTTAGTTAAAGTGACAAATTCTTTACATTCATCCTATATGTGTGTGTGTGCATGTGTGGTGTAAAGGATAGCAGCTTGAAGTGAGAAATCTGAGAGTCAAGTTTTAATTCCTGTCAAGTTCATTATATTCACTTATGTCAAATATATGGATCCATCTCTTCACTCCACTTTTAGTTATGGGTTAAACAGTTAAATAGTAGGGAAGACTGGGGTCTTTAGACTTGGTTGGCAATTTTGTTTTGAAAAAGTTGGGAAAAGTTGTCTAGATACATTGTGACACACAATATCAACCAGTTGTCTGTTTTCCATTTTTCAAAGAATGTGGTTGGTTCAGCACAAGTCTTCACCACTGTAATCAAGTGTGTGGGTAGTCTGGCTTTTCATCTTTAAGAAGTGAGCAGATGAACCCTCACACATAGAAGATGACAGGAGAGTTCATTATATCCAGGGTACGATGGGTAAACTGTTGCCATTTACTATTTTTAATTTCATGCAAGCATGCTGTTTGTTTTTGATTTTGTCAACTGCAGAGTGTAGTTGGGTCAGTTGGTAAGAGCCTCAGACCCAATGCAGAGGCCTACATAAAGTGCCTTGAGAGGCACCTGAACATGGTGTAGTGGTTAGTAAGCTTGTCTTGCTAGAAGCATTACAATTGAGTAGTGAATTCGATCCTCATTGGGTGCCCCCATACTTTTGATCTTGTGCCACATCTAATTTACACTTAGAAAATCCCCATAAAGTGTCTTGAGGAGGTAGAGCTGCCCTAGGTCAAGGAGGTGGCTGCTTGAAGACCCCCTGTCTGGTAACAAAACTTTGTACCACATTATGCAAGCAGGAGAACCCAGTCATGGCTGTCAGACAATTTCTCTGACCACATCACCCTTTACATCTGCCCACCTAATGACACAGACTGCAACCCCCTTGATTATCATATGTAAGGCACAGTTGAGCAAGAAACCAACATAATCTCTTTGTAAAACCAAGGATGAAATGAAGGCAAGGATTATGTCAACATTTACCAACTTAAACAAGGAGACTGTCCAGAAGAGTTACAGGAGGTTCTGAAATTGTCTGGTGACTGTGGTTGAAGCCAATGGCAATTTTATTGAATAAATTTACTCTTTAGTATTTCAAGATATTTTTTGTGTTATTTTGATAATTATATCTGTTAAAATGAGATGTCAGTGTTATTTTCATTTTTTGCAAAATGTAATGATAATTTATCCATTACACCTTGTGTGTGTGTGTGTGTGTGTGTGTGTGTGTGTGTGTGTGTGTGTGTGTGTGCACATGTACATATGCTGGGGAACTTTATTAAGTATACCCTTCTAGTATTTGTTGAACTAGTATTTTAGAATTTGAACCAGTTTTACCTTTAGAACTGTTTCAATTCTTCTTAGCATGGATTTGATGTTCTTAGACTTTTTCAAAATTTGGATTCATTGCATACAGCAATTTTTCTATATTAGCTGGTTACATATCCAGGATTCAAATCTCTTTTTTCACCACATCCCAAGGGTTCTTTATGGGATAACTGATAACCATGGAGACCATTTAAATTCACCGCTCTGTTCTCTGAACCAGTCTTTCACAATTTTTTATTTGTGACACAGTGTGCTGTTCTGCTAGAAGCAACCACCAGAGGATGGTTGCACCATAGTCATAAATTGAGTCACCCAGTCATAGTCATAAATTGAGTCACCCAGTCATAGTCATAAATTGAGTCACCCAGTCAGTCACAATACCTAGGTAAGATGCAGCATTTAAACAATCTTTTATTGGTACCAAGTGGTTACTTTCCTGTGTATGTTAAAAAAATATTCTTCTCACCATTACACCACCACCATCAATTGATCAATCAATGAAGTGACACAAAACAGAATGGATCCATACATTCATGTTCTTTTATACCAAATTCTAACTCTAACATTTGAGTGTCACAGTAGAAATCAAGATTTATTCAAGCAGGTGAAATTTTTCTAATGTTCTATTATTGTTGTGGAGTAGTTTTTGCACTGAAGGTTATAATCATGCTATGTCAGTTGATAATCAACTTAACATACCCAAAAATGTTAGGAACTTGGTAATCTTCCCCTGAAAGCTGACTCCTTAGTTTTCGGCTAACTGCCGACTAATATCAACTGCCTAGTAGTTCTATTGAACTCAAATAGAAGTCTAAAGAACTCCTATGAATTTTCCAAGAACTTCCTGTTAACTCTTATTAATATAGGAGGGAGAATCCATTATCTGAGGAATAGGTGTGTTTCCCCATAACAATTATCCAGTTTTTTTTTCATCCTTGGCAAATTTTAGACTCAGTTTCTTATTCCTGTTTGACAGGAGTGGCACCTGGTATAGACTTCTACTGCTGTAGCCTACCTGCTTCAAAGTTCTTTATGTTATATATTCTGTGATGCTTTTTTTCTGTAAAGAGTGCTTATTTGAGCAATTGTTGCCTTTCAATCTGCCTGAATGAGTCTGACCATTCTCCTCCAATGTTCATTTCTCATTCTTCATCAGCAAAGGATTTCTGTCGACAGAATTGCAAATCACTGATTTTTTTTTCCTTTTCTGTCAACCTGAGAAATTGTTGAGATAGAAAATTCTAGTAGTTGAGCAGGTTTTGAAATTATCAAAATCTGCCTGTATGACATCAACGACCATACTGCAATGTCACTGAAATTACCTTTTTTTCTTATGCCATTTTACCATGACCATGTTTAAATGCTTATATTCATTAAATTACTCTGGTTCATGGGGAGTGGTTTCAAGCATTGTCAGTGGCTTGATATACTGCCTTGTGTTCTTCAATGATAAATCATCATTTCAGTCTGCTGCCAGTGTTACTTCAGAGAGCTAGGAACACTTTTTTGCCAGTAATTTGTTATGAAATTTTATTTTTAATTAAAATCTAATCACTAAAATTATAGTTGCCATTTTCCCCCGAGTTAAATTCAGTTTGTTCACCCACAATAGTATATATGGTTCAAAAATTAAAAATTAGTCTTCTTCATCTTCCAATATGATATTATGCTTTTAGTGGGTGTGAACATTAATCAAAAATTTCCTATGAGTGTGGAGCATATTGCTGGGAACCTCTGATCTACTGGAAGCTATAATTACAGTGCTTTCTGGTAACACTTTCTGTTTCCATAGACTGAATGTAGCAAGTTAAGCATTTTAATGTCTTCATTTTAGTAGAAATGGATTTAATTTGCATACTACTTAACCTAAGTAGTATTGCAATCTAATCCAATCTACGCTTCAGTCATTGAAGTGGTAGCAAAACAAATAAAAGTATATTATTAGCAAAGGTAATAACAGATATTAACAATTAATTAAAAAGACCGACACAACAATTGACAAAATACACGCTTACTTATTCTGTATTTTTGTTTCACTAGAAAAAGCAAGAATCTATAGTATTAGAATTTTACTAACAATCTCATAGCAAAACACTTATGCGGTGACGAAGAAGAAAAGTTGACGTCTTCAAAAAGGAATATGCATTTGTTGTAGTATTTGTCAAAAAAGGATCAAAGTCAAGATTGGGTTTACTTTAGTAACTCCTGATAATTTTCTGCTTTCTTAGTAATCTTAATCAATAAAAGCCTTTTTTACCCTAATAAAAGAATGCTACTTTGGATGATAGAATTCTCCTGTTATTCATGGGTGAGGAAAGCATTTGTGCTTGCCAGTTTTTGAATCAACAGTTGAGTTGCTGATATGGATATTTTATTCCTTTTGATTTATGTACCCAGTACTTTTAACATTTGAAACTGATTTATGACCTTTAGAATTATGATCTAAGATTTTTTATTTTGTATTTGAACAACTCCACCATTACAGTTTTCTACAAACAACTTGAAATACATTGTAATTTCTCTGAGAAGAGGATAAAAACTCAGTCAGACCAAGAAGCCCTTAACAAAAACTCTGATGTATTAGTCATTTGTTGATCAGGCTAAAGATTTGTCAGCACTTTCTTGTATATTGTTTGTTCATGACTTTACCCTTGGCTAAATACCTACAATACATATATATATATATATATATATATATATATATATATATATATATATATATATATATTAAAAAGTATACATATTATCATATGTTGGTAGCATGACTTGAAGTTTCATATATATATTCTTTTATTTTTTTTTCAAATAAAACCTTGAAAATTAAATAAATAATTTTATTTAAATTGAGCCCTCTGGCTGGATAAATTTTAATATTAATTTTCAGCAATTAATATTAATAGGATCTTCCTTGGGATTTTACCTATATGCGACTTTCTTTTTTTAGATAAATATATATATATATATATATATATATATATATATATATATATATAGTTAGATACGTGTGATTTTGTGACCCTGGGTTTTACGCTTTTTGCGATTATCTGATGATCGCAAAAGTGTGAGACCCAGAGTCACAAATTCACATCTATCTAACTGAATGTTAACTCTATCTCTGATATTGAACACTTTCAAATAAGTACTATACATATATAATATATAAATAATATAATATATATAACAAATTGCATATATATATATATATATGTATATATACACATTTCACACACACACACACACACACACACACACACACACACACACACACACACACACACACATATATATATATATATTAAAATGTTTATTACCATCATTGTTAAATACCTAAGGAGACATTATTCTTTCAATGTCGAAACAAAATGTACAATTTTGTAGTAGTTTGTAGTTTGCACATGTTCTAACGTAATAATTAATAATGAATATTCATTGATCTTTTTTTATATTGAGCACTGTTTTAAATTAATGTTTTGAATGTTGCAATCATTTTCTTTGTTCTTTTATATATATATATATATAAATATATATATATATATATATATGGACATATATATATATATATATATATATATATGTCTGTATGTGTACACATATATATCTGTACATATATATTTTTGTATGTATATATATATATATATATATATATATATATGTTTGTGTATTTAGTCAGAAAATTTTCTTTTAGAGATGTTAGATTAATAGACTGCAAACATTGTGCCTGCTTATTTTTAATAAAATCCATTCATACTCACAGATAATCTTTTGTATATTATAATTGAAAGATGTAAGAAATGAGCTGTAACTTTGACAGATGATTTTATTTTTCATTTCTCAATGTTCCCAAATACTTTCAATCTCCTTCAGAGATGATCTTCAGGGGTGTAAATTTAAGGTAATTTTTAGCAACACTGTTTTGCGGTTATTTTTTCTATATTTTGTTACCACAACTTATATATATATATATATATATATATATATATATATATATATATATATATATTGTTATGGTGCCCTCCTACAAGGAATGAACTCTTCCTCTTACTATATAATTACATTCAGAACTATATATATTTTAGCTATTTAAAGTCAAAATATTTATTTTTGCAAGATTAATTGACATATTGAAGTTTTTTCTGTTTATCAACCCTTTGTGGGTTATTTAAAGCCAAAAGATATTTTGGATTGTAAGAATAATTCTTGTTGATGATGAAAATAATAATTCTTATCAAAGTGTTAGTAAGCCTTGTGCCTTGAGCCCCAATTGAGACAAACTCAACCCAAACCTCAAGTGAAACTCATACATATGAACCATTTCTAGAGATGCCAAGAAAATAATCAGTTTCCTGTACCTCAATACTCCTGCTATCCTCTCCACCTTTACAAGAGCTAAATCAGGCCAAAAATGGAGTACTGCTGACATATAGAGGCTGGAGCTGCCCAGTTTTCACTTTCTACTCTCTCGATAGTTCAAAAGCATCTCCATGTCTTTATGGGCGATTAATTTTTTTCTACTCTGCAACTCCTTTCTCACAGATGAACTACTCTCCTTAGTTGCACCAGTCCTAACCTTCATGGTTAAGACTATGCATGCCACACACACAACTGCCCTCATGCCTTCATATTACCCTGGTGAGATGTAGATTCCACCCAAGCAGCTTATTTCCATGAACCACTGCCTTGTGAAGTTAAATGCATAGAATTTTATTATAATAAAAAAGAACTATGATAGTAAAGTTCTTTTCTGATGATGGCAATTCATTATTGAAACATGTCAAACTAGAAGTTTTCCAAATATTCTTATATATCTACTATTCCTTTGGATTCTTATCTAAACTCTACCCTTGCACACACACACACACACACACACACACACACACACACACACACACACATATAATTTATTATCCAGTTTAAGAAAATAAAAAATCAAAACTCTTCAAAGATATGAATTTATTAAAGAAATGTTTCACTTATTTCTTTTCATGTTTATCTTTATTCTTTCTTTCTTTTCTTCTTTTTTTTCCTTTCTTTGTTATCCCCACAAAGCTTTGCCAGTTTTGCTAAGGAGTTGTTAGTGGGTGTTGTTAAATGCCTATAGAAATAGGACACTTCCTGTCTTCATCCTCTTCTCTTTCTTTTCCAGCCAGCAACAATACCCACTGGAACCTTCCCACTCATGGGAATATTTTTCCCCTTTGTGACAGAATTTCACACACATGTATATCACCCACATGATTTCTAACTTTCAATATTTTACTTTTACATGCATACTAGTGTATTTTCTCTCATTTGTTACTCTGTTATATAAAAACACATGAAAATATCACCTTGTTGAAATTTTGATTTAGCTAGGAACAATCAGTTAGTTAAGTGCCATACGTGATACACACTTGGGCAATCATGTCTCGAAAGAGACATGACTGACTGGGCAGAAGATTATCCCGCAATAGGTTGCCATTGCTTTCTGCGGTAGACTGGTTGCCGACCAAGGCTATAGAACCCAATCTGTCCTGTTATTTAACCCATAACTGGAGGGAATAGATGGATTAATACCTTTCCCAAGGGTATTTGCACGTAAGTGAATGCAATGAATTCAACTGGAGTTCGAACTCAGCTCTCCGATTTCTCATTCCGAGTTGATATCCACTGCGCCACAACGCACATCCCTAGGAACAGTACCACAGCATAAAATGGCTAATATTACTGTTGCCAGTAGATGTTTTCTTGACAATGAATGTGTCAGAGGGAACAAAAAATTTACCTGCAACTCAAACCTGAAATTTTAATGGAAACTTGTTGAAACTAAATAAAAATTTGGACATAATATATGATACAGCTGGAGCATAGTATATCAGAATCAGTAATTAATTTATGCCCCTTCCTGTGAAAAGGGTTTTAGATAATTTCTTGTTTTCATTCCATAACAATGACAAATTGTAAGGAAGAATTTCTATTCATATGGACAGTTTTCTTTGGGCTGGTACTAGTATATCAGAATCAGTAATTAATTTATGCCCCTTCCTGTGAAAAGGGTTTTAGATATATATATATATATAGGTACTAGTATATTTGAAGTGCCATTTGCAGTTTTCATAACTTTTAGTTTTTAATTTTTTACCAATCTGGTTGGTCAGGTTGCAAACTTTTGAGGACACTTTTGTTTCAAAAACTAAGCAATGCCAAAATAAACACTAACATTGCAACTTATATAAAAATATGTAAATACTGATTATTCATTTGCTCAAGATCTTTGTTTTTTACAGTTGGATTTAGCTTGTATTGCTGCTTTAAAATCCTTTTCAATGGTAGAAACCGTCTATTTTGTAAGTTTAAAGTTTGTTATTTTCATTTATTTTTTAAGAGCTATCATTCACAAATGATCTTACTGCCTTTAATTGAAACTCATGTGGTTTTTTTCAAGTGTGATAAAAAATGTTAAAATTATTCAGATATACCTGCATACACTCCACTCCACACACACATGCATATCACCCACATTATACCAAACTTTCAATGTTTCCTTACTTTTGTATGCATACTAGTGTATTTTCTATGTTTTTAATCAGTAATAAAAAGAAAATATCTCCTTGTTGAAATTTATGCTGTTTCCTTAAATTTATCACTAACATTTGCAAGATCTTCTTGCCAATGCTTTTTGTCTTACTAGGAATAGTACCATTTCCTTCTATTCATCTTTTCCTTCTTTCCATCTCTTTTCCTTCTTTTCATCTTTTTCTTCTTTCCATCTCTTTTCTTTCTGTCTGTTTTCTTTCTTTCTATCTTTTTCGTTCTTTCCATCTTTTCCTTCTTTCCATCTGTTTTCCTTCTTTCCATCTGTTTTCCTTCTTTCCATCTTTTCCTTCTTTCCATCTGTTTTCCTTCTTTCCATCTGTTTTCCTTCTTTCCATCTGTTTTCCTTCTTTCCATCTGTTTTCTTTCTGTCTGTTTTCTTTCTTTCTATCTTTTCCTTCTTTCCATCTGTTTTCCTTCTTTCCATCTTTTCCTTCTTTCCATCTGTTTTCCTTCTTTCCATCTGTTTTCCTTCTTTCCATCTTTTCCTTCTTTCCATCTGTTTTCCTTCTTTCCATCTGTTTTCCTTCTTTCCATCTTTTCCTTCTTTCCATCTGTTTTCCTTCTTTCCATCTGTTTTCTTTCTTTCTATCTTTTTCCTTCTTTTCATCTTTTCCTTTTTTTCATCTGTTTTCCTCTTTTCCTACTTTCCATCTGTTTTCCTTCTTTCCATCTGTTTTCCTTCTTTCCGTCTTTTCCTTCTTTCCATCTGTTTTCCTTCTTTCTATCTGTTTTCCTTCTTTCCATCTGTTTTCCTTCTTTCTATCTTTTCCTTCTTTCCATCTGTTTTCCTTCTTTCCATCTGTTTTCTTTCTTTCTATCTTTTTCCTTCTTTTCATCTTTTCCTTTTTTTCATCTGTTTTCCTCTTTTCCTACTTTCCATCTGTTTTCCTTCTTTCTGTCTGTTTTCTTTCTTTCCATCTTTTCCTTCTTTTCATCTTTTTTCTTTCCATCTGTTTTCCTCTTTTCATCTTTTCCTTCTTTCCATCTGTTTTCCTCTTTTCATCTTTTCCTACTTTCCATCTGTTTTCCTTCTTTCCATCTTTTCCTTCTTTCCATCTGTTTTCCTTCTTTCCATCTTTTCCTTCTTTTCATCTTTTCCTTCTTTCCATCTGTTTTCCTCTTTTCATCTTTTCCTACTTTCCATCTGTTTTCCTTCTTTCCATCTTTTCCTTCTTTTCATGTTTTTTCTTTCCATCTGTTTTCCTCTTTTCATCTTTTTTCTTTCCATCTGTTTTCCTCTTTTCATTTTTTCCTTCTTTCCATCTGTTTTCATTTTTTCATTTTTTCCTACTTTCCATCTGTTTTCCTTCTTTCCATCTTTTCCTTCTTTCCATCTGTTTTCCTTCTTTCCATCTTTTCCTTCTTTTCATCTTTTCCTTCTTTCCATCTGTTTTCCTCTTTCCATCTTTTCCTACTTTCCATCTGTTTTCCTTCTTTCCATCTTTTCCTTCTTTTCATGTTTTTTCTTTCCATCTGTTTTCCTCTTTTCATCTTTTTTTCTTTCCATCTGTTTTCCTCTTTTCATCTTTTCCTTCTTTCCATCTGTTTTCATTTTTTTCATTTTTTCCTACTTTCCATCTGTTTTCCTTCTTTCCATCTTTTCCTTCTTTTCATGTTTTTTCTTTCCATCTGTTTTCCTCTTTTCATCTTTTCTTACTTTCCATCTGTTTTCCTTCTTTCCATCTGTTTTCCTTCTTTCCATCTGTTTTCCTTCTTTTCATCTTTTCCTTTTTTTCATCTGTTTTCCTCTTTTCCTACTTTCCATCTGTTTTCCTTCTTTCCATCTGTTTTCCTTCTTTTCATCTTTTCCTTCTTTCCATTTGTTTTCCTCTTTTCATCTTTTTCCTTCTTTCTATCTTTTGCTTCTTTCTATCTTTTTCTTTCTTTGCATTTGTTTTTCTTCTTTCCATCTATTTTCCTTCCTTCTATCTTTTTCCTTCTTTCCATCTTTTTCTTTCTATCTTTTTCCTTATTTCCATCTTACTTTTCTTTAATAAACAGATAAAAAAATCATTTACTCATTGATGAATGAAATTTGAGTTAATAAGCTGAATGCTTTAACTGAAAAAAAGATGTAAAATTAGATTTTTATGAAAAATAGACAAGTGTAGATAAGGTTATTAACAAAAAACAGAGATAAGAGTATATATCGTCACCTAACACCAAACATAAAGTGACACAAAAATTGGCCCCTCCCAGTTTACTTGAAGTAGAAATAGATTGTATTACTTAAGCTATTACTTAAGCTTAGATACAAGGAAAATGATTATTGGAAGTTAGTTTAATCTGGGTACATATGTCACAGAAGTTGATCTCATACAGGTGTATGTACCTTATTATGAAACTTTAAGATATTTTAAAATTTATTTTAAGAAAAATCTAGCACAATGCTATAAACTTACAAGTATTGAATTAGAAATAATAGATCCCTGTGGTATAGTGAGAAAAATATTTGCTTTAGCTCTTAAAGGGTTTCTTATAAAACCAAATACTTTTGAACCTTTCAGTATGATCAAATCTTTATTAAAAGTTTAGTTCATTGATTTTTTTTTCATGAGTCAGTGTGCCGACTCAACCAGCTGAATGCAAGTATAGAGCTCAGCCTCTTGTGTTTATATGTGAATTCAATTTTCGCATACATCTGAGATCTTGCAATGATCCGAAAGATCATGTCAAAAACTTTAATAACAATATTATTCTATTATTTATTTTGGCTTGTAGCCCAACAATTTCTGTTTTCAGTTCATGTTCCACGGCTTTACTTAGATATACACATATATACACTACCGCCATAATTATTAGGCCAACCCAGTTTTTTTTTAAATGATGTATTTCCTACTATTTTTAGTATTTATTTCCAATGGGATAATTCTAAATGAAAATAGAATGGTTCTTTTGTTAATACTGCACAATAACATGTGCATTAAATGAACTGTTCTGGTGTTCAGTTTTTGTGCTCTCTTCCCCATGCTAGTCTCTTCTTATTGGCTAGCCAAAGCAGTCTTGAAAAAAATTTCAAACTAATAATCACAAAAGAACCATTCTATTTTCATTTAGAATTATCCACTTGGCAATAAATACTAAAAATTGTTATGAAATACATAATTTTTTTTAAAACACTGGGGTGGCCTAATAATTATGGTGGGTAGTGTAAGCTAAGTGTTTTTAGTATGGCACATATTTCCAAGCTTAACTTAGTTATACATGAGTTGAATATATGGATCAGAATCCATCAAAATCTAAACTTATTTATAAATGGAACTTTGTCTGTGTGTCTGTGTGTTCGTTACCTATAGACTTTGAAACAGCTGAACCGATTTTCTTGAAAATTTACACAGTTGTAATAAAGTGTCTGTGAGTGTTCTTAGCTAGGTTTTGTGTCGAGGTACCCCCGATAAATATAGAAAATTGATAATCGAAAAAATCGGGTTATAGAAGGAGTGGTTTGATTTTAATCAAATTTGATACACTCATAGACAAAGACATAAGAAACGATATTCAGAAGTTTCAAGATTGTAGTTCTTACAATAGTGCAGAAAATTGATAATATATATATAAAAGGCAAGATGCTTGTGTGCGTGTCTGTTTATCTGCCTGTATGTCTCTATTTTTTCAGCCCTTTTATTTTAGTTTTTGCTTCGGGTTTGGCTCTAAGTAGGTAGAATTGTAGTTCTTAGTCTCAGCCATGATACCATTTACTCAGGAGATTTATTTAGCCTTCAAAATACAGTTTACGACGAAAGAAACTTATTTGATATTGATACCAGGAAATCAAAATTTGACTTACATCCATTCACTTTTCTTTCAATCTACGGTTTCGCTTTAACTGGAAACAACTATTGCTTTTTAATCTTTCGTGCCAAAGTCCAAAGAGTCTGAGCTCCAGGACCATGGATTAATTTTAAAGCTTTCATTACACCTGAGCAATACCGGGCTATGCTGCTAGTGATAGAATAAAGTAAAAGAACAAAGTAGGAAATGTATCTCAATCTACCATGTTTCATTTTTATTAAAGCTTCTTCAGAGATCAAGAGAAAAATGAAAAATTACAAAGAGACAATATACTGGTATCTTGTTATTTGGGGTTAATTTTTATTGGCCATATATGTGTCATAGATAATTATTTTTAAATGTATGTATGGATGTGGAATATTTTGAATGTGTATGTATGTATAGAAACACTTGTTGGTTTACATGTTTGTATGCACGTGTCAAATCTATTAAAACAATGGACAATTTTTAAACATATGTGTGAGGAATCTTTTCAACAGTAGTGTCTGATTCTTTTTTTTTTATAAGCGTTTCACCCCGAGCAAGGCATGCCACTGCCACTACTGCACAGGGGGCTACATGGAGTGGAGAAAGGATGATTAAATATAGGAAATGTCAGAGGGTGGGTGATAGGCGGGTAAGGATACCGAGAATGAGGGTTGGGTAGATGAGAGTGTTCTGAGAATAACTGAGAGTTAGAGTGATGGGAGGTGTCTATTGACCCTACATTTAAATACTTGGAGATTGTAGCTGTTGGGAAAGCAAACTTGTGGAAAAGAGTTCCACAGGTGGGAAGCGTGAGAAAAGAAGCTGTTGGAGTAGAATTTACGGTTACATCTTATCTGTTTAACTGTAAAAGGGTGGGACCTAGTTGCTAATTTAGTATCTCGTGTAAATTCGTGCTTAGGCGGCACCAGTGCTCTAAGTTCATCAGAGCAGAAGCCATGAAAGTACTTGTAGAAGAGGCACAAGGAAGCCACATCACGCCAGTGAGAGAGTGGTTGCAGCTGGTCTGCCAAGTCAGTATCAACCATGTTACAGATCCTCCTTTGTATTTTCTCAAGAAGCCCAAGGAGAGTGGCAGGGGCACCCGACCAGATATGGCAGCAATATTCAATACATGGGCGGTTGGTAGATTTGTATATGTGCAGAATAGATTCAGGTGGGAAAAAATTCCGGGCCCTGCACAGAGAGCCGACTTTCATAGTGGCAGAATTGGCAATGGATTCGATATAGTCATTCCATTTGAGGTCTGCCGAAAGTGTAAGGCCAAGGAGGCATAGTATTTTACTCTCTGGGAGGCTAGCCTGTCTCATGCTAATGGGAGGTAGATGTGATTGTCTATGGTGGTTAGTTGATAAAACAGCTTCGTTTTAGAAGCATTGACATTTACTAGCCATTTCCTACCCCAGGCCACTACGGATTGGAGGTCCTTTTCAAGCACTGCAGCGAGGTTCACTTTGTCGCCCACACCGGGTTTTTGATCAATGTGAGAGTAGATTGTTGTGTCATCGGCATACATGCCAACTTGGGTTCTGATGGCATCAGGGAGATCATTAATGTAGATCAGAAAGAGCGTGGGACCTAGGATAGAACCTTGAGGGACGCCTGCATTCGTATGGTAGTTTTGGGAGGCATGCCCATTTAATACCACATTCAATGTGCGGTTAGAGAAGAATGACTGGATGAGGTCAAACAGATGTCCCGTAGCTCCGCAGTTTACACAAGAGGCCAGCATGCCAGACCCTGTCGAATGCTTTGGAGATATCCAAGGCAATGGTTCGGGCTTTGCCATTCTTGTCAAGTGCCCAGTATATGTACTCAGTAATGGTCGTTAGCATATCAGCAGTAGACCTGGTGAAGCGAAACCTGTACTGTTTGTCAGAGAGAAGCCTGTAGGCCGTGAGATACTGAATCACCTCGGCATTGATAATGGCTTTGAAAACTTTGCCAAAGATCGGAAGGAGACTAATAGGACGGTAATTGGTGGGGTCTGAGGGTTTGCCAGAATTCTTAAATATAGGAACTACACAGGTGGACTTCCAACAGACAGGAAAACAGGAAGCAGATAGGCAGAGGTTATAGAGTTTAGAAAGGACAGAGGAGAGTTCTGGGGCACATTTCTTCAGTACTATGACTGAGATTCCGTCACTGCCGCTCGCTTTGTGTGGGTCAAGTTGTGCAATTATCTTGGCGACCAGCAAGGGTGTAATGTGGACGTTATTTAGTTGAACCTTAGTTCTGGGTGGGAAGTTGGGTGTAGGTATTCCTAACGAGTCCAGTGTCGAATTGGTGGAGAATCTACGGGCAAAGCATTCAGCCTTGTCTGCTGGGGAGGTGAGAACTTCAAATTCATTGATTAGTGGGGGTATTGAAGTCTTGCTCTTGTTCAGCATGCTTTTGCAGAGTCGGCAGTAATATTTGGAGCCAAATTTAGAGGATGCTATGCGTTGCCTCATTCTGGTAGCAAATGCCCTCTTAGCTTCGTTCAGTACTTTTTTACACTTATTCCGTGCTGAGGCGAAAAGGCGCCTGTTTTGGTTCGACGAGCAGCTTCAATAGAGCTGGAAGAAATGGTTCCGGTGGGCAATGGCAGCCGAACAAGCGGGTGAGAACCAGAGGGACGAATTTGATTTTAGCTGGAATTTCCTGGCCGGGATAAAAACATCAATGCCAGCCTTAACCCAAGAGGAGACCTCGGAGGCACAGTCTTCGACAGGAAGATCGAAGACGTTGTTCAAGGGGACGTCGCAGAGGAAGTCTCGGAACGAGTCCCAGTCTGCTCTCTGGTAGCAGTATGATATTCTACTTGTCTGATTTTCTTGGGTAGAGTTAATGCGGATTGAGATGTTGATGGAGACTACGGCGTGGTCAGAGTTTCCGAGGGGGCAGAGCTGCCTGGTAGTGCAGGAGTCTGGAATGGAAGTAAAGCAAAGGTCGAGTAAAGAGTCCCTTCCGTGAGGGTTATTAGAGAAATGCATGGGGAAGTCCACCACTTGTGTTAGAGCTTGGGTTATTGAAAAATACATGATGCGGATCCCAGCAAGGTCGGTGGCTGAGTTTACAAGCCACTTGGTGTGGTGGGCGTTAAAATCGCCAAACACATATATGGGCAGATGGGTGAGAAGAAATGGCCCTGTTGATATTAGTAGAGATGCTATCAAGTACCGTACAGTCAGAGTAGGAGGGGGAGTGGTAGAGGAAGAACAGATAGCTAACCGAGCTTAGAAGTGAGAGATGGAAGCACATGAAGGAATGATCCAAGGATTCAAGAGATGTGACCCTGGCTAGAGGGAGTTGTTCGCTGACATTTACACCAAGCCCATGCATATGGACATTGGAGTCTTTCCTGAAGAGGGGAAGGTAACCAGGAACAAACAGCTCCAAAGAGGAGATAGAAGGGTCAAGGTTAGTCTCACATATAGCTAAGATATTGGGTGAGTTAGTTAGAAGGAATGATTCTACACTATTAAAGTTACTGCGAATACCTCGTATGTTTGTGAAGGAAACGCAGATAGGTTTGGGTGATTTATGACTAGCTGGTTTAGTCTTGCTGTTTTGTTTGTTTAATTTCATGCTTGTTTTAGTTGTGGATAGAGAGAGGTCTAGAGTAGGGTCAGATGGTCACTAATTGCAGCAGGTGAAGGATGGTGAATGGCGCCGCCTGCAGCATAATGTGGCCTCGGGGTTGCCCATCAGAAATTTATGCAGGGATGCCCCTCCATGCGTGAAATGGCACTACAGGAACCCCGATATTATTCAACTGTTGATCAGAGCAGCCTCTCAAGACGCTACGCAAGAGTTCGGGCTCCTAACTACCAGTCAGAAGCAGCAACCAGGAAACTGCCAACCCGGTACCCTCAGAATGAAGAGACATTGCCGCCATACTCACCAACTGCAAAAAGCTTCCAGCCAAAAAAGAGAGAGATGAACCGGGAACCCTTCCTAAACAAGAAACAAGGCAATCACCTCTACTTTTGTCCAAAAGAAGTGGGTGGAGTGTGAGACCGGGCAATAGTAGGTACTATCTACACCAATTAAAAAAAAATAAATAAATAAAAGAGTGACTGAAGTTTAATAAGTTTTAACTTAGTATAAGTTGAAACTAAATTTGATAATTAAAAACAATTTACACAATCATAGTCACAGTGCATTACAAGAGTGACTAGTAGAGAACTTAGGTTAGTAACAAAACAAGAACAAAAATTATAGAAAAAAAAGATAAGAACCAAAAAGAATAAAAAATTTTTTTAAAAATACAGCAAAATAAGATCAGACTAGCTAAAACTTACCAGTTGCAGGCTGACTGACAGAAAAAAGTTAAGAAAATTTTGAAAATTATCTTAATTTTGTTTTTCCCATTCAATTCTGGATAGTTTAAGCTGTCCTTAGGTAAGCAGTAACAGGGAGTAGTGTGAGGATAGAATACATTGAAGTGGGAGGAGGGGAACACCTCGAAGCCATGTGTCCAGTTAACAAGGAATAAAGAGAAAGTAAAAAAAAGGAAAAAAAACAAACATGGCCGGTCTTTAACTACTCAGAATTCCTACATATAACCGAAACCCTATATACCAAAACTAAATTTGATAATTAAAAACAATTTACACAATCATAGTCGCAGTGCATTACAAGAGTGACTAGTAGAGAACTTAGGTTAGTAACAAAACAAAAAAAAAAATTATAGAGAAAAAAGATAAGAACCAAAAAGAATTAAAAAAATTTTTTAAATTACAGCAAAATAAGATCAGACTAGCTAAAACTTACCAGTTGCAGGCTGACTGACAAAGTACAAGGCAAAAGGCTATCATAATCTGACAAGAAATATATTATATTTTATGGAATATATGAATAATAATAAATTCATTATGAATAAGTAAAATTTAAATTTTTATTTTTAAATTCATTTCTTCAAGAAAATCAAGCTAAGATGTTACTTTGAATATTAAAAAAAATAATAATATTGTTTACAATTGTATTATGTTTGGAAAAACTTGTTACCGACTTGTTTCATTAAAGAAATAAAAATAATTAACATTCGTAGATATGTTGCCCAACTCTAACTATCACCACCAAAATGTTAGGTCAGTCAGTCAGTCAGCTTTGGGCGATCATGTCTCAAAAGAGATATGACTGACTGGGCAGAAGATTATCCTGCTGCAGATTGTCATTGCTTTCTGCGGTAGACTGGTTGCACCACAACGCACATTCAAGAAGTTATGTATAAAATATAAATTCTTATTTTTAAATTCAAGTTTGTTATTATCAGCTGTAAAACTTTTTGACTGTGACTGATTATTGAATAGTGAAATACTCTTTCACTATTAACTCATACCCACCAGGAATTATTGCTTAAAACCTCATTCCTCTCCGTGGTTCTCTCCGGTCTGTTCAGCTGCCATTGCCCACAGGAACCATTACTTCCGTCTATTCCGGAGACAGTCATCTGATCACAATAGGTGCCTGTTCATATCTGCTCGCAATGAGTGCAAGAAAACCCTAAATGACGCCAAATGGTTGTTTGCTGAGAGAATGCGACAGCGCATAGCTGACTGCAAGTTCGGCTCCAAAGACTCAAAGTGAAATACTCGAAAAAATCACAGGAAGAAGTTCCTTTGAATTAAAAATAAAAATACTCTTTAGTATTTTAACTAAGTTAAAACTATATATATATGTGTGTGTGTGTGGTTTTATTGTTGGATGCATGTCAACTAAAGTGGCATCCCGATTTCAATTTCTTGCAAGTGAGCCAAGTTACTAGCATCCCTGTAGGATGAAAAATAAGACCTGTCAATGTCCAGCTAACTAGAGGTGATATGTAGGGGCTTGTATAATTCCCCCGAACAATAAATAAAAAGGAAAATACACTACAAATAAGGTAAAAGAAACTTTTGTTTATTTTCATAAATAAAAAATAAAAGAATTATTTTTTTATACAAAATATAGTTGTCTGTATAAAGATGAAGAATGGGAGAAAGAAAGGAATTGGGAGTGTGAGAGGGAAAGGAAGGGACTATGTGTTGCGAGCGAGATGAGAGAAAGAGAGGGTGAAACAATGTTCATTGATATATGATATGGTCTGTTGTGTGAGCTGCTGTATTCTCTCTGTATATGCTCCCAACTGCCCATTCCTCTCTCTGATGGAGAAAGTTTCTACTGTTTTTTTATATTCATGGTGAGGCTCCTGGAAATCGAGAAATATGTTTTTTTTATTGAGCCCTGATTGGTCAAAATTCATATTTTTGACCATGTGATGTGTTTTCAACCACGTCCATACTTTTGGGTGCAGTTCTTGTTTTTGACCCCAAAGGGTTTGGTAAGGGGTGAATGCCTGTGCAATTGTATTTTTAGAGACACACATGGTGTGAATTAATTTTATTGTGTGTGCGTATGTGTTGCTTGGAAAATAAAACAAGAAACAGCACAGATGCCTCAATGAATCACTGTGGAAAAGGCAACAAGAAACTCTCCACTATCAATCCCAAGAAAACTCATGGCTTTTAAAAGTTAGAAAGGATAACAGTATGAAGAGAGTTAAGTTTATTGGAATTAACTTCTCACTTGATAAGGGCAGACATGTGCAACAGGTATTACCTGTCACAACTAACTGCTAGCAAAAATGGTGAAAAAGGGGTCAAATGGATCCCTTGGTCAGTAAGAGAAGAAATGAGCAAGAGATGTCACTGAACCATCATTCAGTGACTGTTTGCATCAAACAAAAAATAATTCTCGGCGCATGAAATATCAGAACACTAAATGAATGTGATCAGTGATAAAATATAAAGCAGGAAAATGGGGTAAGCAAACAATAAAGATTTCACCAGAGACAAATGCAGGATCATATACAGGTGGAGAGAAAAATGAAAGGAGTAGGTCTGATACTAGATCAAGATATGAAGATATGAGTTCTGAGATACTATCAAATATCTGAAAAATTTGTTTCATTAAATTGAAAGGGAAGCCTTTCAACATATCTATCATAGTTGTTTATGTGCCGAGAGCACAAAGTACAGAAGAAAAGATTTTACAGTTTTATTAGACACTAGACAAGACCAAGGCTAAATGCAAATTGCAAGAGATCACAAAAATCATGAGAAACCAGAATGCCAAAGTAGTCAAGAAGAGAAATATGAAATAGTTGGAAATTTTAACAAGGAACCATAATGAATGCAAAGAAAAATGGTTCCAGTGGTGCATAGTGAGAAATTCAGGAACGCAGTTTTCACACAGCAAAATATACTCTAACTGCAGGTGCGACTACTTTCCAGTGATAGGTAAACTACAGAAATTGAAGAAAGCCAAGGCAGCATCCAAATTGCGATACAACAGGCTGAATAATCCAAGTGTGAAGGGAAAATACATGGATAGTTTTAAAAGCAGGTATAATGGACAAAATGAGATGGGAAACTTAAAATGGTACACATTAAAAGAAGATTTAATAACATCAACAATTTAGATTATCCCAAAGAAAAATAGACAAAGAAAAAAAGAATGGATAACAGATGAAATCTGACTACCAATACATATGTCTTCGCCTGTCTCTCCTCAGTTCGGTTAGTTACCTATTCTTTCTTTACCGTTCTCCCTCCTCTCCTGACTGCTCCCTACTAGACAGCATTGCTGACGTCATAGATAAGGCTATTTCCTATCACCCATTCGCCCACATATTTGTATTTGGAGACCTCAATGCCCATCACTCTGAGATGAAAACGCCGTTACTGATCCAGCGGGTATTCATGCCATGAACTTCAACATTTCCCAATCCCTTTCGAAAGTGGTGGACTTCCCCACTCACTTCCCAAGCACTCCCTCGGGCCATACCTCACTACTAGATATATGTTTCACCTCTGCGCCTGACGCCTGTCAAGTCTCGCAGCTTTGCCCTCTCGGCAACTCCGACCACGCTGTAGTCTCTCTCAGTATTTCTTTCCAATCTCACTCCCACCAGGAGTCCCCTACCTATAGGACCTCCTACCTCTACCAAAAAGCCAACTGGGATGCCTTTCGCGATTCCCTCTGCGACGTCCCTTGGGGAAAAGTGTTTGACCTGTCAGTTGATGACTGTGCCTCTGAGATCTCGTCATGGGTGAAAGCTGGCATTGATGCCTTCATACCCACCAGGGAGTATTGCTTAAAACCTCATTCCACTCCATGGTTCTCTCTGGTCTGCTCAGCCGCCATTGCCCACAGGAACCATTACTTCCGTCTATTCCGGAGACAGTCATCTGATCACAATAGGCGCCTGTTCATATCTGCTCGCAATGAGTGCAAGAAAACCCTAAATGACGCCAAACAGTTGTTTGCTGAGAGAATGCGACACCGCATAACTGACCGCAAGTTTGGCTCCAAGGACTATTGGAGGATTTGCAAATGAGCGCTCAACAATAGGAAATCCTCAATACCTCCTTTAATCCATGAATTTGAGGTTCTCACGTCATCTGCAGACAAAGCTGAGTGTTTTGCCGCAGATTCTCATCCAACTCCACATTATCTCGTCCGGAGTACACCCACCCGACTTCCCTATTAGAACTGAGGCCAAACTGCATGACGTATATATTACCCCGACAGTAGTATCCTGAGTAATTTCAAAACTCGACCCTCATAAGGCGTGTGGAGACGATGGAAGCTGGTGATAGTCCTTAAGAGGTATGCTCCTGAACTTTCCCCTGTCCTCTCTAAACTATTTAACTACTGCCTTTCTGCTTCCTGCTTTCCTGCATGCTGGAAGTTCTCTTCAGTCGTTCCTGTATTTAAGAATTGTGGTGAACCCTCGGACCTATCCAACTATTGCCCTATCAGTCTTCTACTGATATCCGGGAAAGTATGCTGAATTAGTTCATCATCTCACCGCCCACAAATTCTTCTCTGACAGGCAATTTGGCTTCCGCTTTGCCAGGTCCACAGCCAACCTGCTAACAACCGTAACGGAGTACATGCTACAGGCCCTTGATGAGTCTGATGAGGCTCGCGCGGTTGCTCTGGACATCTCCAAGGCTTTCGACAGGGTTTGGCACTCTGGCCTCCTATGCAAACTACGGGGTTACGGTATTACCGGTCGCCTGCTTGACCTAATCCAATCTTTTGTAAATAACCACAAAATGAAGGTCGTTTTGAATGGGCGTGTCTCTTCATCCTACAGCACGAATGCTGGTGTCCCACAGGGCTCTATCCTGGGCCCGATGCTCTTCCTTATTTTCATCAACGACCTCCCAGATGAGATCAAGTCCCAAGTAGGCATCTACGCTGATGACACTGCAATATACTCCCGCACCAGTAAGAAACCTGTCGTAGCGGACAGACATAATCTCGCTGCTGACCTTGAACGGGATCTACACTCTGTGGTGAACTGGGGCAAGAAGTGGCTTGTCAACTTCAATTCATCTAAGACCAAGCTCTTGTCTGTCAACCATTACAGGCAACCTCTTCTGCCACCCATAAGCATGGACCAAGCGATTCTCCTGGAGAGCAATACACTACGCCTCCTTGGACTTACCCTGTCCTCAGACCTCAAATGGAACCACTATATTGAATCCATAGCAAAATCTACTGCTAAGAAGGTTGGGTCACTATGTTGATCCAGGATGTTTTTTCTGCCTGAACCCATCCTGCATATATTCAAGTCAACCATCCGTCCGTGCATGGAGTACTGCTGCCATCTATGGTCAGGCGCCCCTGCCGTTCTCCTCAGTGTTCTTGACAGGCTTCAAAGGAGAGTCTGTAATGTGATAGGTACTGATCTGGCGACTCGACTGCAGACACTTCCCCACTGTCAAAATGTGGCCTCTCTTTGTCTGTTCTATAAATACTTTCATGGCTTCTGCTTGGATGAACTTAAGTCACTGGTGCCTCCTCAACAGGTGTTTACTTGTGCAACCAGACTGGCAACTGGGTCCCACCCATTCACAGTCAGGTTAGCCAAATGCAGACGACAATTCTACTCCTGCACCTTCTTCTCTTGTACTTCCCGCCTGTGGAACTCGCTCCCATATTCTTGCTTTCCTGACAGCTACAACCTCCAGAAATTTAAATGCAAAGTCAATCCTCATCTACTAACCACTGGACTCTAGCTCTCTCCCCACCCCTGTATAACGTTCCCTTTCTCTCCACCTATGTATCTGTCATTGCACCTGCTTTTTCAGCTTTCTATTGCTCCTTTCTAACTAGTCTGTGCTCCTCACTCTTTTCTAATTAATCTTTTTACAGTTATGTAGCCCCCTGCACATCAGTGGCATTTCTGCCTTGCTTGGGGTGAAATGATTAAAAAAAATATATGATAAAAGGCGACAAAAACAATGCCAAGATTCAGCACAGAATATATTTGGTTTATTGGTTGGTTGTATTTTTTTTTATGGCATGTCAACCTCCATTGATTATTTAATCTCAGAATCTAAAAAATTTCTACACAATTTTTCTTTTTTTCTTCTTTTTTGTTTGCGGGTGGGGAGATAATAATGATTTAAAAATACAAATTTTTACTAATTAAACCATAGTTAGTGGGAGAAGAGATGGATTAATATTTTTCCCAAAGGTATTTGCACATAAGTGAATATATCAAACCCAATTGGAATTGGAACTTGATTCTCCATTAACAATTCCAAAACCTTATAAATTACACCACCTGCATATCTAAGCTGGATATTCACACTGGGTATTTCAAAGTGGTCACCCATCTAGGTACTGACCAGACTTGATATAAACTTTATCTGACAATCAGCCTCATGAACTGTATAACAAAACTTATCTAGATTTTGATGAATAGTGCAGATAGCTGAATTAAACCAGAAATAGGACTAGAACAGTGCAGGTTTGTTAAAGATACTGGAACAAGGAATGCAATATTTATGTTTAGAATGATATCAGAAAGAACAATATAAATGCAGAAGTATGTGTTCCTATGTTCTGTAGACTATGAAAAAAAGTGTTTGATAAAGTACATTACAAAGAATAGTTGGAACTTCTGGGTAACCTTGACATATTTGGGAAGGATATTAGAATAATCCAGAACCTATACTGAGAGCAAACCACTTGCATATAGATAGAAAATGAGTTCAGTAAATAGACAAAAATAGAAAGAAGTGTAAGACAAGGATGTGTCTTCTCACTGGACTTATTCCACATATATAGTGAGATAATTCTGAGAGAATTTGAAGTCCTACTAGGATACATTATTGGTGGCCACAATCTTAGCAACATTAGATATGTAAATGACAGTGTTGACATAGAAAGGAAACAACAAGAACTCCTAAAGAATGTAGTAAAGGGAATCAAGAAGGGTTAACCATTCATTTCAAGTATCATTGGGTTAGCAAAAGATGCCTTCCAAAAGATAATCAAAGTATTAAGAAACAGAAAAAAATTATTAGAAACAAAAATGGAGTACTGAACTAAATATCAATCTCTTTATATCTCAGTGAACGCTGAACAATCTTCTCATAGATGAAGAATAGACAACAGAAATGTGGTTTTACAGAAGAATACTGAGAATGCCATGGATGGAAAATTTGAGCAATGACAGTTTTAGAGAAAATAGAAACAAAAGGACACTTATATTTTACATCAGGCAAAGAGAGAAATTTGAAATTCCTAATTCATATATGAAAAGAGGACTTAAAAAATTATACACACAGGTTGGATTGAAAGTAAGAGGGACAGAGAAAAGCAATGCATAACCTACCTAATGAAACTGAATGGTGTAACAAGGTTCAAAAGAGATAACAGAAATACAAAATTTATTAACAGCTTGTCGGATTTTCATTAAATTGCACAGAAAATCTACACTTCATATACATTTATAAATTCACCAACAGAAAAGTTCTTTTCAAAAGAGAGCAGACTCAATAAATTTCACCAAGTGATGATATCTGCAAAAATAAAATGTATACAACCTCTTATCTATTAGCCAATCAAGAGCAAGGCAAAAATTTTAAAAGTTTATCCATTTCTATTTTTCACAATCATATAAATAAGCATGATTTTTGCCTTTCTCTTCAGAGAGAGTTACAGTTGTCATCAGTACATTTCATCATTTTACACACTCTCTCACACACCACACTAATCGATTCTTCCCTTTCCTCATTGACTTGTTGGCAACAAAAAAAGACGATATATCTACTTTCATTTCACACTGAGGCTGAAATTTATTAGCGATATCAGATTTGCCTTTTCTTCACTAAAGAAAGACAGAGACTTCATACACATTAGTTATATTGCTTTGCCTTGCTTCACAAATCCATTTCATCTGACCTTAAGTGAACATGAATTTTTGAAATCCACATTCAAAAAGAAAAACTTTATGCAGGAATTTCAAAAATGTGTTGCATCAAAACAACAAAAAAAGATGTCATTCTTCTCGCTAAATAAATTTACAGTTATTTATACAAATGAGACTTTTTTGTCTTTTATGCAACCTTCTGATACTTTCAAATGTGGGGGGCTCAATTACATTTGACACAAAGCCATCTCCCAAACATAGCTACAAAGAGGAAATTGTGGTGAACCATGATTGCCCACATCCTGAAGGAATATGGCACATAGAAGAAGTAGAAGAATTCATTAAATCTATTATACAAATCTATCAGTTAGTTAGTTAAGTGCCATACGTGAGATATGCTTGGGCGATCATGTCTCGAAAGAGACATGACTGACTGGGCAGAAGATTATCCCGCAGTAGGTTGCCATTGCTTTCTGCAGTAGACTGGTTGCCGACCAAGGCTATAGAACCCAATCTGTCCTGCTATTTAACCCATAACTGGAAGGAAGAGACGGATTAATACCTTTCCCAAGGGTATTTGCGCGTAAGTGAATACAATGGATTCAACTTGAATTCGAACTCGGCTCCTCGATTTCTCGTTCCGAGCTGATATCCACTGTACCACAATGCACAAATCTATCACACCTAACAAAAACACTTGAATTACTAAAGTTTAGTGCATTTAAAGGTAAGCAGATTATTATGAAGAAAGTGCTCAATAACAGAAATGGAGCAACAGTAGTGAAGGTAAGGAAAAATTCCATGTTTATCTTCAAAATTACTTCAAATTTCTCAGAAATACTGCTTATTGTGGTTCAATAAATCTATCGAATTCAGTGGAAAATATCATACTTATATACTTATAATGAATGCTTATCAAATTTTGCTCAAATTTCAAACTTGTTCTATGCTAAAAATATTATCATGTGACAACATTTAAATTTTATAAAGCATTATAACAAGATAATATTAAACTTAAATTGTTCAATTTTTATAATTTCACTTTTGTCAAAAGTATTTGTGTAGAAAAAAACATCTTGTGAAAATAAACTCAGTAAATCACCAACAACCATTTAATTAAAAATATTACTTAAATCATCAGAATATTCAAAATTACCAATTATTTACTTCCACCTTTTTTACTTTATTAGCATTATTGACTCCGAACAATTTATTTTTGTTTTTTTTATTTAATAGGGGTAGATAGTTTCACCTTAAAGAACTATACCAAATAATAAAAACCACATTGCTTGAGGACTTTCAACTGCATGCAACTTCTTGAAGAGAAAATAATGACATAATCAAAAGATTAGGAAGGAAACCCCCATCAATATTAGAAAGAGCAATAACAGCTACTGAAAAATTGTTTTAGGTGCATGATTTTATAAATTTCAAGCAAAAGTTGTACTGGTTGATGAGTCAATGAATACCAAATTTTTTTTTTTTTTTTTTTATAAGCGTTTCACCCCAAGCAAGGCATGTCACTGCCACTACTGTGCAGGGGGCTACGTAGAGTGGAGAAAGGCTGATTAAATATAGGAAATAACAGAGGGTGGGTGATAGGCGGGTGAGGATACCGAGAATGAGGGTTGGGTAGATGAGAGTGTTGTGAGAATAGTTGGGAGTTAGTGTGATAGGAGGTGTCTATTGACCCTACATTTAAACACCTGGAGATTGTAACTGTTGGGAAAGCAGACTTGTGGAAGGGAGTTCCACAGACGGGAAGCGCGAGAAAAGAAGCTGTTGGAGTAGAATTTAAGGTTACATCTTGTCTGTTTAACTGTCAAAGGGTGGGACCTAGTTGCTAATCTAGTATCTCGTGTAAATTCGTGCTTAAATGTTTCTTTATAAGAAATTGGCTTATATTACCATTTCCATTCAGTTAATACTCCTTCCACATTTATCAAACAGGAGTTTATATCCTTTGTTTCTTGTTTAGGATATGGTTTGCTGGGCCCTTTCTTGCATGTCCTTAATGATTTTGTCTTAACTATTTAGTCTTTTGATTGGCTGTGACTTTTCATTTTGAGGGTACAAGGTTGTCAGTTTTTTGATTGATACATCCTGACTGGTAGTAAGAGCCCCAAACTCTTTGAGAAGCTGCTCTACTCTGGACAATGGTCACAATATCATGGTATTTGCAGTGCTGTGTCATGCATGTACTTCCAGTAAGCACTCCTGAGGCTACATTATGCTTTAGTCTTACCCACATTCTGGACAGTCCTCAAATGATGTGGTTTTTGTTATTTGGTATAGTTCTTTGAGGTGAACTTATCTACTCCTATTAAATAAAAAAAACAAAAATAAATTGTTTGGCATCTTAGATGGTGAACAGTCATAATTATTTTTGTCTTTTACTCCTTGAAATTAAAATAAATTAAAAACATATATGAAGTTCTTTTATATTCAAAAGTTAAAAGAATATGTTATAATATTTAAACATTAAAAAGTTATAATATGACAACATTTAATTTTCTAATTTTTTATTTTCATAAAAGTATTTATGTAAAACACTTAGGAAGGTAAACACAGTAAACGTTTACAATCATTTAAATTATCATAACAGTCCAAATTTAGTTACGATAGTATAAGTCAGTCGTTCAAACTAGGCTTAGGGTGGAAAGATATATCATATGAGACTGGTTGCTCAAAAGCTGAAACAACACAAAGTTGACATGACATGTGGTAAACTTAACAACTCATTTATTTAAACTCTCTGCTGGATCCTTTTTGATGGCAGTATTCCCTCGTGGAAACGGAAATCCTTACAGTCATCATCATCATTAATGATGTTCTTATAACATTCCCCCACTTCTAAGGTAGTTTATTTTCTTTATTAATTTATAACTTTTCCAAATTAAAAAATAGATAATTACAAATCAAAGTTTATTTTGATTACAGTTCAAGTGCAATAACTAACTTTGTGAAATCAAGCAGATATTTTGGAGTTTGTATTTTTCATCCTCACCTTGTTTTTTCTCTTGTATTATTATTTGTTTGAAGATCCTTGTAATGATCACTAATTTGTTTCTTAAAAGTTTATTTTCAAAACTTAAAAATGAAATCAGTCAATCAGTTAAGTGCCATACGTGATACACGCTTAGGTGATCATGTCTCGAAAGAGTCATGACTGACTGGGCAGAAGATTATCCCGCAGTAGGTTGCCATTGCTTTCTGCGGTAGACTGGTTGCCAGCCAAGGCTATAGAACCCAATCTGTCCAGCTATTTAACCCATAACTGGAAGGATGAGACGGACTAATACCTTTCCCAAGGGTATTTGCGCATAAGTGAATGCAATGAATTCAACTGGAATTTGAACTCGGCTCCCCGATTTCTCGTTCCAAGCCGCTATCCACTGCACCATAATGCACATCCGCTATCCGCGAAAAGAAAAAATGAAATACGTTTCCTATTTCTTCAGAAATTCTCTTAATTATTTGTCATAATATATAACTTGTTCTTAATGTCTACTTGATCATTCTTTCAGCATTCCTATATTTCTCTTTATCTAATTTTATTCTAACTCTGTCTCCTCTTTTTAGATTTGATAAATTTTTGGCATCATGGAATCTATTAAAATTCTTTTCTATTCTGGTTTTTGCCAGTTTGTCTCTCTTCCTGATTCATGCGAAATTGGGCTATTTTGGTTATAGCTTTTCGGAATGTAAAGGTCATGTGATTCATATTTTCCTCTTCATAATTCAGTGGGAATGACCCCTTTGGCTTGAATTAATAATTCTTTTACATTTTTAAAAGAATTCTCTTGTGGTTAATTTCATACAAATACAGTGTCTGTTTCAATATTCCCATTATTGGTTGTATTGTTTCAGACAATTTTGGTAAGAATTTGTCTAAGTAGCTGACAATGCCAATTATATGATATAATTCAGTTAAATTTGTTTCTGTCAGTACTCTGAGGAAATTTGTTTTTCTTCATTTACTATTTACTAGCAGTATAGCCCGGCGTTGCTCGGGTGTAATGAAAGCTTTAAAACTCATACATGGTTCTGGAGCTCAGACTCTTTGGAAGTTGGCACGAAAGACTAAAAAGCAAAAGTTGTTTCCAGTTAAAGCAAAACCGTAGACTGAAAGTCTATGGATGTAAGTCAAATTTTGATTTCCTGGTATCAATTTATATATATATATACATATTATTGATTTTCTGCACTATTGTAAGAACTGCAACCTTGAAACTTCTGAATATCTTGTCTTATGTCTTTGTCTATGAGTGTATCAAATTTGATTAAAATTGGACCACTCCTTCTATAACCTGATTTTTTCGATAATCGATTTTCGATATTTACCGGAGGTACCTTGACACAAAACCTAGCTAAGAACGCTCGCAGACACTTATAGAATAACTGTGTAAGTTTTCAAGAAAATCGGTTCAGCCATTTCGGAGTCTATAGGTAACGGATACACAGACACACACACACACACAGACAAAGTTCCATTTATAAATAAGTTTAAATAGATTTAGATAGTAATCATTTTAGTTCATCAGGTTATAGCAAAATGATTCATTTCCCTGCATTTCTTGTAGTATTTCCCTTTTACTGGACAGATTTTAAAATCATATTTTTAGTTAGATTTTATTTGCTCACTGCTCCTGGCCATCTTTGTAGCTTTCTGAAATTTCAAATTAGGAATTAATTGTAATCTTTTGAATGGCTCTTTATTCTGTAGTCCTATCATAATTTGGTCTCTGGTTTGTTCATTTTTCTTTGAAAACTCACATGCTTCTGCTAATTTGTGCACTTTGCTAATAAAAGTTTCCACTGTTTCTCCTGGTAATTGAACACAAAGATAAAATTTTGCCCTTTCATGAATTATATTTCTTTTAGGCATAAAGTAGGCATTCAATTTTTCCAAAACTGAGTCATGCACATTTGCATCTTCTTGTCGAAAGAAAGAAAATGTCTGAAATATATTTTCAGCTTTACTTCCCGTACAATATATTACTGATTTGAGTTTTGTTATCTTCTTTCAAGAATTCTGATGCTTCTTGAAAGTGTTGAAATCTCTTTGACAATTTTCTAGAAAATATTTTTTTTTTTAGAAAGAATTCCTCTCTGACACCAAAGCCTAAAGTGAACATTTTGCTAGAAATGAGTACTGAGCAGTTATGTAACTCCTATATAGCAGTGAATGCTGGAAAATCTTCTCAAAGATGAAGAAGAGACTTGAAGAAATGCGGGTCTACAGAGGATGCTGATAATAACATGGACTGAAAATGTGAGTAACAACAAAGTTTTAGGGAAAATTGGAAAAAAAGGACAGTTATACTTAAGAGACAAAATTTCTAGGGCACATAATGAGGAAAGAGGGCTTGGAAAATTTGATACTCACAGAACTGACTGAAGTCTAAGCTGTCTGAGGAAAACAATGCATAACCTACCGAGCAGCTTGAGTAAATCCATGATGAAACAAATTTTAGATAACAAAAATATAAGCAAAATATTCAGTTGAGTGCCATGCGTGATACACGCTTTGTGCGATCATGTCTCGAAAGAGACATGACTGACTAGGCAGAAGATTATCCTGCAGTAAATTGCCATTGTTTTCTGCAGTAGACTGGTTGCCAGCCAAGGCTACAGAACCCAATCCGTCCTATTATTTAACCCATAACTGAAGGGAAGAGACAGATTAATACCTTTCCCAAGGGTATTTGTGTGTAAGTGAATGCAAGGAATTCAACCGAAATTCAAAACTTAGCTCCCCGATTTGTCATTCTGAGCTGATATCCATTGCACCACAATGCACAAAATATTAAGTAACATAAATAATTTGTTAGAAACAAAGAAAAGAGTACTGAAGTGTTATATAATATCAATTCTTCTCTATAGCTAGACAATTTTCTCAAAGATAAAGAAGAGACTTAAAGTAAAAGCAATATAGTTCTACACAAAATAAGGAAAGAGAGCTTGGAAAATTTGCCCCTCACAAGACATATTGTTGGTAGGACAAGCATACTCACATGCTTGGTCCATGGTATTTTCAGCATCATTTTGTAGAATCACATTTTTGCTGTCTCAAGTCTCTTTATCACTTATGAGGCGGTTGTCCAGGATTCACTGTGCAACAGGAAGACCAATATTTTATAGTTCAGAACTCTTTTTTTTTTGTTTTTAAAGAGATTTTCCTGCCTGCCAATATTTTGCTTAACTTTTGGAAGGCATCTTTCGTGATCTAAATGTACCTTCAGCTTTTGGTGTTGCACTTTTCATCCTCTGTTAAAATCACTACCTAGATATCTAAATTCTTTTGCCTTTTTTTTTATAATCATGTCGCCCCAAGCAAGACATTTTACTGCCACTGTTGTGCAGGGGGTTACATAGGAGGAATGTTATGAGGAGTGAGAGGTTGCAGTATGTGTCAGGAAGAGAGTAAAAGAGGGAAGAGATTATTGGTGAGAGTGGGGTGGACAAGGAGGAATGTTATGAGGAGTAAGAGGTTGCAGTATGTGTCAGGAAGAGAGTAAAAGAGGGAAGAGAGTACTGATGAGAGTGGGGTGGATGTAGAAAAGCATGAGAGAGAGGATGTAAGTTAGTGAGACAGGAGATGACTATTGACTTTACATTTAAATTCTTGGAGATTGTAACTGTCAGGAAAGCAAGTATGCGGAAGAGAATTCCACAGGCGGGAAGTGCGAGAAAAGAAGCTGATGGAGTAGAATTTGCATTTACAATTTATTGGTTTCACAGTAAAATGGTGGGACCTAGTTGCTAATCTTGTGGCTTGAGGAAATTCGTATATAGGGGGTACCAGTGAGCGAAGTTCATCCGAGCAGAAGCCGTGAAAGTATTTGTAGAAGAGACACAGGGAAGCCACACTGCATTGGTGAGAAAGCGACTGTATCCTAGCTGCCAAGTCAGGATCAATTACATTACAGATTCTCCGTTGGATTCAGTCGAGGACACCTAAGTGGATAGCAGGAGCACCAGACCAGATATGGCAGCAATACTCAATGCATGGGCGGATGGTAGACTTGTATATGTGCAGGATTGTTTGGGATGGGAAAAACTTCCTGGCCCTACACAGAGAACCGGCTTTCTTAGCAGCGGATTTAGCTATGGATTCTATATAGTTATTCCACTTGAAGTCTGGTGTGAGAGTTAACCCGAGGAGTTGCAGTGTTTCGCTTTCAGGGAGAGAAGCCTGATCCATGTTAATGGGTGGGAGGAACGATTGTCTGTGGTGGTTATTAGATAGCAGCTTCGTTTTGGAAGCATTAAAATTTATGAGCCATTTCTTACCCCAGTCCACCACAGATTGGAGATCCTTTTCAAGCTCGGCAGCGAGGTTTGCTTTTTCAGCCTCGGTAGATTTTTGATCGAGACGAGAGTAAACTGTAGTGTCGTCAGCATACATGCCCACTTGCGATCTTATTACATCAGGGAAATCGTTAATATAGTTAAGGAAAAGCATAGGACTTAGAATAGAGCTGCTTGCTTGATTTTGGTTTTATCTTTAATTTGTAATTCACATGTTGGGCTCTTCTTTTTGCTGACAACCACACAATACGTTTTCTTACAATCGATGATTAGTTCTGTTTTCTCCCTACCTTATGAAGCAATTCTTGTAGTTTCTTTTTTATGTCTGCTATCAACACTGTGTCATCTGCATATCTAGTATTTTGTTAAGATTGTGGCTGCAAACATTGAATCTTGGTAGGATTTCTAATTCAACAGCCTTCAATATTTCTTGTGAATTTTAAAAGAAAACTTGATTTTTAATTGGAAAAAATACTTAAATATAATTATATTTTAACTAAAATTTTAGTCATTTTGTCAGATTATTGTTTTTTTTTTAGTTTTTTTTTAAACAATAAAATAAATAATTTTTAACTCTTCACAGGTTACATAATAATGCCAAGTACAAGAATTGTCGCTTCCTTTCTCTGCCAAGCATTATGAAAGCCAAGAAGCAATAATTTGATAATCTGCTAAACCTTGACCTTACTTGTCAGTCATCTTTGAAATGATGTCAGCTTAGTCATTTAGTTCCTTTGTAAAATAATTCTTATGATTGAAAGGTCTATAATCTGATACTGCCTGACCTACTTTCTGTGAATGGCAGGCTGCTGAAACTTGACAGAGATTGGTGCTTAAGAAGATAAAAGAGTTACAAATGTATGACGTAAGTAAATAGACATCATTATTTACTTGGTTATTTAATAATATTGACAGTCATTATAAAAAAAACAAAAGAAATAATTGTACATTATTATATAGTAATATTGATGTATGAAATTTTGTATGCAAATGTATCAACTATTATATGATAGTATAAATTTAGAGGCAAGATGGTGCAAGTGGAAACACAGGATGCAATATTCTATCAATATACAGGGCAGGTGATGGATAAATTGTTGCCATTTTATTTTCTTAATTTTTTGCATGGATGTTTTTATTTTGTCAACTTCACAGTATAGGTCAGTTGAGCACTGTCTGCGAGAAATAGGGCACAATGGCAAAATTCCCTTCACTAGAAATTTGGAAACAGTACATTGTACTGCTTGGCATTTATGGTGAAAGCTCCAATATAAACATTTCAGAGTGACAATTTGAGGACAGTGCAGAAGATTTGGAAAGAGTTGGATAACTCTAACAGTGATTATGAAGGTGTTTGGAGTGATCACTAGTGATAGCAACATAATGCCTTCATTTATCTTCCCACAGAGCCTCAAACTCAACAGAGAAGTGCTTTGAGGAGGTAGTGTTGCCCTGGGTCAAGAGGGTGGCTGCTGAAAGATGCTATGTCTGGCAACAAGACTCTGTACCACACCACACCATACAAGCAAGAGAACCCAGTTATGGCTGTCAGATAATTTCTATGCCCACATCACCTCTTACATTTGCTTACCTAACAACCCAGACAGCAACCCCTTGATTATTATGTGTGGGGTACATTTGAGCAAGTAACCAACAAAACTTCTTGTAAGACCAAAGATGAACTGAAGGTAAGGATTATGGCAGCATTCACCAACTTAAACAAAAAGAGTTGCAGGAGATTCTGAAGTCATCTGGAGGCTGTGTTGGAAACCAATAGCAATTTTATTGAATAAATTTACTCTTTAGTATTTTAAGATATTTTTGTGTAGTTTCGGTAAATATACTCGTTAAAATGAGGTGCCAGTATTATTTTCATTTTTGCATAATTCAGAAGACAATTTAACCATAACACCCTTTATATGGTACTCTAAACTTGACTTTCCAGATTTGAGAAACAGAAATCCAAGAAATTCTGCTCTAATTAAAATTGAAATGTTCTTTATCATTTAGTATAAACATGTCTCTTGTCTGCAAAATATGCCTTTCTAATATTAAGTGAGTAGGATCATCAGTGATATTTTATAAACAGAATCACTGGAGGCTTTGAAAAAATGTCATTAATCAAACTGACAGCTTACTTAGAAATAAATAAGAGGCAGTTGACTAATTCCTAAATGCCATAAGCTGATGGTTGCATCACTAAAATATATAAAACTTGAAACAACCAATCAAGTTATGAAAATAGGGATGTACGAAATTGTATCCAGTTGTGGAGATGTGATCAGCATCTGATCAGCCTTGACCAATTCAAATGGAAAAGATAACTGATGTTGAAAGACTTAAAAACCCCAAATAATTCTGTTCATAAAACATCACAGATGACCCTTCACAAACTAAAAATTGGAAAGGCATATTTTGCAAACTACAAGAGACATGTTTATATTAACTGAAAAAAACTGGAAAGCAAATCCTAAATTGAAAACAAACAATAAACTTTTACTCCTATTCAAAAAATTGGAGAGGAGTGTGAACCAGGCGATATAGATAGATCTCGGTCTGTTTCTTATTTATGTACCATAGTCTATTTCTGTATATCTTTCTATCTATCTGTGTACATCATGAAGAGAGGGAGAGATAAAGGTGAAAAATTTTGTATTTATTTCAAGTCAAACATTGAATGTTAATCTGATTGCACCATCAAGCATCAAATTTCAAATTATATCCTAAAATTATGCCTAATTACTCACTAAAAACAAATATTTGGTTAAATGGGTTATTGATTTATTATTATTGATTTATTATTATTGATTTATTATTATTGATTTGTTGTAAATCTTAATCTGGAAACACAATATAGGTCAGCAGTATTTGTCATCCTCGAGATACTCACCTCATTAATAAGGATGGATTCATCAATAATTTACAATGATTGATTGATTGATACTTTGGCAGAGAAAAAAAAACAAACTGAAGAGAGAAAATAGTAAAATATCATCATATTGGCACTGATTTTCTTATGTCTTGTTTATAAGTTTTTGTACTCTTGTTTTCATGTTTGATGAAAAACTCTGATTCCTTCAAAAGGGACCATATTCACTCTTCAATATGCAAAGCAGATGTGGTCAAACTGCAAATCATGTGGCTCTTTGTCATTTAATGTGTTCCATGTAGAAATACTTTGGCTATGATTCTTTTCTCATTACAGTTAATGTAAAGGTAAATAAAAAAAAAAGTTGCAAGTTTGTTTACTTATTTATTAGATATAAACTGTTTCTCAAATGAGTAATAAAAATATTTAAGAATTTAGATCCTAATTTTAATGCCAGATTTAAATGAATCACTATTCTTCAGTCTTGTCAGAAGTGGAGAGATTAAAGAGATTTTAACTCAGTAAGTGTTACATGGGAATGTTTGTCTGGAAACTCTCAAAATCTGAAATTATCTAATCTAAATCTAAATCTAAAGTTATTTATAAATGGAACTTTGTCTGTGTGTGTGTGTGTGTCCGTGTGTGTGTGTGTGTGTGTCTGTGTGTGTGTGTGTGCGTGTGTGTGTGTGTCTGTGTGTGTGTGTCTGTGTGTGTGTGTGTCTGTGTGTGTGTGTGTCTGTGTGTGTGTGTGTGTGTATGTGTGTGTGTGTCTGTGTGTGTCTGTGTGTGTGTGTGTCTGTGTGTGTGTGTGTCTGTGTGTGTGTGTCTGTGTGTGTGCGTGTGTGTATGTGTGTGTGTATGTGTCTGTGTGTCTGTGTGTGTGTGTGTCTGTGTGTATGTGTGTGTATGTGTGTGTGTGTCTGTGTGTGTGTGCGTGTGTGTGTGCGTGTGTGTGTGCGTGTCTGTGTATGTGTGTGTGTGTGTGTGTGTGTCTGTGTGTGTGTGTGTCTCTGTGTGTGTGTGTGTGTGTGTGTGTGTGTGTGTGTGTGTGTGTGTATGTGTCTGTGTCTGTGTGTGTATCCGTTACCTATAGACTCCGAAATGGCTGAACCGATTTTCTTGAAAATTTACACACTTCTACTATAAGCATCTGCGAGTGTTCTTAGCTAGGTTTTGTGTTGAGGTACCCCCAATAAATATTGATAATTGAAAAAATCGAGTTATAGAAGGAGTGGTCCAATAAATTTGATACACTCATAGACAAAGACATAAGAAACGATATTCAGAAGTTTCAAGGTTGCAGTTCTTACAATAGTGCAGAAAATCTATAATATATATATATATAAGGCAAGATGTTCATGTGTGTGTCTGTTTATCTGTCTGTATGTCCGTTATACAAATCCACAATTTTTATCCGATTCTCACCAAACTTCACACAAATATTCTTTAGGCTGAGTCTGAGCTCCAGGACCATGGATTAGTTTTAAAGCTTTCATTACACCCGAGCAACACCAGGCTATACTGCTAGTCATATATAATGTTGGCATATACATTTCATATATGGTTTTTGTCTTTTATATACTATATACAAGTTATTAATAAATATTGAACATTAGATAATAGCAAGACTTCAGCAGCAGCAGTAACAAAAGAGAATCAGTGACAAAAGAGATCAAGCATATCAGTAGCAGCAGTGGCAGCAGCAGGCAAGCAATTATAACATTAGGTTTAAGGCTCTAAGTTTTTAAATGTATCCTTGGCCTTGAAAATGCATCTTCAAATTTCAGTGTCACACTTTCCATCCTCTGTCAGAACATTAATGCCACCAAATTTAAAAGCCGATGATTTAATCCATGGTTTTTAAATATGGTGACATTAGTGTTCTGTCAGAGGATGGAAAGTGTGACACTGAAATTTGAAGATGCATTTGCAAGGCTAAGGATGCATTTCAAAAGCTAACCAGAGTACTGAGAGACAGGAAGATCTCACTGGAAACAAAGAAAAGAGTGCTAGACTTCTATGTGATATCCATTCTTCTATATAGCAGTGAATGTTGGATGATCTCTTCAAGGCTGTAGGAGAGGCTCAAAGCAGCAGAAATGTGGATGCTGAGAATTCTATGGGTCGAGCACATAAACAATGACTGGTGAAGAGGTAAATGAGAAGAAAATTTATACTTATCATCAGAAAGAGACATCTGAGGTTTCTGGAACACATAATGAGGAAGGAGGGTTTGGAGAATTTAATACTCACAGGACAGATAGAGGTAAAAAAAGACAGGAGAAAGCAGTGCAAGATATATTTGATGGGCTTGAGCAAATAGATGGTGGAGCAAGATTTGGGAGAGATACCAAGATTAAAAATATTAAAAGCAACAAGTCCATAATCACCAACAACCTAAAGGGACATGGTACATAAAGAAGAAGTAATTGTAGATTCTATTTCTAGGCCTGAGTCAATTAAACTCAAGGGGAAACAGAATGAGCAATAACTGATTAGTACTGTTTTTATTAAATGATAGAAATCCAGAAATCCCTTTAAAACAACAAACATATTTAACAGCCAAATCATAAAATTAATTTTTAACCAATAGAAATGCTGAATACTCAGTTTCTTAAGCCTATCTAAGTCTTTATAGATTAAATCATAAAATGACTTTTTAACCAATGGAAATGTTGAATACTCAGTTTCTTAAGCATATCCAGGTCTTTATAGACTAAATCATCAAGTTAATTTTTAACCAATGGAAATGCTGAGTACTCAGTTTCTTGAGCCTATCCAAGTTTTCATAATGAAATGCAAATAAAGGCAGTAAATCTACTAAGATTTCACCAAATCAACTTATGCTACCTAAGCAATACCAACATTCTTAATCCAATAACACAATAGAATCAAGAGAGCATTTACTTATCTCTATCCTAACCCTAAAGATAAAAAAACTGATACTGATTTTCAACTTATGAGCTAAGTGAATCTAATATGTTATTACATCCTATCAACTATAATGAAATTAAATAAAGAACTTTATTCTCACTGACAAACATTTTGTAATCATATGTGAATGAACCTGTGAGGATTAACTCACCTTGTCTACCAGGACATCAGCTAGACAACATTCTATTCAGGACTACAAAAGGATTCACTTGTTCTTCCTCATTTTGCTCCAGTATGTAGTGGTCAAGGCTCTTCCTTTATGGGAAGTACATATCCTGGCAATCCACGTCTATTCAACAGGTTAAGAGGCTCATCTCTTGCTCCCTGTTTAGGATTTGGTTTCCGGCTTTCTCTTTTTCAATCTTCTCACTTTGTTGTTTTTTTTTCAATTGGAGTAGATAGATCTATCGCCCGGTTCATACTCCACCCACGTCTATTGAACAGGTTAAGAGGCTCATCCCTTGTTCCCTGTTTAGGATGTGGTTTCCGGCTTTCTCTTTCCCAATCTTTTCACTATTTCGTAGCCCCCTGCACATCAGTGGTGTTACCGCCTTGTTTGGGGTGATACGATTAAAAAAAAAACAACCTGTTAATTTCAAACAACCAATGTGAAGATCTCTCTCTCTCTCTCTCTCTCTCTCTCTCACACACACACACACAGAAGTAAAATACATAAATACTTTCTTTTCCATATTTGGACTCTCTGTACACACATAAATATAATTTTTGTTATTTATTTGTGAGTTATGCTGTTATTTATATAAAAATATGAAAGTTCTCAATGTGTTGAAATTCATTTGTTTTGAAAATGTTAAATTCATTTACTTTGAAAGTTTTCCACCTCAGCTGTAATGAGTAAGTCCTCCTAATACGACTGTGACAACAGTTATGTCATTCATTTCAATCCTGCAGAAACAATTCACTACACTATAAATGGAGTCATTAGAGTAGGTATCTCCACAGACATGCTAAAAAATGAGCTTACTATGATAAAAAAATGCCCCAAACTTAATAAAAACAAAGTTTTATCTTTAAAATCTTTGATATTAAGAGCAAAGACCAAAGGATTTTTTATTATTAAATTATATTTTTTATTATTTTTAGAATTTTTGAAATTTTGGTTAAAAATCATACTTTATTTGCATCAGATGAGGATCAAAGGTAAGTATAGAGAATTTTAGCATCTTTTTTGTGGTTAAAAACATATGGATTTTAAAAATTCTTGCAAAAATCAAATAATTGTCAGATTTTAATGAAACTTTCAGGACTTGTTCACAAAGGAATTGAATTATTTCAGAAATATTTTTTTTCAGAAAATCTTGGTAAAATATTTTTTTTCAATCTGTTAGTCCCCACTTGTTTAATTATGTAAAATTTCAAAAAATTAAATTTTGGAGAGCTTAATGCTTATATCAGTGAAAAGCAGAACTCACTGGAAAATTTAAGACATCAATTTCTTTTAGTGAAACAGGGCCAGCAGTTACTGAAAATCTCTTCTGAATCATGAAATAAAAAATGCAATAAACTAAGACATTATTTAATTAGAAAAAAATTTAATTGCTTTCATGAATAAGATATATTATGAACAAAATTGCTTTAACAAAAATTTCTTTTGATGAATAATAAAGTTTTACAGGAATTGTTTTAATTTTTTAGAAATTAAAATTAGAATAATTTATAAAGTTTTAAATTTTAAGTTTTTAAAATTACTGTATTAATTTGTACTGGTTAAGAGATTATTATGTATAAATTATATTTACTAATCATAAGTGGAAATGCTTACTACAGTTCAGAAAAACTCAATATTTTAAAAAGAATTTAGATTTTTTTTGTGTGTGTATGTGTGTGTGTATAAACATGCTAATTTTTGTAAATATGGAGGTCTATACACAACACTATCAAAAACTAAGATTTATAACTATAGTAAATTTAAAGCCAAAATACCTAAAATTCAATAAAACATTAGATTATGAAAAATATAAATTTTTCAGATTACTACGTTGCTAAAAATGATATAAAAAGGGCACTCACATTATATTTCGCAGGTAATGAGGATATATCCCCCTTAATAGAAAAAAAGATAAACTTCCATGTCTATTAAGCAGGAGTAAAGGTTCATCTCTTTTTCCTTGTTCAGGATATGGTTTACCATCTTTCTTTTTTTTACCAGAGCCACAATGATTTAACTATTTAACTTTTTAGTAATCAAACTTTCCATTGTGAGAGTACTGGGTTGGTAATTTGCTGGCTGCTTCTTCCAACTATCTTTGTTAGCACTGAGAAAGACTGCTCTGATCAACAGTTGCATAATATCAGGTATTTTTAATGCCATGTCACACATGGGTGGGTGTCCATTGGGCAATTCTGAGGCCATACTTTGCTCTGTTCTCTACCATGCTCTGGCTGGTTTGTATTGCCATTGATCACAGATAGTGACAATTATGGTGATCTTTTCTCTCCCTCCTCATAATGAACTCATGAAAAACACAGCAAAATGTAATACAACTGAACCAGTAAACAAAAAAACAACGATCCCCCTCAGCCTTTCTTTCACTAATATTCATGGTAACCATTTTAACTTATGCAGCATAGTGCATTTTCTCTTGGAATAGTAGCCTTCTATGAAACTATTTTAAACTGTTCCATTGATACTAATATATTTTTAGTTCCAGGCTATCATTTTGGCCTTTACCAAAAGGATTCTAGCATTTACATGTATGGCCTTGATGTATATGTCTGGGATCATCTTCCAATGTCCAGGGAATTGTCTCTTATGGCCCTTGACTACTCATTCATGTGCTTCTGTCTTTCATTATTAAACTCTGTTAGCTATCTCTTTTTTCTTTATTGCTTTCTCTCTCTTTCTCTCTCTCTCTTCCCAGAACTGCAGTATATTTCTCTTCATCCATCTGTCAACATCTTTTTCTTCAGTGACTTTAATGCTTACCATAGCACATGACTGAAACATTCTAAAAGTTTTAAAAATGTTGCTAGTATTCAGATATTAAATTTTTACATTGATCAATACCTAACTCAAATTGTGGACTTCTTTACCCATTTTCCTAGCAAAATTGAGCAACAAGCCTCTCTACTTGAATTATTTCTTACTTCCTCTCCTTGCACTTGCCATGCTTTGCTATATTGTGCTCTTGTTAACTGAATACTCTTTGGAAGCTATTGATATTTTGTTCCAATCATTTATTAAACAGGAATCTCCTATCCATAAGACCTCTTATCATTACCAACATGCTGATTGGAACTCATTTTAAGATTTTCTTTGTGACACTCCATGGACTGACACGTTCAGCATCCCAATTGAAAATTGAACCATTGAGGTTTCTTCTTGGGTCAAACTTGGCATGGACACTTTCATCCTTTTTAGGATTACCAGGTAAAATGCCATCCTGGACCCCAAGCTAGACAGGGGTGGATTGTCCCATGTTTTGCTGGTTAAGCTATTCGGGCCACAAACTCATTTGTGCCTGATGGCGTTAGATTGCAGGCCTTGATTGGCTGAACACTGGAAGTTCAATGTGTCTTTACTGGACAAGATGAACTTCCAGCAACTAGTGCAGCAGGAATTAGTGGTGGGCAGTTATTGGAAATAGGTGTTGGGAGAGGCTTAAGGATAGCATTAGGTCTTTCACCACTGACTATAACCATTGACTTATAGGCAATGGTGAAATGATAGTTCCATGGATGTTAATGACAGACATATTGAGAGGGGTACATGATGATGTACATTGCAGCGACATAGAAACACGCAGAAGATTAAAATTACAAGAGGCACAACCATGGCTTAGAGTACATAGGGACCATCACATAAGTAACATAGGATCATTTCTCATAATGGTGGATGTGAACTCTGGTTGGCCAGAAGTAATCAAGATTAAAGACCAGAGAGTCTGCACAGTCAAACAGGTTTTGAGAAATGTATTTGCAAGGAATGGAGTACTGCAAATGTTAGTGTCAGATAATGCTCCTGAATTTTGGGATGAGAATTTGTGTACATGGTTAAGGTGAATAGGCCGTGTGCCGTATAAAACTTCTCTATACCATCTTCAATCCAATGGAATTGCAGAGCCAATAGTACAAACAGTTAAAATGGCATTAAAGGCATTTTCACCTGTCACTGAAAGCATTGAGACATTTCTAGCTAAAATGCTTCTCAGTTATAGGTCAATACCACATGCAGAGAGAAAGTTGTGCCCATTGACCCTCATGGGTAGAGAGATTAGAGCTCCCATTACCATGTCTTTTGCCACAAGAAAGAGAGAGTATGGTACAAGAAAGACAAAGTGCAAATTCCAATGAAGCAAACTTCCGTTTTCAGAGAAGCAATAATATGGCTTTGATTGGATCACTTTTGAAAAAGGATTGAATCAATTTAGAAAAAAAGGATTGTGTTGGACAATGTAGAGATGGAAGACTAAACTTTGGTGGAGGAAGTTAACTACAGAGAGGAGGCAGAGCAGAGAACAGAAACACAGGAGCAAGAAGAGAGAGGAAACTACAGTGATGCTTTCAAAATACTTATAGAAAAGGCACAGGGAAGGTACATTCTGGAGGTGGGAAAGTGACTGAATCTGAAATGCCAGATCAGGACCAATAACAATGCAGATTTTTCTTTGGATTTTCTAAGATTCAAAGCAGTGAACCTTTGTTATATCTTCTGTTGTCTTTGAAATTTGAATCTTATACATAATGAAATTTATATTTTTATTAGAATGACCATTCAAAATTGATATATCAGACTATAATTTATTTTCGTAAATAAAATTACACTTAATAAAAATATAAAGAATGCCACGAATGCCTGTTTTTTTTTTTTACCCAATACATAGTCCAAGAAAACTTATGGTAGAGTGTTATAGAATGAGGTTGTTTTTATGATTACCACAAAACATGTGGACTCAATAATATCCCCAAGAAATGTACCCCAAAACTAGCCCCTGTTCTCTCCAAGCTCTTGCCACATCTTGCTTTCCAAATTGTTGGAAATCATCTCCTATATTTCCTGTTTTTAAGAACTCTGGTAAACCAACTGATCCTTCAGCTTGTCGACTTATTAGTCTTCTACTTTACTTTAGCAAAGTACTAGAGGCATTAATCAACTCTGAATTAGTTAAACATCTCACCTCATAGAGTTTTCTTTTTTTTCAAACTAACAATATGGCTTTCACTTCTTTAGGTCAACTGCTAATATCTTGACGGTTATTATTTGTCAAACTTTAGATAAGAATGGTGGAAACTCAGAATGTTGCTTTATATATTTCAAAGGTATTTGACATACTGGTATTCTTCACAAGTTAAAAGTTTTAAGCTGTTTCTGGCTTTTTCTTTAATCTTTTTTATCAAATCATGTGATGGAAGTTATCTTGAACTGCCACTTCACTAGATATTTTTTGCATTAATGCAGGTATGACCAAGGTTTCTATTTTTGAACCCACTACTATTCATTATTTTCAGCAACAACCTTCCTGGTGGCATCAGTTCCTAACTTGGTATATATGCTGATGGTATAACAATTTACTCCTGTTTTCATTGTATGTCTGATAGGTTTTATAGCAGTTGACAGCTGAGCTTAAAAAGGATCTTTGATCTGTTGCTAATTGAAGCATGAAGTAGTTTGTTAATTTTAAAGCCTTCAAAATGAAACTACTCCCTATTAACCCTCTTAAAGAAATATTTTTGCCTTCCATCATAATGGCTAATGCTAACCTTCAGGAGAACAACTCACTGCTCCTTCTTGGTCTTATGTTTTCTACTTACTTGAAGTGGAATGATAATATTGAATCAATTTCTGAAACATTTCTGAAAAAGGATCTAGAAAAGTTGGTTTACTATATAATGCTAGACAATTTTTTTCACCAGAATCTATCTTCCACATTTATGAGCCTACCATTTATTTGTGTATCAAATTTTACTACTATATCTGGTTTGGTACTTTTATTTTCTATCAAGAGAGTCTTAACCAAATTCCAATGTGGCATGGCGGTTTTAAAGGTCTGAACTGGTGGAATTATGGAATATAGCTCGTCTGAACATTTGCCAAGGAAATAGCAATAAAGTAGTGATAGGCTTGTGATGCTTTATCTGTGAGAAAGAGACTGTAAGGTAAAAAATAATTAACTGCCCACAATTTGATATCTTGGGTTTATCTTAAGCACTGGTGAGAAATATGTAATCACTAGTTTACCTAAAGTAAAAAGGGAAATAAAACAAATGTTAGGGTCTTAAATTTACTATTATTTAACAGAATGATACTCCATGAAGCATTTTGTGCATGATGGAGTTGTATATTCTTTGCACCAAGTTGACACTGTTTCATGTGAGTCTCAGTAAATACAAAATATGGAAGTCAAACAAAAAACAATTAATATGTATGTTAAGAAGATACATCACAGAAGGATAAAAAAATAAACAAAGTTGAGGTCATGAACAGTTCAGTACAATGTTCAGTCTGTGTCTCTGAAGTATTTACATTCCTTGTGTCTATTAGAGTCAAAAGAAATATGTTGCCACTCCAAAAATCAAAGTAAAAAGTGGAAGAGCCTTTCAAATATCATTCTACCTGTGATTGTCATCAGAGGGTGATAATCCAATTAGACACAAATTTTGCATATATGATGGCCTATCATTGAAAAAACATTAAAATCATCTATTAATAATATCTATTAATCTTAAATGAAACATCAGTTAATGATTATGACTATTTAAGAGTTAATGAATAGAACTACTTTTATTTTCAATGAGTTAAAAATATTTTCATGGGATTAAGATATTTTATATGTTCTATCTGTTGTTTTCTTTATCCGTCAGCTTAATCGTCCTTCACTTTAAATTATTTTATCTAGTCTTTTTCTCACCTGTCAACTTAATAATCCTTCATTTATTTTTAATTTTTATGTTTTCACAGCTGCAGTCAGTGTACTGGAGTTATATTTCTGTGTTGTGATATGAAAGTAGTTTTGTATCTTACTGCTAACCTGCAAGTGATCTTGTGTCAGCTTTGATATGACTACTTTGACACAAAAGCAGTAAGGAAAGATAGTTTTATGAAATGGCTCCAGGTTTAGTAGGCATAGAAACTTTCAGATGATTTTAGTTTGATAATCTTTCAAAAATCTAGAGCTGATGCATTGCTGACAACATTTAAATAGTATATATATATATATATATATATATATGGATGTGTATTGTGGTGTAATGGATATTAGCTCCAAATGAAAAATTGGAGCAATGAAATCAAATTACAGTCGAATCTATTTCATTCACTTACACAAAAATACCCTTGGGAAAGGTATTAATCCATCTCTTCTCCCTCCAGCTATAGGTTGAATAGCAAGACAGATTGCGATCTACAGCCTTGGTTGGCAACCAGTCTACCACAGAAAGTAATAGCAACCTACTATGGTAAAATCTGCTTCCTAGTCAGTCATATTTCAAAAGAGATATGATCACCCAAGCATATCACATACAATAATTAAATAACTGATATATATATATATATATATATATATATATATATATATATATTGTTTTGGACCCAGGCCAGCCCACCACCACAACACTGTCTTTATGGCAGCAACTGGGACTGCAACGTAGAATAGCAAATTCAAATTTTCATTACTTACGGGTTTCTCTCAATTAGTGAAACAATGCTAAGCTAAATCCAATCGCTCACAACTGGTGGTAGACAGAAAAAGACAAATGCAAAACTGTATATTTAACAGTTAATAGCTTTTATTTCTACAATACAGAAAGTTATTTGACAAATGGATATCTTATAGAAGCATCACAACTGGATACAAATGTTAGTGCTAAGTTAAGTAGACACTATACTTCATATGCTCATTAATTTTACCAGCAGAGTAACTTTGATTTTTCCTTCATTATTTACAAGACTCTTAAGAATATTCCTTGAAATTTTCTCTACAGAAAAGATCTTCCCACAAAAACTAATATTTATATGTAGTTTTGTCATATTATTTACACTATTCAAACTGTTGTTCTCATCTTTATTGCCATGTTTTCAAAGTTTCAGCCATTGTATGCAACAGCCTTCTTCAGATGCTAGGAATTTTGAACTGAATCCTTTATTTTGATCACTAGGAGATATGATTCTCATTCTATGAGCAATGCCACTTCCAGATGTTATGTAGTTATCTCCCTTTAACTTAACTCTCTAAGTTATTTGTTCGCCACTGCTGTAGCCAGACTGACAACTTTTTGGGTCAAGTCACTGGAACTAACCATTGCCTATATCTACTGGGCTATGTGTCCTATATCCACTGGGCCAGGTATTCCTCACAACCATGGCAATAAAGTTGAGGACAACAGTCCAAACAGTGTAAATAATGTACTACCTCATCTCTGAAGTAAAAAAAAAAAACATTGTTTTGTCATGTTCTTTTGTCTGTCTATTTTCCTAACAATTATTTTTTTTTCAATGTACAATCCCTAACCTACTAACAACAATTTTTTATCACGAAGTTAATTGTGAGTTTCTTTACCTCATAATAATGTGAGAGATTATTAAAAATCTATTTAAAAATTACATATTTACAAACACATACATACACACAGAGTGCGATGAGAAAATTGTCGCCAGTTAATATTTTTAATTTCACATATATGTGTTGTTTGGTTTTGATTTTGTTGACTGCACAGTATAATAGGCTCAGTTGGGCACCATCTGTGAAAAAAAGAGCACCATGATGCAATTCACTCTGTCAGAAATTTGGAAACAGCATGCTGTGCTGCTTTGCATTCATACCAGAAGCCTCAACACAAAAAATTCATAGTGTTTGGGTATCACTCTGAGGACAGTGTAAAAGATTCATAAAAAGTTGGATGACTCTAATCAGTGTTTAGAGTGATCTCTACTGATGGCAATGTTATGCTTCCATTAATCTTACCACAGAGCCTCAAACTCAACACAGAGGCCTAGATCAAGTGTCTTGAGGAGGTAGTGCTGATCTGGGTGAAAAAGAGTGGCTATTGGAAGGCCCTATCTCTGGCAACTGAACTCAGCACCATGCCACACAAGCATGAGAACCCATTCTGGAGAGCCGAGTTGGAATTCCAGTTAAATTCATTGCATTTACTTGTATGCACATATCCTTGGGAAAAGTTATGCATCCATCTCTTCTCCCTCCAGCTATGGGTTAAATAGCAGGATAGATTGGGCTCTATAGCCTTGGTTGGCAACCAGTCTATTGCAAAAAGAAATAGCAACCTACTGCAGGAAAATTATCTGTCTAGTCAGTCATATTATCACATCTTGCCAGTGTATCCAAACTATCTCCTATATGCAATTGGTAAATTGTCACTAGTTTATATTTTTAATTTTACATGTTCATTGTTTGGTTTTTATTTTGTTAACTGCACAGTATAGTGGGCTCAGTTGGGCACTGTCTGTAAAAAAAAAAACACCAGGATGCAATTCATTCTGTCAGGAAATGGCGAAAAGCAGGGCAACATTGTTATGCCTGTGTCTCACATATTCTGTTCTTGAGGTATGATGTCAACAAGACTCTTTACAACTCAAAAAGTTTTTGAGAAACCTTCCCAGAATAAAAGATGACAGCTTCCAAGGCTAAAAGATACACCTTTTTGTCTTTGCTTGTAATGAATGCAAGTGTGTCTTAAATGATGCAAAATTATTATTTGCTGATAGAATGAAACAACATGAAGCATCTCACAAGTTTGGGTTTAGAGATTACCAGTGGCTCTGCAAGAGTGTGCTGAACAACAGCAAACCCTCAATCATTCCTCTATTCAAAGTCCTCACATCTGTACCAGACAAGGTTGATGCTTTGCTTCCAAATTTTCTTTTAACTCAAAACTTGATTCATCTGAAGCACCCATACCTTGAAATAAGCACTCATATTTTGAAAGCATTTGACAGGGTTTGACATGCTGGCCTTCTGCACAAGCTCCAGGGTTACCATATTACTAGATTACAGTTTGAGTCAATCCAATCTTTCCTATCAAATCATGAAATGAAGGTTGTTTTGAATGGCAAGCTTTCAGATCCTTTCACATGAATGCAGGTATTTCTCAAGGCTCTATCCTAGGTTTTATATTGTTTCTGGTTTTCATCAATGGTCTTCCTGATCTCATCAGTTCCCAAGTAGGCATCTATGCAGATGACACTACCATTTACTCCTTTCTCAATAGGAAATCTGCCAAGGCTGCATGAAAATATGCTTGAACAATCATGAATCATAGAGACATGATTGTCAAAGTGTGCCACATCTGCTTCTACCAACATGTATTGGGCCAGCATGGTAGGGTAATGCCCCATTCCATCTCATGAATCTGAGGAAGTCATTTGTCCGACAAAGAATCTTCTCTGGTTAAGAAGTAGAAGCAAACAAATGAGTTCATAATATTTTGCATCAGTTGTTTTAAAAGATGCTGACAGTCTTTGCTATTTTTATTGTTTCTTCAAAAAATTTTGGGAACAAGAAGAATGCAAAGAAAATATTTGACAATTTGAATTTTTTGCTGTTTGTTTTCATTGGTTAGGTGGATATCTCATGTTCCTATTTTTAATGTTAATATATGTATTTGTGTGTGTGTGTCTAAATTCTTGTGGGTATTATTTTGTGTACATCTTGCAGTGGTTGTATGTGTATGTCTAATTCTTATTTCTTGCTACTCTCCTCAGGAATTAGACATGCAGACAGTACAAGACTTACACAAAATAATGTGGCTAATGACCATATGATGTTGAAACACCAATTCCCATACAACCATCATAGTTAAGCAACATCAAGCCTTGTCAGTACCGAGACAAGTGAAATATCCGGTACTATAAGCTTGGATGTGTGGGTGTTGTAATGGATAATGGCTCAGAATTGTTAAACCAAGTTCCAATTCCTGTTGAGTTCATTACATTCACTTATGCACAAATACTCTTTGGAAAAGAATGAATCCACCTCTTCTCTCTCCAGCTATGAGTTAATTAGCAAAACTTCTAAAACTAAACTATCATTATCTCTCAAAAGATTTTTACAATCTAAAAATGTTGTCTGGCTTTAAATAACATACAAAGTGGTAGAAAATAAATCAATCCATAAAATATAAAATGATGCTCTCTAGAATCCACGCACACATGCAAACTAACCTCACAAAATATGAACATATTTAAGCAATGAAAACAAATAGGCAATTTCAAATGAAACCCTTCATATAATCTATGTTGATTGATTGTTCTTTTTCTGCTGATCATCTCTAGGAATACCTCACTTAACTCTTTTTAGTACCCAAGACATTGTCAGTGAAATAAGAACCATTTACCTCTATAAATTAAATAAAGGATTCAGTTCAAAATTCCCTGATCAAGACAGGACAGCACAAGAGATGAAACATTGTGATACTGACAAGATGAAATCAATAGTGTAAATTTTTTTTAACTGAATTCACCCCAAGCAAGGCAATAAATCTACAAAGACGCAATGGGTTATTGTGTGTGAAAGAATTAGAAAACAGAAAACATTATAAAGAAGCAAGAACAATATAAGAGTAATCATAAGATAGTAAATAATGATTGACATTTCATTTAATATTTTTGAAGATCAAAGTTGACCAGAAAGCATGGAGCTGGAAGAGAGTTTCACAATAAGGTAAATAAATTATAACATAAAGGAAAAATAGGATATTCAATAGAAAAATATTGTATATTTACCAAAGATTTTTACATGTGTTCAATAAAATAGATAAAAATTGTCTGCTAAAACTGCTTACAACATTGAGATAGCATTAATGTGGCCTTGGAAGTTACTGTATGTCTGGATCAGATGATTTTGTTCATGTTAGCCATAATATCCACAATGATTGCCACTGGTGTGCAGGGGGTTACAAAAGAGGTGAGTGATGAGAAATTTTGGTATTGTAGAGCTGCTGGTTAGTTTTTCAATGCTAACAGGTACCAACTGAGCTACTGTTTACCTTAACTAGAAGTATATTCATGCTTTTATCAAGAATATTAGTGCAAAGTGAATACAAATTTACCAAGATGGAATTTGAACTATGATGGTCAATTCCAGTTTTTGTCATTAACTGTGAGGTCACTTATATCTCTCTTAGATACAATGGGTTCTTTGGCAGACAAAGGGAAGAAGCACACTATAGTATAAAGTAATACAAGTAAATATTAATTGCATCATAATCATATAATTTATTTGCTTAACAGTATATCAACTCTTTATGAGTCGTTTAATGATGAAATTTAATACAAACATGATATATGTTATTCTGCTTTCACAGGTGAATACGTGGTAGATGCTACTCAGCTTTTGTACATATACATGTCTGTGTAGACATCATTATTATAAACAGTGATATGTATATTTTATGTTGTATTTATGTCTGCTATAAAATGTATTGTTGGTAATTTTTTATATAAAATATATTGCTAGCATTTTTATTATAAAAATATATTTTGCATAGTTTCATAGTATTTTGTTTTTGTTTGGAGGTTCACTAGTTACTTATAGCTGGGACCCTATCAGGTGCTGCCACCTCACATCATAATGAATATATAGTTGCATGAAGAATAAAAAATAATCATATTGTTACAATTTGTATTCAAGAAAAAATCTACCATCTGCCTGTGCACTGAATAATACTGTCACATTTGGTCGGGTGCCTCTGCTATTCATCTCAGGCTTCTTGACAAAATCCAATGAAGAATCTGTATGTAATTGATCCCAACCTGGTAGGTCAACTACAGTCACTTTCTCACCAACGTAATGTGGCTTCCCTTTGTCTCTTCTACAAATATTTTTCATAGATTCTGCTCTGATGAGATTAGCTCCCTGGTGCCCTTAACTGCGTTAATTTAGTTGAGCTACTATACCAGCAGCTAGGTCCCACTCTTTTACAGTGAAACCAATCAAATGTAATTGCAACTTTTACTCTAGCAGCTTCTTTGCTTGCACTTTCCACCTGTGGAATTCTCTTCCATATACTTGCTTTCCTGAAAGCTACAATCTCCAAGAATTTAAATGCAAAATCAATTGCCATCTCTTATCTTCTTGATTCACATCCTTTCCATGACAACCCTTGTATTGTGTTCTTCTTTTCCACTCTACTCTCATGAAGCCCTCTTCACACCTGTATTCTCACCCTTTTCTTACTCATTCTCTGACTCCCCTGTAAGTTGTTCCTCTTTCTTATCACTCGCCTCTTCTATAACCCCTGCACACCAGTGGCAGTTCTGCCTTGCTTGGAGTGAAATGATTAAAAAAATAAGGAAAAGGTTAAAGGATTTAACGATAGAATTCTTGTAAAAAGAAGCATTTATTATTTCCCAACAGTTAATGGTTATGGCTCTTCATAATTTTTTTTCCTTTATTATCTGTGAATTGCCAGAATAGAGTAAAATGGTTTCCATTGCCTTCTTCACAGAATTCAAAGAAGTCCTTTTTTTAGACTGGCTGCAACCTAAGGTAAGAGAGCTCAGATTACCTTGATATTTATCCATAGGTGGGATGATAAGCAATTCATGTCTTTCCCAAGAACATTAGTGAAAGTTTAGAATTTGAACTTAGCTTGTCAGATTGTTTCTCTGCAGCAGTAAAAATTATGCTACCAACACAGCCTACTTGTACATTAGTTTTTTTTTTTATCATTACACTACAAGCAAGGAAATAAAGTTACTGGGTTTGAAACAATAAGAAAAAAGAAAACATTTTTAAGGAGTGAGAACAATAACAGAAAAGGAATCAAGAAAACGATAACTGCATTAAACTTTTTGAAGATCAAAGTTAGCCAGAAAAGAATTTCACAGGCAAGTAATGCAATAGAAGAAACTGTTAGCATAGAACTTACAGTTACATCTAGCCAATTCAACTGTAAAATGATGAGACCTTGCTGGCAGTCTAATCAGTCAGTCAGTTAAGTGCCATACATGATATATGCCTGGGCGATCATGTCTTGAAACAGACATGACTGACTGGGCAAAAGATTATCCCGCAGTAGGTTGCCATTGCTTTCTGCGGTAGACTGGTTGCCGACCAAGGCTATAGAACCCAAGCTGTCCTGTTGTTTAACCCATAACTGGAAAGAATAGATGGATTAATACCTTTTCCAAGGGTATTTACACGTAAGTGAATGCAAGGAATTCAGCTGGAATTCAAACTCGGCTCTTCAATTTCTCGTTCCGAGCCGATATCCACTGCACCACAACGCACATCCGCAATCTAATACTGCACTTAAATTCATAAACTCTAGGTACTAGAACAATTACAATGAATATATTCGTAGAAAGGCACATGAAAGCTACATTATAGTGGTGGGAAAGTGATTAAAGTTGCATTGTCAGGAAGCAATAACACTGCAGATTCTTCTTTGGATTTTATCAAGAATCTCTTATTATATAGCAGGAGCACCAAATCATATTTGGCAGCAATATTCAAAGCATGAATGAAGAGTAGATCTATAAATTTGTAAGATAGATTCTGGAGAGAGAAAATTGTTTAACACAATATAATGAACCAACTTTCTTGAGAGAAAACCTAGCAATTGGTACAATATGATTTTTCCAGCTCATATCAGCAAAAATTGTTAGCCCAAGAAAGTGAAATGACTCACCTGCAGGTTAGCATTAGTCATGCTAATGGAAGGCAGAAAGAGATCTCCCAGATGATTTGATTTTTTTTTTTAATTCCAAAATAATATATTGAATACAAAGAGAAACAGTAGATTTCTTTCTACTTGACTTCAGTCTAAAAACAATAAATTTCATCTCATCCTTTGTTTCCTGTTTAGGATGCGGTTTCCAGTTTTATCTTCCAATCTTCTCACTTTTTTTTTTTCAATTGGAGTAGATAGACTAAACTATCGCCCGGTTCACACTCCACCCTCGTCTATCAAACAGGTTAAGATGCTTGTCTCTTGTTTCCTGTTTAGGATGCGGTTTCCAGTTTTATCTTTTCCAATCTTCTCACTTTTTTTTTTTTCAATTGGAGTAGATAGATCTATCTATCGCCCGGTTCACACTCCACCTACGTCTATTGAACAGGTTAAGAGGCTCATCCCTTGTTTCCTGTTTAGGATACGGTTTCCAGTTTTATCTTTTCCAATCTCTTCAATCTTATGTAGTCCCTAAGAACTAAGAATATTTTCTTTGCTTTATCATGAATTTTATTATTTGGCATGAAAATAAATGAAATATCAGTTCTTAGAAAAGTTTGATTTTAAAAGTTCTTAATATAATCCAATTTATATCTAAAAAGTTTTATGACATGGAAAAAAAAGATATGTATGAATTTATTGTAGACGATCTCATCATAAATAATAAATAATACTTATATTACCAGCAGCAATCCTTGGAAAATTCAAAGTGAAGAACTGTTAAACCAAACACTCATGAAATATTGCTAAGTTCAAACTCATCATAAAATTCATTGAATCACAAACATTTTTTATAGTTTTGTGTTTCTTATGCAAAGAACTCTTTGGCTACTACCAATAAAGGAAAAGAAAAAAATGTAAAAAAAAAAAAAAGCCAAATAGATTTTTATGCAGATTTTGATTAATGCCCAACTGTTAAGGCAATATTAGGAATTTGCTACTTGTATAACTTTTCATCGCCAACGTGTTGAAACATAATGCATATTAAAATCAACCAGCAGATAACGTTGGCATTAATAAATATTGGCAGACAGGGACAGAATAACGTCATCTATACACAGAGTGCCTTTGATTTTAAACATCAATAGGGATCCTACAAAAGTTTTCATACTGTCTGTTCCAAGTGAATGCCCAGGGCTTATCAATAAAAACTGCCTGCACTCTTTAGAGGCAAAAAAATGTAAAAATACAAGAAAAATCAGTAGGGAGAATGCAATATTGATAATTTCTTATTGCATTTGGTTAAAGTTGAGAAGAGAAATTTAAAAAAATCTTATAGGGAAATTGGAAAGGTTTTTTTTTATTTGTTTTTAACTAGAAAGATCTATATTCTACTGAGATATTTGAATGAGTAACGAGTTAAGATTTTTAAAAATGTAAAGAAAGGAGTACTAAACTGTTGCGCAATATCAGCCTTCCTATATGGCAGCGAATGCTGGACAATCTCCTCACAGATGAAGAAGAGACTTGAAGCAAGAGAAACAAAAACAAAAGAGTATTAAACTGGTATGTAATATCAGCCCTCCTATATGGTAGTGAATGTGGAACTGTCTCCTCATAGATGAAGAAGAGATTTGAAGCAAGAAACAAAAAAAGAGTATTAAACTGTTGTGTAATATCAGCCCTCCTATATGGTAGTGAATGCTGGACAATCTCTAATAGATGAAAAAGAGATTTGAAGCAGAAAACAAAAAAAAAGTATTAAACTGTTATGTAATATCAGCCCTCCTATATGATAGTGAATGCTGGACTGTCTCCTCATAGATGAAGAAGAGACTTGAAGCAAGAGAAACAAAAAAAAAAGAGCATTGCACTGTTGTGTAATATCAGCCCTCCTATATGGTAGTGAATGCTGGACAATCTCCTAATAGATGAAGAAGAGACTTGAAGCAAGAGAAACAAAAAAAAAAGAGTATTAAACTGTTGTGTAATATCAGCCCTCCTATATGGTAGTGAATGCTGGACTGTCTCCTAATAGATGAAGAAGAGACTGAAGCAAGAGAAACAAAAAAAAAAGAAGTATTAAACTGTTATGTAATATCAGCCCTCCCTATATGATAGTGAATGCTGGACTGTCTCCTCATAGATGAAGAAGAGACTTGAAGCAAGAGAAACAAAAAAAAGTATTAAACTGTTGTGTAATATCAGCCCTCCTATATGATAGTGAATGCTGGATTTCAATATATGTAGATGAAGAAGAGACTTGAAGCAAGAGAAACAAAAAAAAAAAGAAGTATTAAACTGTTGTGTAATATCAGCCCTCCCTATGTATGATGATGAATGCTGGACTGTCTCCTAATAGATGAAGAAGAGACTTGGAAACAGAAACAAAAAAAAAAGAGTATTAAACTGTTATGTAATATCAGCCCTCCTATATGGTAGTGAATGCTGGACAATCTCCTCATAGATGAAGAAGAGACTTGAAGCAAGAGAAACAAAAAAAGTATTAAACTGTTGTGTAATATCAGCCCTCCTATATGATAGTGAATACTGGACTGTCTCCTAATAGATGAAGAAGAGACTTGAAGCAAGAGAAACAAAAAAAGAAGTATTAAACTGTTATGTAATATCAGCCCTCCTATATGATAGTGAATGCTGGACTGTCTCCTCATAGATGAAAGAGACTTGAAGCAAGAGAAACAAAAAAAAAAGAGCATTGCACTGTTGGGTAATATCAGCCCTCCCTGTCCTGGTAGTGAATGCTGGGGCAATCTCCTAATAGATGAAGAAGAGACTTGAAGCAAGAGAAACAAAAAAGTATTAAACTGTTGTGTAATATCAGCCCTCCCTATATGGTAGTGAATGCTGGACTGTCTCCTAATAGATGAAGAAGAGACTTGAAGCAAGAGAAACAAAAAAAAGAGTATTAAACTGTTGTGTAAGCATATCAGCCCTCCTATATGATAGTGAATGCTGGAAACTGTCTCCTCATAGATGAAGAAGAGACTGAAGCAAGAGAAACAAAAAAAGAGTATTAAACTGTTGTGTAATATCAGCCCTCCTATATGATGGTGAATGCTGGACTGTCTCCTAATAGATGAAGAAGAGACTTGAAGCAAGAGAAACAAAAAAAAAAGAGTATTAAACTGTTATGTAATATCAGCCCTCCTATATGATAGTGAATGCTGGACTGTCTCCTCATAGATGAAGAAGAGACTTGAAGCAAGAGAAACAAAAAAAAAAGAGTATTAAACTGTTATGTAATATCAGCCCTCCTATATGATAATGAATGCTGGACTGTCTCCTCATAGATGAAGAAGAGACTTGAAGCAAGAGAAACAAAAAAAAAAGAGCATTGCACTGTTGGGTAATATCAGCCCTCCTATATGGTAGTGAATGCTGGACAATCTCCTAATAGATGAAGAAGAGACTTGAAGCAAGAGAAACAAAAAAAAAAGAGTATTAAACTGTTGTGTAATATCAGCCCTCCTATATGGTAGTGAATGCTGGACTGTCTCCTAATAGATGAAGAAGAGACTTGAAGCAAGAGAAACAAAAAAAAAAGAGTATTAAACTGTTATGTAATATCAGCCCTCCTATATGATAGTGAATGCTGGACTGTCTCCTCATAGATGAAGAAGAGACTTGAAGCAAGAGAAACAAAAAAAAAAGAGTATTAAACTGTTGTGTAATATCAGCCCTCCTATATGATAGTGAATGCTGGACTGTCTCCTCATAGATGAAGAAGAGACTTGAAGCAAGAGAAACAAAAAAAAAGAGTATTAAACTGTTGTGTAATATCAGCCCTCCTATATGATAGTGAATGCTGGACAATCTCCTAATAGATGAAGAAGAGATTTGAAGCAAGAGAAACAAAAAAAAGAGTATTAAACTGTTGTGTAATATCAGCCCTCCTATATGATAGTGAATGCTGGACTGTCTCCTCATAGATGAAGAAGAGATTTGAAGCAAGAGAAACAAAAAAAAAGAGTATTAAACCGTTGTGTAATATCAGCCCTCCTATATGGTAGTGAATGCTGGACTGTCTCCTCATAGATGAAGAAGGAAGAAGAGATTTGAGGCAACAGCAATATGGTTCTACAGAAGGATGTTATGAATAACATGAACTGAACATGCAAGTAACATGGAGATTTTTAGGAAAATAAAAACAAAAAGGATTATTATACTTACAGGCAGAAAGAGAAAGTTGAAATTTCTAGGGTACATAATGAGAAAAGAGAGCTTAGAGAATCAGACACTCACAGAATATATTGAAGGCAAGGACAGAGAAAAGCTACTTAATGAACTGTTGCATATGGATGGCAGAACAGTGATTATGAGTGATAATGAAATGGCTCAGTACAAAAGATAGGAAGATGTGGTGAGTCATGACTGTTTAACTCCTGAAGGGACACAGCACATAGAAGTAGTAGAAGATAATCATTTTACAATAGAATATTGCATTAGAAGTGGTGTTTCTTTGGGCATGACAGCCTGACAGAGCCCAACCCTCTCCAGGCTGGTTTAAATTCATGATTTTTTTTCTCCTAGACCGGTTGCAATCCAAGACTATAGAACCCAGTCTGTCCTTCTATTTGCTCATAGCTTGGGTGAGAAAAGATGGATTCATACTTTTCCCAAGGATATTAGTATGTAAGTGAATGTAATGGATTTGACTGGAATCGAATTCAGCTCTCCAATTCCTCAGTCTAAGCTGCTATTCCTTATTCAACTGTGCCACCTGATTATAAAGTACAGTCTCTATAATAAAGAATATTAATAAAAAGAACAGCTTCAGAAGTACAATCATAACCAATTTCTGTTTTCCTGAATCTTGTTCTTGTATTGACTTTTCTCCTCACTTCTTCTTGCTAAAATCTAACTCTCTTTTACTCCCAGTAACCCCATGAATCTGAGTAGCATTATCACCTTCTTTGGGGAGAATAATTTTTTTTAAATTGTTGGTACCAGTTTCTGAGTAATTAGTTTCTACTCAGTATAGAATACAAATTGAATTCTAATCTCTACTCCAAGAATAGATAAAAAGAAGCCAAAAAGACTGTTGATGGTAGGTTATTAATAATCAAATTAAAGGTTGCTTCTGTCAGTGTAGGCTTATTCTGAGTCAAGAGTTAATTTTAGTCACAGAAGAATTATTCTTAGATATACTATCTAAGACAATCATATGGAGGAAGATAGGTCATTCATTTTGGGCTATTGATGATAACAGAAATTTGATAAAGGCAAGACATTTTTAATTGAATATGTGTATTAGAGTACAACCATTTTCAGTTCAAATTTAAGCAAGGAAAAAGTTTCAATGTTCAATTGATATTTTTGTCAAAAGAGTTCACTGAAATTTTTTTTAAGTATTTGTGAATATAAGTTCAGGTGATACAAAACAGTTTGCATGGCACCAGAATAGATGTCAAAATTTGAAGAAAAGTGGGCTTGGAAAATCAGACACTCACAGAACATTTGAAGGCAAAGACAGAGAAAAGCAGCAAGTAACATACTTAATGAGCTACTGTAAATGTGTGACAGAACAGTGATAATGAAATGACAAAGCACAAAGGACAGGAAGTTGGGGTGTGTCATGATCGTCCACCTCCTGAAGGAACACAGCACATAGAAATAGAAGAAGATATTCATTTAACATGACTTTACTCAGATGTGACCTGTGTGGTAGTTGAAGATCTTTCAACAGACGACAAGATCTCCTCCTTATTTATAGATCTCTGGAGGCTCACAGAAACTAATTTTTGCTTTAGACAAAAGAAGTTTGGTTAAAATACTCCTTTAATTTATTTTCATTTTTCCTGTTGGAAACGATGCATAATCCATTTTCACGCGTACACATTTTTGTTCATTTATGTTTTAGACATGTCTAGCAGTATAGCCCAGCATTGCTCGGGTATAATGAAAGCTTTAAAACTAATTCATAGTCCTGGAGGTCAGACTCCTTGGACATTGGCATGAAAAACTAAAAAGCAATAGTTGTTTCCAGTCAAAGTGAAACTGTAGATTGAAAGAAAAATGAATGGATGTAAGTCAAATTTTGATTTCTGGTATCGATGCCAAATAAGTTTTCCAACACAAACTAAATAAGCCCTCTGAGTAAATGGTATCATGGTTGAGACTAAGAACTACAATTATACCTACTTAGAGCAAAACCTGAAGCAAAAACTAAAATAAAAGGGCTGAAAAAAATGGGTATCAATTTCCAATATTGTAGTCAAATAAGTCATCCAAGGATAAACTAACCTAAGTAAGTCCATGAAAACTTATCATATCCATCGGGAGTAAAATTGGACAAAATGAGCCATATTGATGGCTGAATATTGGTTTTTGATCAGATTCACTAGAATATCGGGGGTATTAATTTCCGATATCGAGGAAAATGAGTTGTCTGAGAAGATTGACTAATGTTTGAGACTAAAAACTATAATTTTACCAAGTTAGAGCAAATTCTGCAGTAAGAACCACGATAAAAGGAATGAAATGTTGATCTTGATCAGACCTGATCAGATATTAGGGTATCGATTTCCAATATCAGGGGGAAATTAGAAAAAATAAGTAGCCCATGACCTCACTGGAAGCCTAAAGAATATTTGTGTGAAATTTGGTGAGAATCAGATAAAAATTGTGGAGTTGTATAAAGGACAGACAGACAGACAGACAGACAGACAGACAGACATCTTGCCTTTTATATATATAGATAGCATTCACCTTCAGTTTTGCATACTGTTTACTACAATTATGCTACAGCAAAGGTAAGAAGGAACAAATAAAGGAAATATCTTCTAGCTTGCTTTGAATTAATCTATAATCAGTCAACAAAATAGCTCACTTCCACTGGCATAAACTGCACAAACCCCTAAGTATCATGTCCACACCCTTAAAAATGAAAATATAGTAGTAGCATTTTGTGATAAACTAGAATCCAAGCTGATGTCCCTAAATTTTGATCTAAACTGCATAGAAAAATCAAATGATATAATTGTATCTTCTTTAACCAAAGTACATGAGATCATTCTCAAAGTATTTAGATAGGAAAACATCCTCTCATGGGATGACAGTCTTGAGATGAAAAGACTGACAGAAGAAAGAAAGAAACAAACAAACAGAAGTGAGAAAATGGAAAAGAAAACACTAAACAATTAACAAAGAAAATAAAAATCATTATCTTTGAAAATTGGAAAACCAAATTATGACACCAAATAGCACAGATTATGTTTTGAGAAAAGCAAAAAAACAAAAAAATCAAGATAATATCATGCCATCAAAATCAAAAGTAAAGAAACGTCCCGGTCCCAGAAAGTCAAATTTCCACCTTGACCAAACTCATCTGAAGATGCCAGAGAAAATAGAAAATACATCAGTATGTATCTGAGCATTGCAGAGTCTGTCTTTAAACATAAACAGCAACAAACCTAGTGATGAGGAAGTTAAGAAAGCTATAAAACAAAATAAAGACTAATAAAGAATCACTTGACATTGAGGGTGAAAAGTTGAAAATAGCATACCCTCATCTAAATTCAAAAAACAAGTTTCTTGATTTCATGAAGGAAATCCGGAATCTGAAATATATCCCAAAGTACTGGGATATCTTCTTCTTCTATGTGCCGTGTCCCTTCAGGACGTAGGCAATGATAGCCTTCCACATCTCCCTATTTTTGTTGCTCATAATACCCCTTCTCCTGCAATCCCATTCAATCCCTGCTCCTCCATCCATCTGCTCAGGTCCATCAAGTATGTCATGCATTGCTTTCCTTTGTCTCTCTTCCCCTCTATCCATCCTGTGAGCATCAAGTTCTCCAAGCCCTCTATTTCTCATTCTTCTTCTTCCTGTGCCATTTCCCTTTAAGATGTAGGCAATCATGGACTTCCACTTGGCTCTGTCTCTTGTTGCTCTCAAAATTTTTCCTCTTGGTATCTCTTCCAAACCCCACCCTGCCATCCATTTGCTCAGGTCTATCAAGTAGGTCTTGCACTGCTTTCCCCTGTCTCTCTTTCTCTCTATCTGTCCTGTGAGTATTAAATTCATCAGGCCCTCCTTCCTCATTACATAGTCCTCATCTGTCTCTTCCTTATGAGTTTTTTCTCATTTCTGTCCTCTCCAACACCTCATCATTAGTTACATGCTCAGTCCATGGTATTCTCAGTATCCTTCTGTAAAACCACATTTTTGCTGCTTCAAGCCTCTCCTTCATCCTGGGGAGATTGTCCAGCATTCACTGCCATACAGGAAGACTGACATCACATAGCAATCCAGCACCCTCAAAACTTCAGCTGTCTTTTCCTGATGTTAAGTATCAGTTTCCTTCTTGTGTCTAAAACCTCATCGTTGCTTGCATGTTCTCTCTATGGTATCCTCAGCATCCTTTTGTAAAACCACATTTCAGTTGCTTCAAATCTTTCTTTCATCATTTGCTGTCATATTGAAGGACTGGCATCATATAGCAATCCAGTATTCTCTTATTTGTTTCCAGCAAAAGTTTCCTGTCTCTTAATACTCTACTCAGCTTCTGAAATACATCCTTTTCTATTTCAATACACCTTCAGATCTCCATATCGCTCTAGGGTGATAGACTGATTCCAATGCTTCTCTAACAATTCAATGCTTTTTTTGTAGAACAATTTGTCTTTGGCCTCAAAATACACCTCAGTTTCTGATATCACTTCTTCAGTGGAGCCAAATCTCTTTCCCTGGAGAATTCTTTTGAGGTTTGCAAACAGCCAGTAGTTGCTGAGAGCCAGATATAGAGAATAGGGTGGATTAAAAGTGCAGTTCATGTAGTTTTGCCATCATTGTGATTGACTTCTGACGCATTGTGTTGTCTTGGTGAAAGATCGCTTTTTTCTTCTTCATTTGTAGCCATTTTTTGGTGATTTCTTTCTTCAAATGCACCAATAATGCTGTATAATATTCATTATTGATGGTTCTTCCCCTCTCAAGGTAATTGATGAACAAAATACCTTGTGCATGCCAAAATACAGAAGCTATAACCTTGCCTGCTAATGTTTGTGTCTTTGGTCACTTTGGACGGCTTTCACCTGCTGCTGTCCACTCAGCTGACTGCTGATTTGACTTCAGAGTGAAGTAGTGAATCCATGTTTCATCCATTGTCACATATTTATGCAATAACTCTTTCTTGTTGCATTGAAACAGCTACAAATAACACTCTGAATCGTAGACACATTGTTGCTTTTGATCGACTGTGAGTAAACGTGGCACCCACTTTGAACACAACTTTCTCATTGACAAATATTCATGCAATATGGTGAATACACTGCTTTCTGATATGTTCAACTCTTCTGCTATCTTATGCAACTTCAATTTATGATTAGCCAAAACGAGTTTGTAGATTTTTTTGTGTTTTCTGAGACAAATGCCGATTTTGGGTGACCTGAGTGTTCAGCATCATTTGTTCAGCATCATATGACCACGTTTAAATTCAGCATGTTTCCAACAAAGCAGAGTTCAAATAAAACTTATCAAGCCATTACTTTACTTGAACAGTATTTTTCCCATCAGAATGCAATGCTTTATCAACACATGGAATTCAGATTTTTCCATTGTTTTGAAAATTTGCAACAGTAGCTTCACTTAACTGTAATTTGTAAACTAATAATCCAATTAGGCCCAACTTTTGTCACATGCCATTTGAAGGTTAGTACTTCATAAAAATCATATGATTTTTTTATTAGTGATGCTATCTATATGTCAGGCCTAGAACTTATTGAGTGATGTTTTAAGGAGTCAGTTTGGTTTTTGTTTTGGTAAAGGACATAATAATAGTATATATGACGTCAAAACTACAGGAAATTGTATACTTCTCTGGTACAAAATTGTATACATACTTTGTTGAACTCACAGCAGCATCTTTTTTTTTAATCAATTTCACCCCATGAAAGGCAGAAAAGCCAATGAAACACAAGGGGTTAAAGAAAGAGAAAGTGACTGAATCTAAGCTGTCTTATCTGTATTTGTCTTGTTTGTACTTTATATCCATTATCACAGATATTGTGCTGTAGAAATTTCAGTACACATGATCTGGTATCACACTACCACCTCAGCAATACAACACTTGTGTCAGTAATATTGTTGATACTTCTTTAGGTCTTATCAAGGAGCTCAAGATAAAAAGCAGGGGCATCAAACCATATTTGGCTGCGATATCCTAAGCATGGATGTATGATAGACTTATAAACATGTAATACAAATTCTGAAGAGAAAGATTGTCTCACACAACTCAGTGAACCAACTTTCTTAATAGCAGACCTAGTAATATATTTGTTGTGGATCTTCGTCGCCAAATTGTTGTGCCAAATCTTAATGCAAATCTTCATCACCAATTTGTTGTGGAGTTGTTGTGGCAAAACTTTGCCACAAAGTTGTAGTAATGGATTTGTGCCAGAAGTAAGACATGGAAGACAGGAGGTAAGTTCAAAACAATGTTTTAGTATAACAAGAACAATGATGATTATTCTTAGACTGTGCTCTCTGCAACTCTAACAACTTAACCTCTCCTCTCTTTCTAATTATTGTTGTTGTCTTATCTGTATTTGTCTTGTTTGTACTTAATATCCATTATCCCAGATATTGTGCTGTAGAAATTTCAGCACACATGATTTGCTATCATACTGACACCTCAGTGATACAACAGTGGTATAGCTGAAAATAGTGGTTCCTCTGTGTTATAGCAGCCAAGTATGCTGGTGTGAACTATGGAGAGGACTTAAGTTTCACCTGGTATTTACAAGAAGGGATGGAAGTATCCACACCCACTTTAATTCAAGAAGAAACCTCAGTGGTGCAATTTTCAATTGGGAGGCTAAAGATGTCAGTCTAAGAGACATAATAAAGAATTTCACGATGTGAGTCTCATTCAGCATGCTGGTAATGGAAGGAAATCTTATGAATAGAAGGTTCCTGTTTAGTAGATGATGGAAACAAAATATCAATAGATATCACAGAGTAGTCAGAGTTACGAAGAGGGCAGTGTTGTGAAGTTTAGCAACAGCAAGAAGAGGAGGTAAGAAATATATTATGTAGAGAAGCTTGTAGAGAAGAAATGATTAGGGAAGTGCACAATTTGATTAAGGTACTGGATGCGCGTTGTGATGCATTGGATATCGGCTCGGAACGAGAAATCGGGGAGCTGAGTTCGAATTCCAGCTGAATTCGTTGCATTCACTTACGCGCAAATACCCTTGGGAAAGGTATTAATCTGTCTATTCTTTCCAGTTATGGGTTAAATAACAAGACAGATTGGGTTCTATAGCCTTGGTCGGCAACCAGTCTACCGCAGAAAGCAATGGCAACCTATTGCGGGATAATCTTCTGCCCAGTCAGTCATGTATCTGTAGAGACATGATCGCCCAAAGCGTGTATCACGTATGACACTTAACTGACTGACTGAATATAATAGTTGGAAACATGATTAAGGCTTCTACTGGGCATAAAGTGGGGGATCAGTTTTATATTGTTATGAAGTAATAAACTGATCCCCCACTAATTACTACTTAATAATATAATACATCGCTTCCTCCTCTAAATACGAGTCAAATAACAGGACAGATTAGGTTCTATAGCCATTGGTCGGCAACCAGTCTACAGCAGAAAGCAATGGCAACCTACTGCAGGATAATCTTCTGCCCAGTCAGTCATGTCTCTTTCGAGACATGATCGCCCAAAGCATGTATCATGTATGGCACTTAACTGACTGGATACAAAAAAAAAACAATAGAAACAAATTGTAACTAAATAGACCACCAAATGTTTTAAAAGATCTATGTGCATATACTGCAGCTAGAAAAGTTGGTTCACTCTGTTGTGCTAAACAATTTTTTTTCCCAGAATCTATCTTATATATTTACAAAGCTAGCATTTATTCATACTTTGAATATTGCTGCCAAAAATTGTCTGGTGCTTCTGCTATATGTTTTGGGATCTTTGATAAAATCTAAAAAAAAATCTGCAATCTATTTGTCCTGATCTGACATCCTAGCTTCACTTACTTTCCTTCCAATGTAATTTAGCTTCCCTGTGCTTTTTCTATAAATACTTTCATGGTAAATGTTCTAATGAACTTTTCTCCAGGATACCTAAACTCTATGAATTTAAGTGCATTACTAGATGGGCGACATGACCTCATCACTTTACATTTGATGTAGTAAAAAAAAAAAAATGATGATGAGGGGGGTCAAAAGTGAAGTGTGACGCTCGCCAGCAGGCCAACTGTTTTTCATTCTTCTTTGGTCGCCTCAAGGAAATGGATTTCGTGTCTCTCTTTCTCGGCTGTTATACAGGGCAGTTGTTAAACAGACACCAACTAAGCTGCTCCTACTTCCTTTTTGTTAGTCTGACTGTCAATCCGCATGTCCAACTCTAATACACTCAGTCTCTTTTGAAAAAAAGGAGACTGTTAGCACTGCTAGCACCCTGCTTTTTATGCTATTTCAAGACAGCCAAAATTTGAATGTGTGTGAATATCGTCTCATTTTGGACAAGATAGGTGCACATAAATTGTGTCTTCAATAACAGCCATATTCTTTTGTTATTATTTTGCAGGCAAGACACATTCGCCCTCATTTCGAATTCCGAGATAAGTCATGTCTTTCGTTATATTTGAAATGGCTAGATGTAACCCTAAGTTCTTTGCTAACAGTTTCTTTTCTTACACTTCTCACTTGTAGAACTCTCTTCCAGCTTCGTTCATATCAGTCAAGTTTGATCTTCAAAAATTTGAATGCAATGTCAATTGTTATCTTCTGTCTTCTTAAATTCTGTTCTTTTATTGTTCTTTTTCCTTGATAATGTTTTTTTTTTATATTCTTTCACACTTAGTAACCCCTTGCATCTTACTAAAATGATTTTTTTAAAAAAAGTAAGATATTTATGCACTTACCTAGATCGGGAAACATTTAAAATCTTATAAACAAATGTGACCACAGCTATGTGGGGAGCATCAGCTTTACTTGCAAAATGGCCTTGTGTCAAACATAAGCAAGCTCACCATCTTTGAAAGAATCAGACAACTGAATTAAAGATAAAAGGGTCTCATTTTTATTAATAAGTGTGAATTTATTTAACAAGAAGAATGACAACAATTTTGTTGTTTTGCAATAAAACATATTTGAAAGTTCTATATAGGGTTTTTCTTTTGAATGCATGTTTAAGAGTTAAATGAAATGAATTTGTGAAGAAAAGACAAATCTGATGTTGCTGTTGTGTGTACAATTGTAGAAGGTGAACAAGTTCATTCTGAGTGTGAATGAAAACGGAAACCGTGTCTTTGTTCCTCTTTCTTTTTTGTTGAAGACAAGTAAATGAGGAAAAGAGAATCAATTAGTACAGGGTGAAAGAGAGAGTGAGAGACTGTGAAAAGGGCATGTTACCTAGATGAGACATTTGGTGAGTCTCTGAAGAGAAAAGAAAAGAGCATGCAATTTTATGCATTTGTAAAAAATAGGATCAGATCAACTTTTAAGAATTTTTCCTTGCTCCTGATTGGCCAATAAATAAGGAGTTGCATTCATTTTGTTTTCACAAATGTCAACACATTGTAAAAGTTAGTGAACAAACTATCTTATGACTGAAGCTTTTTTATTGGTGAATGTATAAATGAATATGCTTTTTTATTAGCTCATGAAAAGGTATAGATGTATGTTAGCTCAGATTTTCTGTACAATGTTACAAAATCAACAGCCAATATCCGGAAACTTGCTTGAAAATACCATAAGCAAACAGCGGGAGCTTTGTGTTCTTTAGGTCACCATTTTTGGTTATATCATTTACACTAATGGTAGTCAGCGTAGTGAAGATGAGATCCAGGCAATTAAGGAGTTTCTGAAAGCCATTTTTATTAAAGATATTAGTAACTTCAGTGGACTAGTGAACTATGAAACCTAGTTTTTATCTAACTTTTAAAAGTGAACCTTTACACCACTTGAATTAATACTGAGAAGCAGGTAAAGTTTTTAAACAATAAGATATTATAATTTAGTTTCTATAGGCAGAACCAAACTTCTAACCTTCTGTATGTATACGAAAGTTAAAGGTTGTGTGTTGGTGCATTATAAGTGGGCGCATGTTCATAAGTAAACAATTAAAGAAGAAATATACAAAACTTGGGTTTCCTCATGGACTGTTTATTCATTTTTTATGGTGTCTGTAAAGAAACAAAGTTCTCAATGTCTCTTTTCTTTTTTGGGTCAAAAAGTAAATAAGAATGGTTAAAATGGTCTGCTTTGTACTGAATTGAAATGACCAAATTACTTACTTTATGAGTGGCACTGCAAAGCATGTCCAAATGCTTTGTGTCAGGAATAGTGGCAAGAGAATTGAGATTGAAGTATAGGGAGCTGGTTAATGTTTCTTTTGTTCAGCCTTGTGTCAGACTTAACCAAACTCCCTACTGCTTACAAGTTTTATGTTGGGTTGATATTCATCAGAAGGTTGGTTGTTGGCAGTTGGAATGTGTGTATTAGTGATGAAGAGTGGAATAATAAAATATACACTTTACATAAAATAGAAATTTATTGAAAGAAGGAATAACAAGAGTCGTAGAAATTAATGTTCAATTATAAATCTTAGTAAGAAGTTATGAGTAGAGTTCGTAGTCAATGATGAGGTTGAAGAATTAAGAGTTCATACAAAATGTTCCTAGCAGTAATTGTTGAGGTAGAGAAGGAGAAAGAGAGAGAACAATGTCTGGGTCACTTGAAGTTGAGAGTTACATCTTTGATGTGTGTCAGCAACCTGCCTCCTCTGAAGGCCTGTGACCGGTTAGTGACCATCCTTAAATATTCAATCCAGTCCGTGGGGTGAATCAGAAATGATTTTTTCTTTAGCTATGGAAAAGCTGTTCCTCTGATGTATTTTGAATTTTGCAATTTGATAATCAATCAGGATCCAGAGTTCCGCTACAGGTCCATAAAAGAGATTTGATTTTTATTTATTTTTGGTTTACTTCCAGAACTTCTGCGTGGTCATTTGCTTTCTGAATCTCTGAGGGCAAACATCTGGTCCCTCACTTTGTTTGGTATTACTACAGGATCATAAAATTGTGTAACTGACCAAAAACCTTTTCTGGTTCTTTTCTTGCATCTTGGGAAAATGTATTTCTTTCTTGTTTTTCTTTATGAATTCTTATTTTGTTTATTGGTTTTATTTAATTTTCTCACTTACATTTGGTTAAGTGTTTGCAAAGATAGATTGAGTAGGAAGACCTCAAAAGGAGAATGGAGTAACAAAATCTGATCAACAAGTTTTATTGGTGTTAAGAGATACTAGAAAAAAAAGTACAAATATTTCTGATTTTTTTATATTAATGAAAAGAGTTAATATAACCTTTTCTGGAAACAAATATATTTGTATCTTAAATCTCTTTTCATAAAAGAAATTGTTGTGAGCCAACTGAAATGTACTTCAGAGTTAAATAATATTTTGGAAAATAAAAAATACAAGTGCATGCACAATACACAAAATACTTGTAAAATCAAGAGGATTATGAAAAAATTTCTTTGAAAAAATTGTTTAAAAGTGTTTTTTCATGTTCAAGTACTAACATAATTCTTCTTTCATGGTTTTATATAAAAATATATAAGTGGTATTAATTCTTGGCAAAGATTTGTAAATTGAAGATAGATTATAGTGGTAATGCTTATCTATTCTTTTCTGTTAGTAGTGGAGAGTCCGTTCTAGTGAAGGGTAGTTGTATACTGTTGCAGGTTAACGGAATTTGGCCTTGTAGATAGCCCACTATAAGTCATAAAATGATTACAAATCAAGAAAGGCAATTTGAGTAGAAAAATAACATTTTATATATACACATATCAATTAATATTGTTACAATTGAAGTAATACATGAAGTATAGGTCCAACAGAGGTTAAAATGTTCATGTCAATAAAATGCTGAAAGAGAATTAATGCTTAGGAATTTGGGAGCATGTAAGTAAGCAATGTCTTTGATGTATTTGCTCCTTAGGTCAGTAAGTAGTTTTTTATGCAGGGAAGAAGGAAAGAGGTAAGGGAGGCCAGCGTAGTAAGCCTCTTGACTTGGTCAAAGGAGATACTAATTACTCTCTTCTACTCGAGTCGGTCTACCTGTCAATGCTTTCTGTATCCGCTTTTTATATCTTCTTTTTGGATCACAGCAGCTCATTTGGGATTTCACACTTGTATTTGGTTCTGGGCTTCCCATTGGCTGATAAATAAATTTCGCGTAGGCTTGTGAACTGGAAATTTAATATTTAATTAATTTTTAGTTTTCAACTGGAACATCTGCGTGGAGCCGGCGGCGTATGGACAACTTTTGGTCATTTGCTTTTTGGTTGTGAAAGTGCAAACATCTGGTCCATCGCTTGGTATCACTACAAGATTTTTGAAGAGAGAAAAATCTGATAGACCGGACTTGTGAGTAAAGATAACTTTTATAATATTTACTAGATTTCTTTTTCAGGATTGGAAAGAAAACACAGATTTTTATACTTTGTTAGCAAATTCTCTCTCTAGAAAATAAAACTTCTTTTATATTCTTTTGATTTCTCCTAAGAAGTCTTTATTTATTTTATTATAAGTTGTTAGTTAATCATCTGCTTTTTATGGCCAGACACTAGGAAAGTTTCCCAGCATATATTTGGTTACCCAATTGTATGTTATTGGTTTTAAAATAACTTCTGTTAAAAAATAATTGGATAAATAATGAGTTTAGATTTTGGAATTTTCATGTTGTATGACTTGACATAAATTTACATTTCATTAAAACTAACCAGTCATTCAGAAATCTGTTATAATAAAGAAAGCTAAGATATTTCTTTCAGTATGATTTGAGTCTCTGAAATAACAACTTCTAGTTGAAAGTATTTTTATATATGTAATTTTGACAGATGTCATGCAGAACCAATTGAAATTCAAGCCAAACAAAAACCAGAACTTCACTGCAATCAAATGATCATCATGAAAATATTGCTTGAATATTTATGAATGTATAGAATTAATTCATTATTTCAGGCTTTTGACAAGAAAGAAACAGAAAAAATATTGAGTTTATTCAAGATGAATAAATATCTTATGAATAATGTAATACTTAATATCATATATTATCATGTAGACTTTATGAGCAAAAATACTCATAAAGTAATGGGGTACTGTATAGATAAATATGGTCCACGAGAAATCAGACATCTCGATTATATCGCCCAGTTCTCCACAGACATCCGATATGTTAAGGGACAAGAGAACATTATAGCAGACGCATTATCTCGACCTACAATAGCCAATTCCAGTTCTTTAAGTATGGAATTAATTGCACAAGAGCAGAAAACAGATGAAACACTTCCAGTTGTACAACAAAAAACATCCTTACAACTAAAAGAAATGCCCATACCATTTGGTACAACAAAATTTTATTGTGATGTATCACAAACACATCTGCATCTGTAATATTTGGTACCTTTGTGGGTATAATTGACGAAGAAGTGGATACAAATATTAGCGTTGAGAGGAATATTTTATTTTCTTATTTTTACATACTTTCGTGTTAAGTGTCTGCTGGCAACAGAACACATGTTGCCTGCTTAGAAGCCAGAGAGGGACTGGCCAATCCTTTAGGTCAAGCATGGGTCAGGGAGATAGAGAGAGTAGGGGAAAGAGAAATAGTAGCAGAGAAAGAAAAAGGAATAGATTTGGGTATCTTAGTTCTTGGGAGTTATTTAGAGACAGAGAGGGTAAAAGAAACAATGTATTCTCTGCATGGTAGTAGTATCTGACCTGAGGTCATTTTGGTTCATTTCTACAATACTCTCCTACCAGATAACGGAGTGTTTTTTTTTTGTTTTTTTTTTTTTAATAATAATAAAAGTATTCATTATCTTTTTTCCATTTGACTCTCCTACCAGAGTTTGTTGTCTTTATTTTATGTTCCTGTACTTCTTCAGGAGGTAAAATATCAGGCTCTTTATTTTTGTTGGTAGTTGTATTTTGTGTACATTTTTGCTTGTTTTCAATGTAATGTTTTAAACGGTCTATTGAAACTTGTGTATGCGTGTTTGGGTTAGTTTCTATAAGGAAATATTTTGGTGTTCGTTCGAGTACAGTGTAAGGACCTGAATAGGGTGCTTCTAGCGGTTTTCGAATGCGGTCTATCCTAATCCAAACTTTTTTACAGGTTTGCAGTTGATTTAGTACGTAAGATTTTTGTGTTGATTTTTCTCTGTTTGAAAAGTCAGTCAAGTCAAATTTTGCCATGGTTTTATGTAGTTCTCTAGTAAAATCTTGTGTGACTGTTTCTGGGTTTTCCGAATCTATCATTAGGTGTGGCAATAACATTTTTGCACCTGTGACCGCATAAAAAGGGGAAAAATTAGAGCAGTTGGGCATACTTCGAATTCCCAAGAGAACAATTGGTAGGGCTGAAATCCAAGATTCTTTTCGGGCCATTATAGCTGCTTTGATGGTTCTGTGAGCTCTTTCTATAAGTCCGTTGCATTGTGGATGATATGACGTTGTTCTTAGCCTATAGAATCCGATAATTTTTGATAATTCCATGAATAATTCACTTTCAAATTGTATACCTCTGTCTGTTATGACATGAAGTGGGACACCAAAGCGAGTAATCCACGTATTTACAAACGCTTCTGCAACAGCTTGTGCCGTAATATCTGCTATGGGTTGCGCTTCTATCCATCGACTGGTTCGATCTATGCATGTTAAAATATATCGACATGGATTAATGTAGGGATTGTTGGAACATTTTGCTGGCGGTAGAGGTCCAATTATGTCGATGTGTACAGTATGGAATCTTGATGACGGTATTTCCAATGTTTGTACTGGCGATTTTGTGTGTCTGTATATTTTTGCCTGTTGGCAAGATGTGCATGATGCACATAATTCTTTGATGGTTTTATCCATGTTAGGCCAGTAAAACCTAGCCTTAATCATTTTTATAGATGATTTTATACCTGGGTGTGACACTGAATGCAAACTATCGAAGATGGATTTTCTTAGTGTGCATGGTACAAAAGGTCTGGGGTATGACGTTGATGTATCACACAACACAAATTGGTCTTTTCCAGATATTGTATATTTTTTTAATTCTGGGAAGGACTGTATTTCAGTATCTGCTGTTTGGGCATCTGCAAGTGCTGGGAGGTCATACATATCGATCTGTACAGCAAATGTTGGGCGTGATAGACAATCTGCTACTACATTTTGATCACCCTTCACATGGGCAATATCTGAGATTAATTCTGTGATTATGGCTAGTTGTCTTTGTTGCCTATCCGATTTTGCTGGTTTTAGACTGTGAAATGCGCCGCATATTGGCTTGTGGTCTGTTAGAAGTAATACTTCGCAACTTTCTATGAGGTGGCGAAAATGTAATACAGCCAAATACGCTGCTAAAAGTTCACGATCAAAAGTGGAATATCTTGTCTGTGTTGCTGTTAGTTTCTTCGAGAAAAATCCTATTGGTATAGGGTTTCCATTAACGACTTGATGTAAGGCAGCACCTACTGCATATTTGCTGCTGTCCGTGACCAGTTGATATTGTGTACAACTTGGTTGAGGATGGGGTAATTCCGTTAGCTTACCCAATATTTTAGTCATGGTAGAGAAGGATTCTTTTTCTAATGTATTCAAGGTGATTAATCCTTTCGGTGTTAGTCGCATTCTCTCAGATAAAGGAAAAACTAACTTTGCGAATCCTGGTATTAATTTTCTGTAAAATCCTACCATACCAAGAAATCTGCGTAGGCTTTTAGCATCTTTAGGACATGGAAAAGATTCTATTTCTTTTACTTTATTTGCAGTTGGTGTAATTCCCTTTGAGTTAATTCTAAAGCCTAAGAAGTCAAGGGCTGTTACGTTGAAAATCGATTTGGAGAGTGATATTTTTAGGTTGTTTTCTTGTAGAATTCAAAACACTGTGTCAATATCTTTTTATGAGATTGTTCGTCATCGCTGAAGATGAGGATATCATCGATATATACGAAGACACAGTCGGTATCTCGAAAGATTCTGTCCATATATCTTTGAAAAGTAGCCGAAGAATTCTTTAATCCAAACGGCATAAATTCATATTGATAAAGTCCCATTGGTGAAATAACTGCAGTTTTTGGAATATCATTGGGGTGCATCTTGATTTGATGATAGGCTGAAATTAAATCAATTTTTGAAAATCGCTGTTTATCAGCGAGTTTAGCAGTAAAAGAATTAATATTAGGGATGGGGTATCTATCACTTTTAGTGATACTGTTTAAGGTGCGGTAGTCTCCACAGCAAGATATCCTCCACTCTGTTTAGGTACTAGATGTAGTGGGCTTGACCATTCGCTGTCTGAAGGGGTTACTACTCCTTCATTTATTAGTCTCTTAAATTCTTCTTTTGTAGCAGTCAGCTTTTCAGCAGACAGTTGTCTGGATTTAGCAAAAACTGGTGAGTGACTACCTGTGTTGATTCTGTGGTAAACACCACAGTAGGTATTGTTTTTGTTGGTGTGAGGAGAGATAATTTCTGGGTATTTATCTAAGCTGTTTTTTATAAATGTGGGTATATTTGCTTCGTTTATGACTACATTTACAGGAGCAGTAGTGTTTACTAACAACTTCTTTTTAGTGGTTGTTGCTGGGTCATAAATTGTCCTGTTTTTGCAGTCGATAGTGAGGCCAAAGTTATTTAGAAAGTCAATTCCGAGGAGGGGATTGGTGATATCAGCGACCACGAATGTCCAGGAAAAGGTTCTTCTTAAGCTCGGTATTGCAATCTCCAGGTTAGCTTGGCCGTGGCATTGTATTTTCTCTCCGTTGGCAGTGGTGAGTGATACTGGTATTGGGTATAACGTCACGCCTTTTAACGCGGACGCTGGTATTATTGAGAGGCTTTCACCAGTGTCTACTATAAATTGTAATACGGTTGTCCCTAATCGTGCTTTGATTTGTAGTAGCGGCGAACTCAAGGGGACAGACATGGTTCGCGCTACTAGTTTTCCGAGGCTGTTGGTGGTGGTGTGGGTGGACGCGAGCTTGGTAAAATTTTGATGTTCTGCTTCTTTGGCCATTTACACCACGGTTTGCAAGTTCTTGCTTGCTCAGCAAAGTAGAGGTGTGTTCTGCATATTTTAGTTTTTTGGTCTGGGAAGTAGAGTTTTATTCCTATCGGTATACAGACGTTTTTATTCCTTTCTGTGTGCTGCTGAGTGGAGAATGCTGTTGCTGTTCCGTTCATGTTATTTAATAAGGGCATTAATTAGTCCGCTAGTTTTCTTATTTGGGATGAATTTAGTTCTTTTTGGGAGGCAATGACGGGGGAAATTGTTGCGGATAATGCCTGTAGAAATTTGTGAAGAACAATTTCTTCGCCGACACCTATCCTTTTAGCTATAGAAAGCATCTCTTGAAGGTATGCAGATGGATGGCCTGTAATTGTGTTGGTAGACATTAACTTGTCTAGCAACTCAGGCTTTGTTCTTTCATTAGCCTCAATTAAGGAGCATTTTAGTTCCTCATAGTTCTTTGCGTCTAAAATGTGATATGGTATTTTAGCTACCACCTCTGCAGGCAGAGATGATATGACTGTATAAAACTTTGTTGTTGAATTTGTAATATTCCGCAGATGGAATTGGGCTTCCAGAATGGAAAACCAGCCATTCACTGCCGTTTCCATGAATTCCGGCGTTTTTATTGTAATTTGTTGTAAGGAGGCTTCTTCCATTTTTTTTTTTTTTTTGTATGTAAAAATATATATATTCAAGTATTTTTTTTTTTTTGGATGAAGAGGGGTGGAAAAAAAAATGTAGTTTGTTTTACTTACGTCAAAGGTTCTCTTTAAAAACGTTTGTGATGTGAAATTAACTTCTACTTGTATATTTTCCTGAAAACTCCAAAATGTGTTTCTTTCCTTTCAGTCCTGTTAAAATTAGTTCGTTTCTTGAGGTTGTAATGTCCTTTTTGTCAGGGTCACCATTGTAATATTTGGTATCTTTGTGGGTATAATTGACAAAGAAGTGGATACAAATATTAGCGTTGAGAGGAATATTTTATTTTCTTATTTCTACATACTTTCGTGTTAAGTGTCTGCTGGCAACAGAACACATGTTGCCTGCTTAGAAGCCAGAGAGGGACTGGCTAATCCTTTAGGTCAAGCATGGGTCAGGGAGATAGAGAGAGTAGGGGAAAGAGAAATAGTAGCAGAGAAAGAAAAGGGTATAGATTTGGGTATCTTAGTTCTTGGGAGTTATTTAGAGACAGAGAAGGTAAAAGAAACAATGTATTCTCTGCATGGTAGTAGTATCTGACCTGAGGTCATTTTGGTTCATTCCTACACATCCATATATACCACTGAGCATCAGATGACAAGTGTTTCAACATTTTCACAACTTATCTCATCCAGGAAAAAGAGCCACTGTAAAATTAATAGCAGAACGCTTTGTTTGGCCCAATATGAACACGGAAATTCGCAATTGGACTAAAACTTGTATACCTTGCCAAAAGAATAAAATCCACAGACACACGAAATCACCACTTGGCACTTTTAGCACACCTGATGCTAGATTCACTAACATTCATGTCGACTTAGTAGGACCTTTACCCACCTCAAAAGGACATACACATATTCTTACTATAGTTGACAGATTTAGCAGATGGCCTACAGCCATAGCAGTCAAAGACACTTCAGCCGCAACAATAGCCAGAGTTATACTGCAGGACTGGATAGCAATTTTTGGAGTACCTTCAGTAATCACAACAGACAGAGGTTCACAGTTCCAATCAACACTTTTTGCTGAATTTAACCAATTGTTAGGAACGCATCACATCAAAACAATTGCCTACCACCCTTGTGAAAATGGGATGGTTGAAATATTTCACAGACAGTTAAAAGCTTCTCTAGCTATGAATTTAAATAATGCGGACTGGACAGACAATTTACCACTAATCCTTTTAGTGATAAGAAACACGGTGAAAGAAGATTTACAAAGCACACCTGCAGAGGTAGTTTTTGGATCAGCATTAACCCTACCTGGACAGTATTTTAATCACAAGACAGACATTTTACCTACAACAACATTTGTAACTGAATTAAAACATAAAATGTCTCTTCTCAACTTTGCACCCACCAGGAAAGCAGAGAAACAAACTTACATCCCAAACGATCTTCACACCTGCAAATATACATTTATCAGAAATGACACGGTTAAAAAACCACTCTGTCCAAATTATTCAGGACCATACCAAGTTCTGGATAGGCATGAAAAATATTTTACTATCATGAGGAAAGAAAAGAAAGATAATATCGCTATTAATCACATTAAACCAGCGTACATCGAGGAACAACCTCATACAATACCTCCACAAAAACATATTCACACAGAAAATGAGGAAGCTGGAAAACAAAATACTGACATCACATCTACAACAAAAACTGGCAGAAAAGTTCACTGGCCAAAACATTTTAAAGAATATATCACATATTGAAAAACATATGTATCTTTCATATATTTTCCAATCTGGGGGGAGGGGGAGTATTGTGCTGTTATTTTATTTTCCACACACACACACACACACACACACACACAATAAAAATTAATTCACACCATGTGTATCTCAAAAAATACAATTGCGCGGGAATTCACCCCTTACCATACCCTGTGGGGTCAAAAACAAGGACGGCGCACTCAAAAGCTCGGACGTAGTAGAAAGTACGCCACATGGTCAAAAATATGATTTTTTGACCAATCAGGGCTCGACATAAGAAACACATTTCTTGATCTCCCTGGAGCCTCACCATCCAGATAAAAGGAAGGTAGAAACACTCAACAGAGCAGAGGGCCAAGCAACCAGTTCACACCAAAAGGGCATGCAACAGCTTGGAGCACATACACAGAGAGAATTCAGCAGTTCACACAACAGGCAGTATCACGGATCAGCAAACATTCTTTCACCCTCTCTTTCTCTCATCTCGCTCGCTACACATTGTCCTACCTTTCCCTCTCACATTCCCAGTTCCTTTCTTTCTTCCTTTTTTACAGCTTTACAGACAACTTCATTTTTGTACAAAAAAATAATTCTTTTATTTTTTATGAAAATAAACAAAAGTTCATTATACTTTATTTCCGGCTTTATTTCATGAACCAAGTTACGCCGAGTTGACGCATAAATATAATTCCCCTTTACAACTGTTGTCATATTTGAACAAGAGTTGCACAGTCCTAACTTTGTAATGTTGACAGAACTCATAAGTTTCTCCAAGTCCATGTGGGTGACAAATTATTTTCCATTCTTCAATCTCTCTCTCACAGGCGAGATGTGGCAAGCTTCTCACTTCTCTATTGCTACGTCCATGGAAAGTGCTCAGATTAACTACATTCCTTTGTTCTGCCAGTTCAAACCTTCCTGTCTCTTAACATAACCCTCTACCCATTTGTAAATAAAAAAGATATCAACCATATAAGTCAAATATGACACAATAAGAATTTTGAATTAAAATTTAGCTCCTAACTATGTCAGGTTAAAGGCTTATTAATCCACCCCCTACATGTGATTTTTTTCTTTGGTTAAACCATTGTATACCACTGGTTGCATTCATTTACATGCAAATATCCTTGGGAAAAGTATTAATCTGTCACTTCCTCTAACTATGGGTTAAATAGCAGGACAGATTGGATTCTATAGCCTTGGTTGGCAACCAGTCTACTGCAGAAAGTAATGGCAACCTAATGCAGGAAAATCTTCTGCTTAGTCACCCAATCATAAATCACATATGGCACCCAACTGATTGACTGATACCATTGGTGATGGTGATCAATTTTCAAGCTTGTTTTAGAGACTTAGCTTTGAATGCCAATTTTCAAGCTAAACAAATTCTATTCACTTAGAAATATTAATGCAAAAGAATCTTTCTTCTCCAGTTTTGTCTTCTGCGTTTAATAAACATAAGATGATTATTTTATTGTGTAACCTCATTTTCAGATGTTTTAAATGATTTTCAAGATGAGAAAAGATTTCTCTAAAATTGGAGAATACAATTATTTTTGTCGGAAAAAATAGCCGCAATGTTAACAAGTGAAAAAACCAGGTGCAAAGTTTACTGAGTTTGAAATTACTTAAGTGAATTCATCAAAGTGATTCCAGACAAAATATTTGTCAATGGGTTTCGATGATGGTTGAACCTAGGTCGAAATGGGGCCTTGAAAATTTCCTGTGTACTGGGTTACCAGGACAGTTGATGGGAGCAGACAGACACGTAGAGAGAGTGTGTTTACTATTAAAAGTCAAAATGGTTAAATGTAGTTGTTTTCAATTTGAGCTATTAAAAGTTATACATGGAGGGAAATGAAAACCTTATACCTCTCTTTCCCACAATGGTTGGACGGCTGTTTAACAAAATCAAAATGCAAAAGTGAATTTAGTGTGTAGGCCCTCAAATTGTGGAAGAAGAGATTTGAAATACAATCAGCCTGAATAATCACCTGTTGCTAGCGATAAAAAGAAGATGATCTGAGAGAGATTTGGCAAATTCAATCAACTGATCGTTCCATAGAAATAATATAACACGATTATCATACTGAAATATCAGCCAACTGATATTTCTTTTCTGTCACTTATTTTGACTTTGCTTGTAATTTTGTAATTATACGATATACCAATCCCTCGCAAGTCTGGGCCATCCTCATCAAGTTCTAATAAGCAGTCCTGCTTTTGTTAATCCAAGATCAACAACACAATGTAAGCAGAATCAGCCAAAGGTCAGGGAGGTTGACTGGATGCAGCCAGAGGTTGTTTTATATTGAAATGTACATTAATAAATAATGACAAAAAAAATGATAATGTTTGTTTTTGCTGGAAATACATTTAAGTACTACTAAAACCTTTAAAGCACAAATAAACATCAAATTTTCTGTTACTCTTTTTTGCCAGACCTGTGTCAGATTATCTGTTTTCTTAGAACAATAGAAAACACATAATACCAATTCAATAATACTCCTCTAACCTACTAAGTATGCATCTTTTATATCTACAGTATCATTGTATGTGAGAAAATTATATTAAACTATTATCAACTAGCAGTATAGCCCGGCGTTGCTCAGGTGTAATGAAAGCTTTAAAACTAATCCATGGTCCTGGAGCTCAGACTCTTTGGACGTTGGCACGAAAGACTAAAAAGCAATAGTTGTTTCTAGTTAAAGTGAAACTGTAGACTGAAAGAAAAATGAATGGATGTAAGTCAAATTTTGATTTCCTGGTATCGATATCAAATAAGTTTTTTCGTCGTAAACTGAATTTTGAAGCCTAAATAAGTCCTCTGAGTAAATGGTATCATGGCTGAGACTAACAACTACAATTATACCTACTTAGAGCCAAACCCGAAGCAAAAACTAAAATAAAAGGGCTGAAAAAAATACAGACATACAGGCAGATAAACAGACACACACACACACAAACATATTGCCTTTTATATATATATATTATCAATTTTCTGCACTATTGTATGAACTGCAACCATGAAACTTCTGAATATCGTTTCTTATGTCTTTGTCTATGAGTGTATCAGATTTGATTAAAATCAGACCACTCCTTCTATAACCCAATTTTTTCGATTATCAATTTTCGATATTTATTGGGAGTACCTCGACACAAAACCTAGCTAAGAACACTCGCAGACGGTTATAGTACAACTGTGTAAATTTTCAAGAAAATTGATTCAGTCATTTCGGAGTCTATAGGTAACAGACACACACAGACACACACACAGAGTTCCATTTATAAATAAGTTTAGATTAGAAATGATATATGAATTAAATGATTGAGTTCATTTGGAAATCTCATGAAATTCAAATGCTTGTATATAATGAAAAAATGAAAAGATGCACCATCAGTTACTGGAAAATTGGTAGTGCAACTGTTTTTTATCATTATTTGTTTATTTCCTCATGAAATCTTTCAAGGAATTTCTGTCAATATGGTTAATATTAATATATATAAATATATTAATAAAAAAATGTTGCATGCCTCTTATTGCTCTATTGCTATTTTCATGGAAAGTGCTCAGACAAACTACATTCCTTAGTTCCACTAGCTTTAACATTTATGGCTAAGACCATGCTACAGACATTGTAGTGAATCACCCTTATTCCCTTTTTATTTCATTAGTGAGATGTAAGTTCTACTCAAGCAGCTTCTTTCGCCTGTTTTGTAGAACCACCTGCCAAAAGGATGCTTCCTTGATCACTACAATCTTAACCTGTCTTGGGTTTACTGTTATTTTCTCCAAATATTTGCATAAATTGTCTTTGCAACACTCTATCTTGAGTGGCTCCTGGGCCTTGTACAAAGTGAACATCATTATAAAAACAATATATAACTATCAGGATAACTTTATAAAATGATGACTCCATTTTATTATGTTGGTCTGCAACAACAGAAGAGGATGTTAGCATTCTGGCTGTAGAAATTGAACCATTTTTAAAAACTATGTATTCTTAAAAATAACAGTGTGGCAAAATGTTGTCTGACATGAAAATGCCTATGAAGTAGAAGTGCATCTTTGAATTCATAACTGCATTAAAATACACTCATTAACACTTAACAAAATTTGTAGACAATTTGAAACCTCATAGAGTATGTGAGCACGTATGCTAAGTGATGGTGGTTAATGCAGTTCAGTGACAGCCATGAGTGCAACTTTTGAAAGCCAGCATGCAATCTCTTGTTCATCACAGGTGAATGTGTATAGCCAGTGGTGATGGCTATATGCAATACTGGTGTTCTGGGATTGAAAGCTTGCCCAGTCTCATAGTATTATTGTGCTCCCTGTATCTTTTGGAAATTCTGTGGAAATAAAAAGGAAGCATTACTTTCAGAACATTTATTGTAAAATATATATGCTGGCTTTTGTAAAAATGGACAGAAATATTTTTTTATTTAACCTCTCTAGAGTTCAAAACATTTTTCTGGTTTCTAGGAGAATTTGAACATGAATTGTCCAATATCTTCTCAATGTTTTCAGCTTTCATACATTATTAACAAAGAGTTTTATTTTTGTGATGATAAGAAAACTAAGTGAAATCCTTACCCACTCAACAACAATAGTGACTGTCCGCACAGTTATAAAATAGCAATCATAAGCAATATAATAATAGAGTAAATGTAATAATATGGCACAGATGAGATTTTGAACTGCGAGGTAGATTTGATTTATTTGGGAAGGCTAATGTGCGTTGTGGTGCAGTGGATGTCGGCTTGGAACGAGAAATCGGGGAGCCGAGTTCGAATTCCAGTTGAATTCATTGCATTCACTTACGCGCAAATACCCTTGGAAAAGGTATTAATCCATCTCTTCCTTCCAGTTATGGGTTAAATAACAGGACAGATTGGGTTCTCTAGCCTTGGTTGGCAACCAGTCTACTGCAGAGAACAATGGCAATCTACTGTGGGATAATTTTCTGCCCAGTCAGTCATGTCTCTTTCGAGACATGATCACCCAAGCGTGTTTCACGTATGGCACTTAACTGAATCAGAAGAATCCAGAAGCAAATGACCTGCATATGAATAGAAAATGAATTCAGTAAATATACAGAAACAAAAAAGGGGTGTAAAGACGAGGATGTGTCTCCTCACCAGACTTATTCAACCTTTACAGTGAGGTGATTCTGAATGAATTATAAGTTCTGCCAGGATTCATTACTGGTGACTACAATTTTAACAAAATATGATACATAGCTGACACAGTGTTGATAGCAAACATAGAAAATAGACTGCAGGCACTCCTACAGAATGCAGTAAAGAAAAGTAAGAAAGGACTAAACATCAATTGTAAGAAGAGAGAATGTATGGTTGTTAGTAAAGAACAACCTATGATGTGAACCAAAAATTAGAGGTGGGAAAATCAAGCAAGTACAAAAATTTAAATATCTAGAAAGTGCTTTAACAGGGAGTGGAAAGTGTAACATTGAAATTCAGATGTACATTGGGATAGCAAAATATGCCTTCCAAAAGCTAAACAAATAATTAAGAAACAGGAAAATTTTGCTAGAAACAAAGAAAAGACTACTGAATTGTTATATATATTAGGTTGTTACAAAAATAATGACTGATTTCAGAAAGATAATTTTATTCTTGAAAAATTAACTGTAGAAATGTTGAAATTAGTCAAAATAAAAGCCTATGCACCTCTGCCATCAACTGATGAGATTATTTATTCTTTGTTGAGTTATTGGCAGTAAAGCAAAAAAATCTTTGAAAGCTGTTTGCACCTCTGATTTGGACCTAAAAGTTTTACCATTTAAAAATGTGCTTAAGTCTGCCCGTGTATTGAATACTGCTGCCACATCTGGTCGGGTGCCCCTCCTATTCTCCTCGGGTTCTTGACAAAATACAACAGAGAATCTGTAATGTGATCGATACCGACTTGGCTGACCGGCTGCAGTCACTCTCTCACTGGCATGATGTGGCTTCCCTGTGCCTCTTCTACAAATACTTTTATGGCTTCTGCTCAGATCTGCTTAGATCACTGTTGCCCCCGAGGTACAAATTTGCACAAGATACTAGATGAGCAACTAGGTCCCACCCTTTTGCAGTGAAACCAATAAAATGTAAGTGCAATTTCTACTCCAACAGCTTCTTTTCTCGCACTTCCTGCCTGTGGAATTCCCTTCCACATACTTGCTTCCCCGACATCTACAATCTCCAGGAGTTTAAATGTAAGGTCATTAGACACCTCCTAACACACTAACTCACATCCATTCTCTCAAACACTCTTCCCAACTCTCATCCTCGGTATCCTTACCCGTCTATCACTCTCCTTCTAACATTTCCTATATATAACTTTCCCCTATGTAACCCCCTGCGCAATAGTGGCAGTGGAATGCCTTGCTTGGGGTGAAATGATTAAAAAAAACAAATGTACTTAAAAAATGATAATCAGTAGGTAAATGATCAAGAGAATATGGAGGATGTGGTAAACTCATATCCCAAGTCTGTGAGGTTTTGCAATGTCATTCTTGCAACATGTGGCTACATATTATCACAGAATAGAACAAGACCATGTCAATTCACCAATGCAAGTCTCATTTTTTGCAGATGTGAATGCATTTCAGTAAATTGATTGCAATAAATGTCTGTATTAATGCTGTGATTAGCTTCCAGAAAGCTGTAAACACCAATTGCAGACCACTAGACAGTCACCATAATCTTTTGTTGATGCAATCTTAGCTTTGGGAAATGCTTGGGGAGCTCATCATGATCAAGCTATTGATCTGATCATTTAAGGTTATCATAAAGGATCTACTTTTCCTCAAGTGACTATTTGGTCAAGAAAGAGATCATTGCTGTTATGAAGAAAGAGCATCAAGTACACTTCAATATGTCTGTTTTTTTATTTTCATTGAGATCATGAGGAACCCAAGCTTTTTCACCTTATCAGTACTCTACAAATGGCATGAAACTGTTGCAGTGATGACAACAAGCATCTGACACATTTCTCTGACACTTTGATGCAGGTTTTGCTCACTAGCTATTTGCAGTTGTTTGTTGTCAAGACTTCATGACTGTCCTCTACTTTTATCATCTTCAAGGCTCTCATTAACAGAATTTCTGGAACCACCTTCATATTGTAGATCCACCTCACCATGCTCTCTTGATATTGTCAGAAGTTTGGGGTCCACTATATCCAAGTTTGAACTCATGGAAGAAAAGTAAGTGAAAATCATTTGTCATCTTCATAATTAAGGGCTTCAATGCTTCAAGAATATTTCTATCTAAAAATAAGTTAAAATGTATTAAAGAGCATACAATGATTATTATGTCGACCAAAATTTGCTCAATATATATCGTGAATGCTATATTAAAATGACTTTTCAAACTGCAATACTTTGAGCAGCCATTATTTTTGCAACTCCACTCCCATCAACATCTCTGATGAACTTAGCTCACTGGTGCCCCCTATATATGAATTTACTCGAGTCACAAGATTAGCAACTAGGTCTCACCCTTTTACTATGAAAGCAATAATATGTAAACACAAATTCTACTCCAGCAGCTTCTTTTCTTGCACTTCCTGCCTGTGGAATTCCCTTCCATTTACTTGCTTCCCCGACAGCTAAAATCTCCAAGAATTTAAATGTAAAGTCAATAGTCATCTCCTCTCTCACTAACCTGCATCTTCTCTGTCATGCTCCTTTCTCAGTCCACTCCACTCTCATCAGTATTCTCATCCTTCTCTTACCCACTTCCTGAGACCCCCTATAACCTGCCACTCTTTCTCATAACTTTCCTCCCATGTAACTCCCTGCAAAATAGTGGCAGTAAAATGCCTTGTTTGGGGCGATATGATTATTAAAAAAAAAAACACAACCTAATAATATCAGTTCTTCTCTATGACAATGAATACTGGACAATCATCTCAGATAAAGAAGCAACTTGAGGTGATAGAAATGAGGCTGAGAATGAACATGCAAGCAAAGGTAAAGTTTTAGAAACAAAAAGAATACTTATACTTAGAATGAGAAAAAGACACTTGAAATTTCTAGGACACATAATGAGAAAAGAGGTTTTGGAAAATATGATACTCACAAGACATACTGAAAGCAATAGGAGCAGAGAAAAGCAGCAGAAATTACCTACCTAGAAGAGATAGAAAAAAGACAAACTTTATTCAGAGCTACAAAGGACAAGAAGTTGTGGAGAACTATAACCATCCATGTCTCAAAGGTACATAGCACATAGAATAGATGATGACATGTAATATTCTCAGCACAAAGAAATTCTATAACAAACACAAAAATATAAAACAAACATTAATAATAATTTCCCTCTCCATATAAAGGATAAACACACATTAGAAAGGATAAAATTAACAATAGTACAAATATTAAAAATATAAAACACACATTAAACTATTCTACAGAAACCAATTGCATAATAGCTACAAATTAGACAAATAAATTATTATTAACCTGTTATTTTAATGCATACCACCTGAACAACAAAAACAAATTAATCTCATCTTCCTCTTCTTCATGTGCCATGTCCCTTTAGGAGGTAGGCAACCCTGGACTTCCACTTTCTTCTGTCTCTTGTTGCTCTAAATATTTTTCCTCTTGATATCTCTCCCAAATCCCATCCTCTCCCATTTGCCAAGCCTATCAAATATGTCTCATGCTGCTTTCCCCTGTCTCTCTTTCTTTCTATCCATCCTGTGAGGATTAGATTCTCTAGGCCCTCTTTCCTCATTATGTGTCCCAGGAATCTCAGATGTCTTTTTCTGATGTTAAGTATGAGTTTTCTTCTCATTTGCATCCTCTCCAACACCTCATCATAGCTCATGTGCTTAGTCCATGGTATCCTTAGCACCCTTCTGTAGAACCATATTTCAGCTGCCTCAATCCTTCCCATCATCCTTAAGAAGATCACCCAAACATTAAAAAATCCCAATTTTAAAGGTCCCTAACATAATCCTGACCACAACAATCCAGACTAGCACCAGAGCCTAACCCCACCCACTGAATCTATGTTAACTCCCCCACCACTCTCACCATGCTTCTCAATTTTCATAAGGTAGCATTTATAGAAAATACAAATTTTATTGTTACCTAATTATTTATGATAATGGGTCATATGCAATACAGATGAACAGTTCAACTAGAAAAATTTAAATTAAATACGATGTATCTAAAATTAGATGAATTAGAGACATTTTAAATAAAGCAATTTTTAACATCAACTTGAGATTTTTCTTGTTTAAAAAGTTGAATAATTTTAAATAATTTGAAAATAATTTAAATAATTTCAACACATTCAACATTATGGATGAAAAATAGCAAATTTTATATAGTGGCTTTTTGGAGACTTAGCATGAACAAAACAAATTTGGACAAATTGATGCCAAAATTTGAAAAAAAAAGTTTCAGCATTTAATAGTCAGTTGTGCTTAGTTTAATTTGTAACATACAGCCTTTGAGATTTGAAAAAGAAATCACTCGACTAGTGGTCAATCGCGAGGGAAAATTTACTCGCCCCAAAATCATTTTACTCAACCGACTCCATTTTCTTAATAGTTGCCTTTTGTAAACATAGTGTGAATCACTGATGGAAAACAAAAAACAAAATCTTAATTAAAATTCCAAATGTATTAGAAAGGATTTAAAAAAATTAAAAAATAATAACAAAATTTGATCTTTCCTCTTAATAATAGCATAAACATTTTCATGATAAAACTTTGTTTTATTAACATTATGATATGCTGTTTTTTTTTTTGGCAATTGAATGGAGGTACCTAAATTTGTAGTTTCTTTCTTCTGTTTGACTACAACATCCATCTCATAGATGATAAAAAAATAACAAATCTGATTTTCTCAATGATTTTCTATAAAAAATTACATACTTGTATAATTTTTTCTCAGTGTGTGTGGTTGAAAGAAATATGTGTATTTTTTTTTCTTTCAAATGTTCATTTTTACTTTTCATAAGTGGGGAGGAAATAGAGATGTTGAGTCAAGAATAATATTTTTCCAAATGAGTTTCTAAAAATCTGTGAGCGTCTTTAATCTGGGTGACAGAGACATTTTGGCTCCACTCCGGGAGGGTTAATTAAATGAATGTTTACACTGATCGGGACAATAAAAGTGAGACCAAAGCTTATCAATTTAAATTCCATTTGTCAGATCTTGCTTTGATGATTGTGAGATGTCACTGTCTTTTGTTTAACTATTTTGGCATATATCAGGAGTCATGCATAAGACCAAAAAGTTCAATATTGTCATTCTAAGTAACTTGTAAATCTTCAATGGCAATTTTTTTAAATCTTATCACCCCAAGCAAGGCGTTAACACCATAAGAGTAAAAAGATTAATTAGAAGAGAGTGAAGAGAAAGATGAACTAGTTAGAAAGGAGCAAGAGAAGGATTGGAATACAGGTGTGATGACACTTGCAAAAGGTGGAGAGAAAGGAAAGGATATACAGGGTGGTGAAGAAAGAACTAGAGTCGAGTGGTTAAGAGATGAGTATTGACATTGCATTTAAATTCCTGGAGGTTGTAGCCGTCAGGAAAGCAAGAATATGGAAGCGAGTTCCACAGGTGGGAAGTGCGAGAGAAGAAGCTGCAGGAGTAGAATTGTCGTCTGCATTTGGTTAATCTAACTGTGAATGGGTGGGACCCACTTGCCAATCTGGTTGCATGAGTAAACACCTGTTGCAGAGGCACCAGTGACTTAAGTTCGTTGGAGTAGAAACCATGAAAGTATTTATAGAACGGACAAAGGGAGGCCACATCTCGTCGGTGGGGAAGTGGCTGTAGTTGAGCCACCAAGTCGGTACCTATCACATTACTGATGCTCCTTTGAAGCCTGTCGAGAACACTGAGATGAACAGCAGGGGCGCCTGACCATATATGGCAGCAGTATTCCATGCATGGACGAATAGTTGATTTGTATATATACAGGATGGTTTCAGGCAGGAAAAACATCCTGGCCCGACACAGTGACCCAACATTAAAAGGAATCAGGTTTCCTTTTTCTATATTTGAAGGGACATGTTTCATTGTGAGATTTTTAACCGATTGTGGGCAAGTAAAGCAATAAACTTTAATCGACCAATTAAGTTTTTAATCGACTGAGTCGATCGGGTGAGTGAAATCTCAAAGACTGGTAACATATATAAATGAAGGTAGAAAACAAATATTGATAACATCGCAAGGGTCACAAAACACTGGCCAGGACCCCTAATCAGGCTTTCACCCTCCAGTTGGAAGAAGAGTTGGGGGTAGTATGCTCTGGCCATACCAATGATAAAATGAAAAAAATCAAAACTTAAACAAACCAAAATTTTCTGTTTGCTTGGTCACTTGAAGAATGTCTTTCTTATATTTACAATTCAAACAAAAGATACTTTATATACAATCATACTGTTTAACTTGCCATTTATCTGAAAATGGCTCAATTAAATTGCATATCACCAATCAACACAATAGCAAAAGAAAACAAAAATCTCTGTATCAATAGCATAAGATGTATTATTCCACATAAACTGTAAAACAACTACAAACATTAAGCATAAAAATCAGTCACTCCAACATGAATAAATTTTCATTCAATATGGTAACAAACATGCTAAACATATTTCTCAACTAATAACGAAATAAAAAAAATAAAAGTCACAAGACTACAGCTGATGTGGGAAGACACAATACTAAAAAAAACACAAAATACCCAATGATAGGTGAAGATATGACACTTGAAAACTTTGTAAGAAAACACAAGACACACACACACACACACACACACACACACACACACACACACACACACATATATATAAGAAAGTAATGTTTTTATATATCCAACATGGGTGAAAATATAAGAAAAAGTAGTTGAAAATGCCATTGAAGTCTTTAAGAATATTTATTGCAAGTTTATTGATTTCACATTTCTATGATTGTCAAAGTTAAGTATATTTCAATAGTTAAACATTTTTCAGATACAATTAAAAAATTTTCTCTAAAACAAAATATATAAGTATTAAAGATAGATTTACGTTTACAAATATTTAAAACAATCTGTCACTTTCTGCGTCACGTGATGTAAACAATCTCTCAGACAAACGCTCTTGCAAAAACATTTCTAATTTAAATTTTAAAATCATTTGTTTCTGATGAAAGGCCAAGGACGGTCTGAAATATCAAATATAATAATAGAAATAAATAAATACTGTCAAAAAATACATTTTTAAACTTACAATTTTTTAGTAGTTTTTCCTATATATATATATATATATATATATATATGTATATATATATATATAGAGAGAGAGAGAGAGAGAGTATGAGAAATAAAAAACTGTCTGACAATGACTTATGAAAGCCAAAAGTACTGTGAAGAGGCAGTACACAAGTAGACATGTCTGCTTAAAAAAACATATGGAAAATGTTTCGTTTTTTTCATTTTTTCTTAGATTGGTATTCTTGAGAGCTTCCTTAAACTGAGATGCCTGTCAGAATTGAAAAATATTATTTTTTATGATTTAAAAGTGGGTTGTGTTAATGATAATAATTCAGTGTAAAATTGATCCCTAACTTTTACAGAGTTATCTTTACTTTGTGGAGTCCACCTTGCAAAATTTAATTAAAAAAGCAGATACGACAATTTATACATCGCACATGTCATGACTCCAGATAAAAAACTTATATTAGCACAAAACTTACTTCTGAACGATAACTCGTATTTGTTTAGCACAGCCACTTGGTCGTAAAATGTAAAATTGGAATCTCATGTAAATCTTCACTGATTAACTGATGAACTGAAGGCACATGGAAATATGTGATAGAACATGTTTAAATTAATTTTATGCCAAAAATTTCAACCTTTGTTTTGATCCACCTAACTTGCATAAAAAGAAAAAGAGATCTACAACCGAATCTTCAGTGAGAATTCGAATGTCAACCATACATTACTGAAATCTATGCATCTATGACTTGTTGAATTTTGCCAATTGCAACATACTCACTCACTCATACAATTAATATATTTACTCACTCACTCACATTTATATTAATTTTCTCAGAGAAACAATCATTTAACATTTTCTACATATACCTTTGAACTCATTTTAAAGCAGCCTTTTTTTTCAAAAATCTGTTTTGTGTACATACTTTTTTTATTGAACATAAAAGAGAGAGAATTTATTCTTACATCAATTCACTGAAGAAATAATTTTAAAGTGTGACATGTTAACTAGGCGTATATTAAGGTGCTTTGTAAAATATGTATTTTATTATAATAGATTAAAATAGAAAATGGTTAAGAATAGAAAATAGATTAAAAACATATTTAACAAAAGTGAAAAAGAAGAGGAAATAATTAATAAATAAACGCTTTTTCTTTTATAAGGAAAATTGTGGAAGAGAAAAGCGTATCAGATTACTGTTAAATCCTACCAGTCTTCTGGTAAATATTTGACTCAGTGATTGAATGTGATAAGAGATAAAGTTCAGGAAATAGATTTTTGAATGACCAGGTCAAAAACTGTTTTTACTGTATCTTGACCACACATTAAGAAAAGATAATGGAATTTTTTCCTTTTTCCAGACAATAAAAAACGCCTTGGGGTAAAGTGTCAGGGCTATAAAAACATCCTGCGGCAGCTTTATTAAGATAAAAGGTTAAAAAAAATCCTGGAAAATACTTGGAGGTTTAGTGTAGACATCCCGTTTACGCATCAAAGGAAGCAAAATTTAAGTACCTTGAAATTTTGGACTTACAGTCACCAATGCTTATCTTTTAGTTTTGTTTTAGCCTGGGGGTCTCTAGTCACTTCCGGATTGTTTTAAATAAATACAGGTGATATTTCCGAACCAATCAGTCAGGTCAGTTAAGTTAGTCAGTTGAGTGAGTAGAAACTCCGTTCGTCTTGAGTCGGTCAGTTCGGATTTGATCTCCATTAATTAGAGTTAGAGCTGAACATCACATTTGCCTGCCCCAACCGAAAGACTAACTCTAAACGAAATAAAGCATCGTTTCAACTCATCCAAGTTGTGGAAGTTCGTTCCTTATAGTTTAATCTTGTACCCCCAGCTTGAGGCTCCGACTTTTTCAACAAACTCCTGGCAATATCACAGCGTGGAGAATGGCCGCCGGAGAAATTGTTCGGACCATCCGTTGGGGTGTTACAAAAGTCACAATTACTTTCTCTCATTACTCTCTCATCATATATTTTCAACTTCATATTTTGTACATATTATGAATATAAATATTATTTATTTTGTTGTTACTAAAATTTGGAATTTTCTTTGTTCATTATTTGTCCATGTGTTCATTGTTATTCACCTTAGTCATAAAACTTAAAATAAGTGGGATATTGGGCTGTATCCCACTACAACTTCAATTACTTTTTTACAAATGTCAAGTTTGAAACTGCTTACATCATTAATACTTGTGTATGTGTGATGCCTTATGCTCGGGGCTGCTTGTTCGTTGTGACGCTTGTTCTCGTCGACGGTTGTGACAATCCCAATTGTGATACTGCCACCCGGCTGGCTGGTTGGTTAGGTCGTTGTTGCTGGTTGTGATGATCTTGTCTGATGACGTTGTCACAAAAGATGGTTTACAAGACGTCTATTGCAACAACATGCCACTGTCTCACGTTGTGAATTGATCCCAGATGTCGCGTAGTGCAATTTTAGTCGTCGCCTTTTAGAGCCAGTCCGGACACTGGTGCACACTTGTTTAAAAAAAATAAATACAGCACCAAAAAAAAAAAAAATTAATAAAATATATGAATAAGGTTGAACATGCCTGGACAGTTATGAAGAATGTCTTTATATAAAAAAAAACAATGTTTTTGTTTTTTTTAGGAGCAGATAATACAGTTGTCAGAATGCCGGTTTACAATGGAGAGAGAGAGAGAGAGAGAGAGAGAGAGAGAGAGAGAGATTGTTTTCAAAATCTCAGAGTTTCTAATAATCAAAATATTATTCAAAATAAGAATGTCTTTTCTAAGTTTCATTAAAGTAACAGAACTCTTCAATTCTCGTTAAGGTCTTTTCACGTATTCATTAAATTTTCATTAAAGTCTTTTCACATATTCTTTATAATCAGGGCTGTCAATTCTCTATGCAACTTCTAAAATAACAAAGTCCTTTCGGGTCCTTATTGGAGTTTAACAGAGTTTACCGAAGTAGAGTGAATGAGAAATCAGAATTTTCGATTCTCCCGTGATTAAAAAAAAAGCAATAATGTTCTTTCGGGATTCATATTGAAGGCGCATTATTCTAAATTAACTCTTTAAGTTAATTGGCGGCAGGCTTCATTCGAAATTAACTCTTTAGCCATAAGTTCTATGGCAGGTGACCAGCCGTGGACCATGGCTCCTCAGTTGGGAACCTTTTTCCACAGTTGTTACATTTCGACTGATAGCTACTCAGCTAACTAAAAAAATTGAAAAACTCTGATTTTTCTCGTCCAGTCTCTATTTTTATAAACCTTTTCAATCCTCTCGGGGGATCTAGCCGACTCGAAGCCTTCGGACAATGAAATCATTTTCTGCCTACGCAATTTGCGGAAGGGGTTAGCTGAATGAATGAGATATCGCCAGCTCACATCACATTTAGATTTTCCAATTTCCCACAAATTTCTGTTCTCAGGGACATCTGTTGAGGGATCTAACCTTACTTGACCTCATCAAATAATCCTGACATTTTATTATGACTGTGACCATTTCACCAAACTTCCACGTCCAAAATAATGCGTATCGTATATGAAAAAGAAAGAAAATTATATTTCTCTCCTTCCCTCAAATTGTCAGCTAACTTATCTATTCCCCAGATTTTACAAGTACATGATAGTATTAAAATAGTTCATTTTCCTATTCCCCATATTTTATAAGTATTTGACAGTATTAAAATAATTGTTTACATAAGATCACATCATGTATTACAATAAAGCACAACCAATAATACTACTAATATTAATTTCTCTCTCTCTCCGCTGTATTAAACCAAACAAAAGAAAGTATCCCCGCGGGAGATAGTGTCACATATGAAAACAGACTTTTATTTTACAGAAAGATAGAAAGATTTATTTTAAATAAAGAACAAATGCATATATATATGAGGTATTTGGAATTAGAAGGCACTTTCTACCACAAAAATAGAAAAAAACAAGAAAATTGTGTTTAAATTTTGTCACCTTTCAAAATGCCATAACTTTTGATATATTTGAGATAAACCACTCAATTTTCTTTTAAAGGAAGCTAAAAGCATCGACTTTAACAAACACTTACACCTAACTGATTTTCACATATATGGTGGAAAGTATTTTCTTATACTGAAGGCTTCATATGTGTTTGCGCACACACTTTATTTTTATAGTAACTGTTCTGTTTCTGAGAGAAACAAACTTTTTGATGTGTGTGTGTACTGTATATTATCTGTGTGTGTGTGTGTTTACTCACATAGATAGATAGATAGATAGATAGATGAACAAAGTGAGATAGAGATAGATAGATAGATAGATAGATAGATAGATAGATATTAACAACAAGGTAAATAAGTACACATACTTTTGTAAGTAATTTATTTCTTAGTTATTAAATAATGCAGTGTTGCAAAGCTGTTACTTCTTTACGACAGTATAAAAGTTTACGTCATCGGTCGTTTTCGTTTGTGGCAGGATGCTTTAGCAGAAGTTGCTATTGGACTTGATTGTACCTTAGCTGAACAGCATCATTATGTCAGGCCAAGACGAGTTAAGTGAGTATTGTTCAGTTTAGCCACAATATCCAAGTGAACACTGGCGGCTTCTCTGAATTCCCTAAATGAACTGGAAAAAAAAAACTGAGAAAAAAAAAGTATTTTTAATGTTTTCGTGCATGCAGTACATTTGACCACGTGACTCGGCAGATGTCAATGCTAGTTTTCTCAGCTAACCTCCATTGATAAATATTGTAGATATGTAGAGAGATACAGGTATTAATTAATTCCTTGTAATTTACTGAAATACACCTTTTTTTTATTTTCCTTAAGTGATCGCTTTTTATTTAAAAAAAGAGAAATCTTTATGGACGAATACGCAATTATTCTTTTTTTTTTCCAGACAACTATTGAATTGATTTTACTTCCACTACTGAACTGTGTAAAAATATTCAAACAAATACATCGATAATTTGATAAACATAATTGTTTTTATAGATTTAAATTAGAGAAATATCTGAATGAATAATTTTACTACAAAATAAAAATTACTCAAGTTTTTTAAATCTTTAAACATTTTATTGTTTTCGAGTCGCGTACGAAACATCGCTACAAGTTGTAGAGATGCTAAATTTCATTTGGAAAAAAAAAACATTTTTTTTCATTTTTTTTATAGTTTTTTTTATTTATTTAAGCCTTAGGTACGTGAAATTATTTACGTTATTTATTAGAAAATATATTTGGATATTCTTTCATAATTAAATAACAAGAAACAAGAAAACCGCTTGTTTCAAAGCTAAAAAAAATCTCGAAAAAAAAAATTCGAAGTTAGGTTTTCTTTTATTTTTACAAACAAAGAGGATTGGGGGGAAAACAGTTTTTTGGGCTTTATTTTACTGTATTTAATGGTATTTAATCAAAGCTAACAATTTTAAAATTCTGATATTTAGAAAAAAACGTTGCAAAAATTACATTAAAATTTAACAAATTATTTCATTATTTGTTTTTGTTTTTGAAAAACTATTTTCTTCCTAGTTTCATTCCAACATTTGGCCCATGATGAATTAAAAAAAAAAGATAATTATTTGTACTAACAGTGCTGTTTATTAGCATAAAGTATCTTAATGCAAAGATCGTTTAGTCCAATGATCGAATAATGTAAGTATTAAATTAAAAAAAAAATAAGTTGAGGAGAGAAACTATATGCCGGTAAGGTTGCTTTTTAGTTATTTTTTAGCAAGTATAGTCTGGCTGGACTCTGGAGATTGTCACATGTAAACAAATAAGTTGACAAATTCTAATGCTAATTTTAGGAATTCACTATTGTATTATATGCTTTTTTTTTTTTTTTAAGCATAAACATGGGTACATAGATTCTTTACAGTGTACACCACTTCTAAAAAAAAGAATTTCAGAACTTACAATTACATTTTGGGAAAAGGCAATTATTTTGATATGGCATATATTTCAGTACACAATGGGCATATTATGGAAATCAAAAAGAAAGATCAAATAGTCAGAAATTTAACTTAAGACAAGCACAAGAATCACTGAGAGAATACAGCATTTTTATACATATGATTTTTAGATTATTACTTTCTTTGTAAAACTACATATGACAACAACTTAATTTAAGTTGTTGTCATGTGTAGTTTTACAAAGAAAGTAAGAATGAGATCTGAGAATGTGGGAGAACCTTTTTTTAATAATGTTACCAGTTTGTAATGAAACTCTTTCTTTGTTACTTCAGCAAAAATTCTGGAGTTATTCTAATTTTAAGATCTTAAAATAAATGAAAAGTTTAGCTGATAATCTAGTTACAAGAAAGCAGTATTTCCATGAGAACTAACAAAAGACTTACAAAATATTTAAATAAAATACTTAACTCAGTGAACGCGCGCACACACTCACTCTCTCTCTCTCTCTTTTTCAGTGTTAATTTTCTTTAAGTTATAGATGATCATGGCTTTCCTCAACTTCCTTGTAATATCTGTAAACTGCATTGCCACGAGTGTTCTTAGAAAAAACTGTAAAGTGGTTTTCTGATAACTTTTTTACTGTTTTAAATTCAGAATTGTTGTTCCCCTAGGTTGATATCCAACCAAGACCAGAGAGTTAAGTCCAGAGCAAGAGAAGACAGTCATACATTTCCTAAGGTCCTTAATACAAAATGAAAGTGAACTCTTTCTGCTGGAATTTGAAATGATCTCACTGATTCGATAATTGTAAATCATAATGGTGTAATAAAGTGTAGTACACATCAGCTCCATTGTAGCATAGTTATTATTTCAAAATCATGAATGATTTAAACACTTTCGATATTTTAGGAGAGGGAGACAGGTTATATTCATTTACTCGACAATCTTTTTAATTAATGACTATTATGTTGGTGTCAGTGCCATCAGATTCATTCAATTTGATTCATTTTTTAAAATCATAAAAGTCACAGGATTATTTTTAATATTACATGCACGTATCTTAAGCAATTCTTTAAAATAAAATGTCTTGTTTTCCTCATTACTGATATAACTGACTCTACACTGAACTATGAAAGAGCGATATAAGAATGATTTGCATTAAAGCTTGTACAGGAGATTTTCTTTTTTGCTGTTGGATAACACATCCAGACAAACATTTACTTTCTTCAGTTCTATTAGATTGAGTCATACACAATTTCTCTTTTTGTTTATCAACTCTATTCAATTTTATATATATATATATATATATATATATATATATATATATACTTACTGTCATTTGAAATGGTTTGCTACTACTTATCAAACAGCTTTTCAATACTTTTTTAATAATATTCCGTAAATTTTAGATCCTTGGCATGATGATAAACTACATCCGGCAGCAAGGTTTAGAGGAGCATGGAACCACCTCTTAATTGCTGTTGTTCCCAGGTCCACTCTGACCTGGTGTGGTAGCACCTGTTAAAGTCTCTATAGGCTAATAATAGTTAACCTTCAAACTGGGGTCAATACACTATGAAAGCATAAAAATAGATTTTTATAGTAAAAAATACCATCAATATGTTTTTGAAAAAAAAAAATACCATCAACACATTTTGGAAAACAAAATTACCATCGATACAGTTGACTCTCAACAAAAACCCTTTTTATAAAATACATCAATGAAACCTGATCTACAAACTGATTTCTTACAAAGTATCATATTCTATTCATACAAACCTATCATAAAAATCTTCTCAGCATTAAATAACCCATTGAGGTTGATATAACATAAAATAAAGTAAACCAGATAAGCCAAACCATAGATTTTGATGTGTAAGTATTTGAATCTGGTATTCATTAGTGAAAATTTTCCCTATTAAAGTGATTGAAAAAGATAATATAACAAGGAACAGATAATTATCTGATGGACAAGATTTGAAGGTAGTATCCTACATTAGAGAAGCATTAAACGAACATTCAATTATAGAATTCAAACACAATCTGATTCTAACACAAATTTTTTTTTTTTTTTTTTTTAATCATATCACCCCAAGCAAGGCGGTAACGCCACTGATGCGCAGGGGGCTACGTAAGGGTAAAAAGATTGGAAAGGAGAAAACTGGAAACCGCACCCTAAACAGGAAACAAGGGATGAGCCTCTTCACCTGTTCAATAGATGTGGGTGGAGTGTGAACCGGGCGATAGTTTAGTCTATCTACTCCAATTGAAAAAAAAAAATAATAAAAAAGGAAAAGAGTGAAAAGATTGGAAAAGAGAAAACCGGAAACCGCATCCTAAACAGGAAACAAGGGATGAGCCTCTTCACCTGTTCAATAGATGTGGGTGGAGTGTGAACCGGGCGATAGTTTAGTCTGCAGTTGTCAATTTGAGACCAATACAGGATAGATTATTTACACTGTTATATTGCATCATCATAATTCAATTTAAATTTACTGACAATTTTGAAATGCTTGTTATATATGAAATATATAAACCCATCTCATTTTTATACAAATGTAAACAAAACAAAAGACTCTATTAAATGCATCTCCAATCAATCTGACAGAAAAAAAATGAAAGATTAGAAGACAGTTTATTAATCATTTCACTCCAAGTAAGGCAACAAAGCTACTATGATGCAGAAGGGGTTATTGAATGTAAAAGAATATAAGAAAAATGAAAGAGCAACAACAATAAAAAAGGAATGATAATTTTCTTTTAACGCAGTGGTAGCTGTTTGTTTAAAAATTTGACAGCTTCATGATAGCTGGATGTTTACCAAATGTTTTTTTTAGAGGGTGGCTTTATTTGTAAAAAATAATTGAATATAATGTGATCGCCTTCTTTATATATCATTTTTAAGTACTTAGTAATCTTAAAAATTTAGGAAAATATTCTCTGCACCTAATGTCTTATTGAATTTTTAGATAATTTTTGCTTTAAATTTACTATAGTTATCGCACTTATTTTCTGATAATGATGTGTTTGAACTTCAGTATCTACATAAATTGGCATATTTATACACATGCAAAAAATATTCAAAATTCTTTTAAAAATATTGGTGCTTGATGAATTGTACAAAGTTTTCACTTTATGATTAGCAGACATAGTTTTTACTTAATTATAATATTATCTAAAAGGGTGAAATTAATACAGAATTTTCAGATTTAGAATTTTAATGATTTTAATAAAAATTTAAAGAAAATGAAAACAATTGTAAAAATTCATTAACACCGAAAAATAGTTATTTAAAGACAATAATATCCTTACTATATCCTATTTATAAAAGCAATTAATTTTTTCTAAATAATTTCTGCTTTTAGCTAATATAAATATTAAAATGGTGAAAATTTAATTTCTCAAAATCTACTAAAATTGAGTGGCAAGGATAATATTAAAAAAGTATATTTTTACCAAGATATTCTAAAAAAAAAAATTCTAAAGTAATTTAATTCATTTGTGAACAAGTCTTAAAAATTTAATCAAAATATGAAAATTATTTGATTTTGGCAAGAATTTCCAAATCAGTGTACATTGTACTGCAAGAAAGATGCTAAAATATACATACATTATTTACATTATTCAGACTATTGTCCTCCTCTTTGTTGCCATTTGTACAACGTTTTGGCCATTGTACACTCCGGCCTTCTTCAAGTGCAAGGAATTTCAAACTGAACCCTTTATTACAATCACTGGGGTATATCATTCTCATTCTTTGTGCAAAGCCTCTTTTGGTAGTCATGAGTTATCTCCTGTTATCCTGATTATTTCAACATCATCCCATAGGGGGCAGTGTTCCCCTTTCACACTCCATATATGCCTGATTTTTCTATGTCCCCTCATGTTGAAATAATAGATAGAAAACAACACTGGAAACTATGTAAGCTTAAGGAATCAGCACATATGCTAGGCTACAAAAATCTCCTAAGCCGACCAAGCATAGAGATGAATATAATATGGAAACCTGTCATACGGAGTGTCAGAGAAAATCATTAGTGTCAAAAATTGCAATATGAGCTCTGGTAAAAACAAAAAAAACTAGAGAAAACCATCAACATGAAAAATTGCAATATGAACTCTAGTAAAAAAAAAAAATACCAGTGAAAACCATTAACATCAAAAAAATTACTAGACAAAACCATTAACACATCAAAAATTGCAATATGGACTGTGGTAAAAAAATAGTTACTGAACATTAGGTTTATAAGTACCAGAAATTTGGTTGTTGTTGTCTTTAAGGATATATGGACCAGTGGATATTTCCAGGAACTTGACCCAAAGAACAAGTAACTTAGAGCCGGGTTAGGAGGAGATAACTCATGGCTATCAAAAGTCTTCACACAAGGAATGAGAATGATCCTAATGAAGGATTCGGTTCGAAATTCCTATCACCTGAAGAAGGCCAGAGCATACAACAGCCAAAACACCATACAAATGCCACCACAGGAAACTATGTAAGAAATAGTCTGAATAATGTAGATACTACCTCATCTCAAATAATATATATATATGATTAATACAAATAAAATTTGTTACTTAGCTGGTTGATATTATATTCAACACCAAACCTTTTTATAATTGTTTGGTTCACTCGTCAGGAGGTTTCAGCAATTGATTGCAGATTTTCTTATTTTTGTTATTGTTACTAATTTTGATGTAATTAATTTATGCACTAATCATTAGTGTAAGGTTGACTCCCCCCACTTATATATATAAAAGCTTGAATCCAAGTAATTCAAGTATATAAAGATAACCAAGATAACCAAATTGAATATTCATCTATGGTGAAAACATCCAAGCCATTTCAGAGGAATTTAATCCTCATTACAAGGTGGTTGAAAATTTTTCCATGCCAAGAAAGGAATGACTTTGAGTGAGAAAATTTGCTACTCCAGATACCCCACAGTTCAACACACATTGTTTCTGAATTTTCTTTCAAAAGAATTCTGATGGTTGGTCATTGAAGTTTCTGTCAAATCATTTGAAAATATCCTCCTTTACAAATACTTTTTAATGTTTGAAAAGAGTCTGATGGAGCATTGTCTGGTAAAAAGGTTGGAGGATCTGTATATTGAAATCCTAAATTCTTCAAAATATCTTTTGTCTTGTGAGGAGGTGCATTTTCATACACAAAGAGAATACCTTTCTGCAATTTATGTTGCTATTTTTTTCTTCTGATACCTACTTTTGTAAAATTTTTTACTCTATACTTGACCCAAGAGGAATCCAAAGTAGAAAGTTACTGAAGGATGGTGTATGAGTAGTAAGAGTAAGAAGTGTAAGATATGCGAGAAAGATAATGAGGTTAGAGTAGTGTTCTGCATTAATTACTTGTTCTTTCTGAAGAAGACTTGTTTGGTCTCAGGATCATCGTTGTGTGATGATGTTTTATTAATATTGTCATTAAAAAAAAAAACAGTGAAAATGCTGTAAAATCAAATTACGAATGTTTCAGCTATTCTTTTAACCAAGATCAACTAAAGTAAGATCATAAACATGATGAACAATTTCAGGAGTTGATACTATTCACTATGCTACATCTTGATTGTCAAAATCTCCATACTGGAAGTTGGCATATCATTTCTTTGCTCTTGAATATTCAGTGTTTAGCCACATGCAATTATTGATCTCCTTTTTTTTTTTTTTTTTTTTCCAGGAATAGAAATTTGAAGACATTCAAAACTTTAACACCTGAAAATTCCATGCTGTTCATTATCATAGTTTAGCCAATGATCTGAAACATATGAAAAAAAAAAAAGTACATCTTACAATATAAAAGAAAATTCCTTCCATTCCTCAAATTTGAAATGTGTGAAACAGAAGTTATCATTATCTTCTTATAAATACTCCGTATTTGATTTGTTAAATCCAGCTTTCTTGAATTGCTGTAATTTATTTTTTGCTGAGATTTTGAGATGAAACCTTGTCATTATTGCACGAATTGTTTAGTGTCCTCATTATTTTTGCCTATTTCCTGTTGATATATTTGACTTTTCAACAGTTGTATGTTGCTTTTAGTATCATCAAATATAGCATATATTGTAGAAAAACACATTTACTGAAATATTATGATAAGACCCCTACAAAGATGAGAATATTCATCTGAATATTTTATAAAATATGTCTGTAATTAAACTTTGAACCAATCCAAAAATTTTACTTCATGTTTCATTTTATACAATACTGTAGTTATTTACTTGTAGTACACAAATACCCTTAGGAAAGGTATGAATCCATTTTTTTTCTCCACACAGTTATGGGTTAAATTGTAGGACTTGTGTCTGGAGAAATTGTTCTTCTCCAAAATTAATGCAATATTCACTCAACAAAATAAAAAAATGGATTATTCTTAGAATTACCCAAAATGTTTTCAGCTTTAAATAATCCACAGATTTGTTAAGCTGTGAATTGTGAAGTCTGAACTGATATCTACAAAATCTAGCAATCAGAATTTTGTCAGTAAAGCTGGCAAATTACATCTCATTAGATTTTTGCTTGTTTATTTATGAGATTGAAGAGTGTGAGCTATGATTATTATATATTTTGCAATAATGTTTACCCAGTACAAGGCCTGGGAGCCAGTCAAGGTAGAGGGTTATAGAGTAAGAGACACAATTGTGGGGAAGATAACCTTTAAGCCTAGACTTGAACAGGTTAAGATTGTAGTGATTGGGGAAGCATTTTCTTGGGAGTCGGTTCCACAAAGCAGGGGAAGCTGCTTTAGTAGGACTTGCATCTTGCCAATAGAATATGAAGAGACTGAGAGAGGTTTGCTACAACATGTGTAAAATGGTGGGTCTCAGACATGAAGGTTAGAACTAGTAGAATTAAATGTAGTTTGTCTGAGCATTTTCAATTGAAATAGCAATAGAGCAGTGAGAGACATGCAACATTTTTCTCTGAGAAAGTTGTAGTGTGGAAAATAATTTGTTGCACATAAGGATGTGCAGAGGCTTTTGGACTCTATCAAGTAGCTCCTACCTATACATGACAGCAGTACTCTATTTTTGGTCTGATCTGGCTTTTGTAAAGGTAAAGGGTAGCAGGGGTAGTCTGGTACTTACTGAAGTGGTAGAGAGAACTGACCATTTTTCAAGCATCTTTAGCAGTGAATCATGTGTACAAGTTCCACTTAAAGTCTAGGTTGAGTTTGATTAATTAACTTCTTATATAGAAAGGAAGTAATTTTAATGACATAATTACTAAATATCTTTTTATGATCCTTATTTAAGAAGAAGAGCATATAAGTTCATTTCATCAAATGAACACAAGAATGACTCATCTAGAAAAAAAGATTGTGAGAATACTGTGTTGTTTGCTAGAATATCAAACCATTTTTGAAGTCTTTATCTGGATACCAGATTTGAGTTCTATCACTTGATTATATTGTTTTTTTTTCTTTCTTTGAATCTTTTTAGTGCTTTTGGAACGTGTATTCCTGCGTATTGGTTCTGCAGAAAGTGATGAACAGTTGGAAACGGCACTTGGAAAATTTCTTACCCCAGTTCTTTTGAAACTTTCCAGTCCCGAAGAAAGTGTCAGAAAAAAGGTAATAGTTTTTGTTTCCTAATCAAAATTATTCAAACTCTTGTTTGTGTTTTTTGTTTCTCTTACTTTATAATATTTGTTTTATTATTCTTCTTTCATGGAGTTGAACTATTTGTGTAGGATTTTGCTGTTAGTAAATGGAAATCAGTGTTTTGAACTATAACACTATTCAGAGCCAACCTGGAAAATGAAAATTTGTATACATGCATATTTCTAAAGAATGAATTAATTTTTAATTCAAACATTTTTATTACTTCAAGCATTATTGTATTGTAGATACTCATATGGAGCATTTATTTCAAATATAAGTATCTACTATAACAACATTTGAAGTAATACACACACATATAAATAAGACAAGAAGAAAACTTCTTTACAGTGTATTTCTTCTCTTGAGTGACTTTATCAAAGTCGAAATACATTGATAAAGAAAAGTTTTTCCTTTTTTCTTTTATTTTTATTGTCTTTTCAGATATATTTTATTTATATCTGAATTTTTACATATATAACATTTACAGAAAAATGACAATGTCAGAGAAAAAGCAAATTGATTGAATAATGTTTGTCTATAATCAGTTTTCTTTCCTGTTACCGTGTTTTCTGGCTTACAAGACACTGCAGCTTGGAAGACATACCCTAATATTGGAAAGAAATTTCTAAGAAAAAAAAAGTCATTCTCATACATCAACACATTCACCATGTGTCCCCCTCATACTGGTGCCACGTATTGTTTACATTAACCAATAGTTTGATTTTGTTTGTATGGCAATGGCATACTAGTTGGTGGTTAGTAAATATACTACATATCTTTCATTGTCCAAGGGTGGGTTTATTTTTATAAAAACGAATTAAAAATTTAAAAAATATGCATGTAAAAAAATATAAAATGATTGAAAAAATTTTATTCATCCTCAAATCAAAAAAATTCGTCCCTGCTGGATTCATGTAAAACTCTAAACAATCACCTGCAGAGTCATCACTATTGTCAGTCATGGACAATAAATGATCCTCACTATCTTCCATATCATGGTGATAACATTCATCTTGGAAGATACATGTATTTTTTAGGGAAAAACTTGTGTCTTATAAGCCGGAAAATACAGTATGTCTGATCATTATAAATTGATTAACTATTTAGGATTACTCATGATAAACATAGGGCTTTATTTATCTAAGAATACTGCTTGATTCTGGTCATTTCTCCATGATCGTAGCAGATTGTTATAAAATAATACAACATTTTTCTTGCTATTTCATCTGCCCCTTGATTGGCCCAATTTAAACAGATCTGAATTGGTTAGAATTCCAACATAGGATTGTATAAAAGGATCTCATTTGCATGGGCACAAATACTGTTTACAATTATTGCAATAATGTGGAAGCTATGCCAGAATGCTAGTTGAGAAATGACTGCTCTTGGCAGGGTCCATGGGAGAGAAAATCTGATGTCATGGAGGCTATGATCCCAGAATAGCAATCACTGAAGGAGCATTCTTGTGCACAATATATTCATATATAATGAACCTCTAAACTAATTTCCTGTTATAATTTGTTTGTGTAATGATTAGCATCTGGTCTTCAGCTTAATAACTTCTTAGTGGTTATTATTATCATTATTGATACTTATGGACTTATGTGAAACGTAAGCTTCATTTAATAAATTTAAATTTAAGTTATTTTAAAACAAACCATTTTTTTCTAATTTATGATATAAAATTAATCACAGCTACAAAAATAATACAAATATTATTGAAATTTTATTATACAAATTATAACCCTTTTCTGTCTGTAATGATTGTATTATTCCTGACATCTGAAAATATCTTCCTAATTTTTCAGTGCCAAATTTTAAATAAAAAATTGTAAAATTTTATGGTTAAATCATTAAGTTCTTCAAGGGCAACTGTTGTTCTAGTGATGATCATTTATTTATAATTTTGTGAATAATAATCATAGCATTCTTTGAATAATACAATAATTATGTGAGAATAAAATTTTTTTAGTTATTAAGTGTAGGCTATTACAAATTTTTCAGTGAGTGTCAAAATATACTTTTTCTATATTTAAGTTAATATTTTGAAGAGTTTTTTTTTTAGCACAATATATAACCATCATAATTTTTTGAATCCACATTATATTCACTATATGTTCATATGTTGAATGTATTATTGAAATTTTGGCATTTACTGTCATTAAGTTTGCAGCTAGGAAAGTTGGTTCACTGTCTCATCCTAGACAATATTTCTTGCCAGAATCTATTTTACACTTTTATAAGTCTACCATTTGGCCTTGCATTGAATATTGTTGCTACATATGGTTTGGTACTTCTGCTATGTATCAAGAGATTTTTAAAATCTATAGAAGACTGAAATGTTTTCAGTTCTGACCTGGCATCTCTACTTCAATCAATTACTTACCATTGTAATGTAATTTCCCTGTGCATTTTTTTTAAATATTTTCATGCTGATTGTTGTGGTGAGATTTCCTTTTTGGTAACTTGACTTCAATAAGTATTGTACTAGAATAGCAGCTAGATCTCATCATTTTACTATTGAATTTGTTAGATATAACCAGAATTTTTATTCTAATAGTTTCTTTCACACTTCTCACTTCTGAAACTCTCATTCAGCGTCTTAGTTTTCTGTCAATTACAATCTTCAAAAAATTAAATGCAACATCACGGAGCAGACTGTATAGAGATCTTCTTCTAAACAAAGAACTATATTGGAGAAACCCCCCTCCCAAAAAAAAAAACCAATGCACATCTGTAGATTCAGAAGACATGGAAACGGAGAGTATCCCACCTGTAGAAAACAACCACCTCAATTCTCATAAAGATAAACGGAAATCAAATACATAAAATTTAACCATGGCCAGCAAAATAATTCAATGGGATTGCAGAGGTATAAAAGCCAATCTGAACAAACTTCTTCTACTAATATCCAGTCTATGTCCTCTAATGATATGTTTACAAGAAACTTTTTTAAAACTGTCTGAAAGCATTAAACTCCACAACTTCTCTGAATACAACCACATAGTAAATAACCTAAGTAGACTTTCCGGAGAAACATCCATTCTTATCAATAATAAAATAGCACAAAGCCAGATAAATTTACAAACTAATTTACAGGCAATTGCCGTTACAACCACCGTACATAGGACTGTCACAGTTTGCTCCATTTATCTCCCTCCAAATGACCCTATAGACGAAACAGAAATAGAAAATCTTATTAACCAACTCCCTCGTCCCTTCCTACTATTAGGTGACTTTAACAGTCACAACACTAGTTGGGGATGCTCAGACACAAACAAGAGGAATCATAATAGAAAATGTTATCAACAATAACAACCTATGTATATATAATAATAAGAAACCAACTTTTATTCACTCTGCTACAAACATGTTCTCAGCAATTGATCTTTCTATAAGTGATCCAAGTATCTTTATGGATTACGACTGGACTGTTCATGAGGATACATGTGGAAGTGACCCCTTCCCAATAACATTAGAACATACTGGCTCTGAAATAATCTCAAAAATACCTCACTGGAACCTTAAAATAGCCAACTGGAATAAATTCAAACAATTATGCAAATATAAACTCCTACCTGGAAAACATGAGAAAGACCCGATCACTCATTTTACAGATGCTATTATTTCTATAGCTGAGGAATGTATGCCTAAAACAACTTCACCAACTAAGTATAACCAGCCTTGGTTTAATGGCGATTGTAAAAAGGCTATCGGGCTACAGCGTGCTGCATTAAGAAAATTCAACCACCGACCCACTGCTCAGAATTTAAACCATTTTAAAATATGCAGACCTAAAGCGCGCCAAATAATAAAAGAAGCCAAACAGGAATCATGGAAGAGCTTTGTTTCTAAAATTAATAACAACACCAAAAGTAAAACCATTTGGAATATGGTGCAGAAAATTTCAGGGAAAAACATCAGTTCCCCTCCTGAAGCACCTCTGTATAAACAACAACAAAATAACCCCAAAAAAGGACATGGCCAACCTGCTTGCAGACTCTCTTGCAAATAACTCGTCACCCAAAAATCACAGTAAAAAAATTCCAGACTATTAAACAGGAATCAGAAAAAATCAAGCTGAACTTTAAAAGTAATAATGAAGAAGAGTATAATAAACCTTTTTCTATTAATGAACTAAAGGATTCATTAAAGAAGGCTAATAACACAGCTGAGGGACCAGATGAGATATTGTATGAGTTCTTAAAACAACTACCTGATCAATCATTGGAGTATTTACTATCTATTTTTAACGACATCTGGATCAGTGGTAATATACCTGCCATATGAAACAAGCCATAGTCATTCCTGTAGTAAAACCAGGAAAAGATGGATCTGACCCCTCCAATTACCGCCCCATAGCACTAACAAGCTAAATAAAGAATGTAAGAATGGTAAATAACAGATTATCTTGGTTTTTTGAAATCAATAAAACAATAACCAATCTTCAATGTGGTTTCCAAAAACAGCGGAGTACTATGGATCATTTAATAAGACTGGAAACTTTTATTAGGAATGCCTTTATCCAAAAAAACATATTACTGCTATTTTCTTTGACTTAGAAAAGGCATACGATACCACATGGAGGTATGGTATCATGAAAAATCTCAAAGAAGCTGAATTGATGGGAAGACGACCTATTTTCATCAATAATTTTTTAAACAATAGATTATTTAATGTCTGTTTAGGAGCATGCCTCTCGGACCTCAAGGAACAGGAAATGGGAGTCCCACAGGGGAGTATTTTATCTGTCACATTATTTAACTTAAAATATTGTTGGATGTATAAACCCAGGTGTGAATTGCTCATTGTATGTCGATGATTTTTTAATCTGCAGCAGCTTCAACCGTGCATTGACAAAATAAAAAAAATGGTCAACCAAGAATGGATTTAAGTTCTCCACTAACAAAACAAAATGCATGCACTTTTGCCAGCTTAGAAAATTACATCCAGATCCTCTGTTAAAACTGGACGAGACTCAGATTCCCGTTGTAGACCAACATAAATTTTGAGGACTAATACTGGATAAAAAGCTCACCTTTATTCCACACATCAAACACTTAAAAAACAAATGTAACAAAGCTATCCAGCTGATGCGAGTTATTGCCCATACAGATTGGGGAGCTGATAGACAAACCTTACTGAAGTTATATAGATCATTAGTGCGATTGAAATTGGACTATGGCTGCTACATATATGACACCGCCAGAATGTCATATACAAAGTCATTAGACACTGTTCATCATCAGGGGCTTAGACTGGCCTTGGGAGCCTTTCGAACTTCTCCCATTGATAGTCTATATGCAGAAGCCAATGAACCGCCATTATCAATTCGCCGCAACAAACTAGCTTTACAATATTTGACCAAAATCCTCTCTTGCCCATCCAATCCTGCCTACGACTGTATCGTAAACCCATTATATCACCCTCTCTATGATAAGAAAAAGAAAACAATTAAAATATTTGGCCTAAGGATGAAAGAAATCATCAGAGAATCCAATATAAACCTGGAACGAATCCACGAATCACTCATTTCAGAAAGCCCTCCATGGGAAATCATCCAACCAACAGTATTGCTAAATCTCACCAAATTCCCAAATTCCCAAAATCAAAGACCAACCCTACTGATTTCTACTGATTATCGTTAAACTTTTAAATCGATTAAACGTGATGAACAAAACCAAGAATATTGTCTTTTGTTGGATCCCCAGCCACATTGGCATTTGTGGTAACACGAAAGCTGACATGGCTGCAAAGGAGTCTCTGAGAGAGGATATCTTCAATATGAAGGTCCCATTCACAGATCAAAGGCCTGCAATAAAAAGATATATTCAACTCAAATGGCAAAAACGTTGGTCGACCTGTCAGAACAACAAACTCTTCCAAATTAAACCAAATTTGGTAGAGTGGAGAGGTGCATTAAGGAAATCCAGAAAGGAAGAGGTAATACTGTCTTGAAGTAGGATAGGACACACCTTTTTTACCCACTCCTGGCTGTTAAGAGGAGTAGATCTGCTCAAATGCCAGATGAATAATAGCATAAGACATATACTAATTGATTGTACAGACCTGGCAAAAATTTCGTCAACAGTTTTATAAAGTACAGAACTTAAAATCTTTATTTGAAAACATTAACATTGACAAAATACTAGCTTTCCTTCGGAAAATTGACCTATTTAATAAAATTTAACTTTATTATATAGCTTCAACATAGACATATAAACTATAACATTTCTTCCTAGCTATGTGTAAAATAGCATGCTGTGTTCCGAATAAGCCTGTTTCCAGGGAATAACTGTCATTTAAAATAAAAATACGCTTCCAGCCTTAAATGACCCTTTAGATGTTGATAGGCCTTTAAACAGGAACAAACAAACAAGCAACATCACTCATCATCTTCTGTATTTTTGAATCCTGATTTTTATTCTTTTCTACTCAATAATATTTTATAAATTTCTTTCACTCCCACTAACCTCTTGTGTTTTAGCGATTTTATTGCCTTGCTTGGTTTGAAATGGTCAAACAAAAAAATCTACTTATGCCCCATATACGCTTTTAATTAAAATGAATGAAATTTTGACATATTTGTTTAATAAATCCTACTCTTTATGTCCTACCATCTTGTTTTGAATAAGACAAACCTTAAAAAAAAGCAATAATATAATTTGAGAAGTTAGTGTGGGATTGAAAGCTCATTGTTTTCATTAAATATCAACACACTATCCCAAGTTAAGCTGATTTCTTACGCATCATCTTGATGGGTTTTGCTAACAAGTGAACTTTGAGATGAATTTAACATTGATATTAAATGAGATAATCTTAGATTAAATGAGATAATCTTAGATTATTTTATATATATCTGATATATTCCAACATTATGTAAAAACAAAAAAAACATTTTTTCTGAAATATATTTGACCTTTTCATTTTAAATAATTTTTAAAGATTGAAAACAGATAAATTGAAAGAATTAATGAATTATTTTAAATATGTTTTTTGTGTACAATGTATTTTTTAAAGCTTATTAGATAAGAATTACCCTTAACTTAAATCATACAGATTAATCAGTTGATGATTATTAATTCAATTGCATCTCAATAAAGATTATCAAAAACAATGAAAAACTATCAGAATATTATTTAAATTCCTTCTCTGTCTCTTCGGTTCTAAAATAACTGATTCTTAAACCAGGAATGACATTTCTGTGATATAATAAACACGGAAGACTGTGAATGAAAAGTAATTTATCAGCAAATGCTGATATGATCAATTATCAATTATTCTGATTAATTTATACAATCCTGCACTTAATAGATTTAAAATCGTTGGACCATATTAAGGCGATCATTAATAGTTGGGTATGTTCCAAAGAGAACCAAACCATAATCATATCTGTCATAAATAAATGAAAGCTCAGATTAGTCTTGCACAAATGAAGCTGAATGAAAGGTAGTAAGATTGTGTTGTCCCAATCTTCCAAATATGAAGAGTTTGCTACATAATTGCTTAGAAAATCAACATTTGATATCCTAACTTTCACCTGTATTTGAGTAGTTACAATTGGTGACAGTAGTAAATACTCAACTACTTTAATCATCAAGCTTGTCTTGAACACACAAGAATGAAATGATCACCACTTACTTGCTACCCAGCTTTCAACTATATCAGCCTAATCAGACAGATGAGACTAATATAGTTGACACCTGGGTAACAAGTAAGTGGTGAACGTTTTGTTCTTTAATTTATTGTTGGCTCTACATAGTCAGTTCTTTTGATTGTGCATTGAGCACTTTTTTTTTAAATAACCATCTACTGGTCTAACAAAATATATTGTACAATGAGTAAATTGTCTTCATTAATATTTTTAATTTTGTGCATGCCTGTTGTTTGTTTTTGATTATGTCAACTGCACAGTATAGTAGGGTCAGTTTGGTACTATCTGTGAGAAAAGGTGCACCATGAAGCAATTCACGCCACCAGAAATGTGGAAAAAGCATACTGTACTGCTTGGCGCTCGTATTGGAAGCTCCAATACGAACATTTCATAGTGTTTGTGTGTCAATCTGAGTATGGTGCAGAGAATTCAGAAAGAGTCTAATGGTGATTATGAAGGTATGTCAGCTCAAAAAACTCACTCTGATTTTTCTGGTAAGAAAAGAACTCCTGAATTTGTTGGTGAGGGCCTCAGACTAAACACAGAGGCTTACATCAAGTGGCCTTGAGGAGTAATATGCAGCCCTGGGTCAAGAGAGTGGCTGCTGGAAGACTCTGTCTGGCAACAGGGCTCTGTAGCATGTTACACAAGATTGAAAAATGCATCAGATAATTTCTACCGTCCCATCACTCCCTTACATCATGCCACCTAACCCCCAAGACTGCAACTCCTTGATTGTTATAGGTGGTCTTCAATTGAGCAAGTGACCCACAGAACTCTTTGTAACACTAAAACGAACAGAAGACAAGGATTATGACAGCATAATAAACTGTCCAGAAGAGTTGCAGGAGTTTCCAAAATCATCTGGAGGCCATGATTGAAACCAATGACAATTCTATTGAATAAATTTACTCTTTAGTATTTTAAGATATTTTTGTGTAATTTATATCAATATATCTGTTAAAATGAAGCCTTGCACAGAAGGCCAGCATGCTAAACCCTGTCAAACACTTTTGAGATATCTAGAGCAACATCTTGATCTTTGCCATTATTATCAAGAGCCTTGTATACATATTCAGTGATGGCCGTTAGCATATCAGTGGCAGACCTGGCAAAGCAGAAATCATATTGTTTGTTAGAGAGTAGGTTGGGAGAGGTGAGATGCTTAACTGCTTCAACATTGATTAGATCCTTGATTATTTTGCTGGAAAAAAGGGATCATCATAAGTTTCTCAGTGGATTTGCTCTGTGTGGCCTTCTTGGATCTTGGGGAACCAGCATGCTTCCACTGTCTCTTGCTTTCTGGGTCATAGCAGTCGATCCAGATTTCATCACAATTCACTAAAGGCCTCAAGAACTTCGGGATCTGAATCGATAAGCTCAACCATTTCCCTGCTGTCATTATGACGTCTTTCCTTCTGTTCTTCACTTAGCACTCTTAGGGCAAACTTTGTGCAAATCTTCTGCAGCTTCATGAATGATTGTGTGTACAGTTCCCACACCAGACTTTGTACTTATTGTTTCTATAGACACACATAGGTCCTCATCCATAAAATTACGGATTTGCCCCACCAACTCTGGTGTTCTGACTTCCCTACTCCTCCCACGCCTCTCATCGTCCCTCACACTCTTTGCCTTCCTTGAATCTCTTGTGCCACTCAAAAACTGCTGATCAGCCCATGCAGGAGGGTCCGTAAGCAGTCTGAAGCATTCCATATGTTTCTGTGGCATTCTTTCCAAGTTTAAAACAAAGTTTTTATTGTGTATCATTCTTCCAAAGTGTCCTTTTGCCTGGACTGCATTTTCAAAAAACGTCAGCTGTGACAACCAGGGTTTAGTAGGGTGTGTTCCAAGTCCTGCTGCAGCTGTCCTTTTCAATATGAAGTGATAAAAATGGGTCTGTCACCTCATCAGATATATAGTAATAACATAATACAAGGGCCTATAATAATTTTAAATTCTTCTACAAAAAAGGTCTGGAAACTTATTGAAGGCACCTCGTATATTAGTCATTCACATATAAGCATGTTTCACTGTATCACAGTTCATCAGTGTGACTAGACACATCCCCTTGCTTCCAGCCAGTATTGAAACTCAACCAATTTGGTATCAGTCAGAGTCCCTACTCCCTAATCCATGGGCACATGGAATGAGAGACGGAAAATTTTAGCGTGTTTTTTATATATATATATATATATATTCTACATTTGTAAATGAGTTATTATATGACTTAGGTTTCTACCATGTGGTGTCTTCAGGCAATTTGCAAGAACTAATTTTACCATTTACTGTTTTTTTTTTTAAGAATGCTCAAATAATGAATTTTTTTTAAGATTGCTCACATGGCTAACCAAATTTGTACATTTTTTTTTTTTAATTTTTCTATTTTGAACGTATACTTGTGATTGAACCACCTGGTTTTAAAGGTGTATTTGGTTGATCCCAAATATATTTTATTTTGACCATTTAAGTCATGTACTTGTAAATGACTTCTTTGTATTACAAAGTCCTTGAAGTGGGCATTTATTCTAGTCCCTGCAGTTGCATTCTTTATTAGTGATCTTGTTTTGTACAATGCTACCTAAATTTCTGGCATTTTGTTTTTTTATGAAACTATCTAAATTACTAGTACAATTATAACTTAGCTTGATTGTGTTTCTGTTGAAAATTTTGTTTAGTTCTGATCCTTGTGGAAAGTGTCTATCTATCAGTTTAAAAATATTTGTTCTATTTTGGTCTTTACCTCTAAATGAAATGGTTAGTTGAACCAGATTATGTTTAGTTTTCTACTATCATTTTTTGTTTGTCTGTTCGGTTGAGAATTATATCATAAAAATGTTCTTATGGCCAGATATATATATATATATATAAAAAGAATAAGAACAAAGTGTTTTTAATCTAACTATCGCCCGGTTCACACTCCACCCATGTCTATTGAACAGGTTAAGAGGCTCATCCCTTGTTCCCTGTTTAGGATTTGGTTTCCAGCTTTCTCTTTTCCAAACTTCTCACTTTGTTTTTTTTTTTTTTTTTCAATTGGAGTAGATAGATCTATCTATCGCCCGGTTCACACTCCACCCATGTCTATTGAACAGGTTAAGAGGCTCATCCCTTGTTCCCTGTTTAGGATTTGGTTTCCAGCTTTCTCTTTTCCAATCTTCTCAGTTTTTTTTTTTTTTTTTCAATTGGAGTAGATAGATCTATTGCCCGGTTCACACTCCACCCATGTCTATTGAACAGGTTAAGAGGCTCATCCCTTGTTCCCTGTTTAGGATTTGGTTTCCGGCTTTCTCTTTTCCAATCTTCTCAGTTTTTTTTTTTTTTTTTCAATTGGAGTAGATAGATCTATCGTCCGGTTCACACTCCACCCATGTCTATTGAACAGGTTAAGAGGCTCATCCCTTGTTCCCTGTTTAGGATTTGGTTTCCGGCTTTCTCTTTTCCAATATTTTCATTATTACGTAGCCCCCTGCACATCAGTGGCATTACTGCCTTGCTCGGGGTGATACGATTAAAAAAAGAAGAAAAAAAAAGCTATGAACTTATTGATGTATATGTATGTGCATCAACGCTGAGGCACACAAAAATTAACCTGTGAATAATCTTTTGGTTACTATTGAAAAAAAATTTTCAAACAATCATTTTAACTAAAAAGGCTTTTTTTAGTTAAGTAATACATTGAATTATCAATTTGATATCTCTTAGTTTATCCATTTTATTTCTTAGTTTTCTGTAATGTTAACTGAGGATGTTTATAGATTATTTTGTTCATTGATTACAGTGTCAGTATTAGTTCAGTATAAAAGATGGCAAACATGGAAGATTGATTTTTTTTTTTTTTTTTTTTTTGTACTTCTCACATCAGGTGTGTTCATTGCCTTAGGAATGTGGCAGAATATCAATATTTCTTGACATATCAGATAGGATGGGAAAGTAGGGAGGTTTTCTCACCTTGGAGAATTAGCAGTGATTTCTAAAAAAACACTTTTTATAAAATTATTAACTTGGTTTGGATAGTAAAAAATGTTTTTCATGGGGTCCTTGTCAGGCATTTATGTATGAATAAAAGATTTCAGTATAAAAAAACAATTTCTTTTAGCAGGTTCTAGCTAAATGGGGATATTTAAATAAGTACTATTAAGAAAAATTGAACTTATCAAGGTTTTCAGACTTAATGTCATTTTTTATTTAAAATTTTAAACAATGGATAATATTAATATTTTAGTGCATATAAATATATCCTTGTGTGGTATACTCGGGTTGCTTAATTTTTTACACATGAATTAATACGCAAATTGCTTAAATAGCTGATAATAAATATTTCTTTGTAACTAAACTATGAGAATTGTTAGAGTTCTTGGATATAATATAAAATTGTAGTAATAATAGACCATGGTAAGATTTGACCCAGGTTTCAATCTCACCAGTGTTGAGTTGTCAGGAAGGTGACTTTTTGATATTATCAACTTAAAGAGGTTATCTCAGCATGTGGCATAGTTTGGAAAGAGTCTGAAAACTGTGGGTGTTTGATAAACACATATATGCCCAAACAACAGAGATTGGTAAAACTGTTTTAGCAGATGGGTATGCTTGGAAACAAGTAGCTACCACCACCATCATCAATAATAACAAGTAGCTACCACCATCATCAATAATAATAATGTTTTTGGTAGTTGTTTTTGTTTAAATTTTATGTTTTTTGGTTGCATAAGCCACGACTGGTGTAGTCAGTAGTGGAGCTGTTTCAGAATTATTCAAATTTGATTCAGTCAGTCAGTTGAGTGCCATATGTGATAAACGCTTGGGTGATCATGTCTCGAAAGAGACATGACTGACTGGGCAGAAGATTATCCCACAGTAGTTTGCCATTGCTTTCTATGGTAGACTGGTTGCCGACCAAGGCTATAGAACCCAATCTGTCCTGTTATTGAACCCATAACTGGAAGTAATAGGCGGATTAATACCTTTTCCAAGGGTATTTGCGCGTAAGTGAATGCAATGAATTCAGCTGGAATTTGAACTCGGCTCCCCGATTTCTCGTTCCGAGCCGATATCCAATGCACCACAACACACATCCACCAAATTTGATTACAGTTGCTTATAAAAAAAAAAAAAGAGTCTTGTAAATCTTTTTTTTGTGCCTGTATCTGCCTCTTAGTTTCCTTTATTTTTTTTTGGTTTGTTTATTTAAATCATTTACATATATTGGTTCATCAATACATCTATAGCTGAATGATGCAATAATTTATTTTACAAACCAATTATTTTTCAACATAATTTTCTTTGTCAATGCACTTAATTTGACACATTGCCATCAACTAGATTGAATATTATACAGTGAAAATTCATGATCAAAATTGATCTCATAATTGTATCGGGCTACAAATGTATTCATGCACATTTTTTTTTGTATGGTCAAAAAAATTAAAATTGTTGGCATATATTTCTATACTCACTGCTTTATGAGGTCACTTGATCAAAAATTTATAATAGAAATATACATTATTTGTCTATATTTCTGAGATGAGGTAGTATTTACACTTATTTATGTGATTCGGACTGTTGTTCTCATCTTGGTTGCCATTTGTACGATGTTTCAGCCATTGTATGCTCCGGTCTGATCACTGATGTATATCATTCTCATTCCTTGTGCAAAGCCTCTTTTGGTAGTCATGAATTATCTTCCTCTAACCTGACTCTTTAAGTTACTTGTTTGCCACTGCTGTAGCCTGGTATTGAACTCACAACTCTTTGGGTCAGGACACTGGAACTAACCAACATCTATATCAAAGATACTCCCATCCGATGCAACCATATAGTGAGTCTGTTTACCAAGGTAGCCACGGTAGAGGCACTATTGGTAGTCAAGGACAGACTGGCTTTGGATTCTTCCCTAGGAGAATGTACCTGTATTCCACTAGATAACCTGATGGAGATGCTGACTTTCTGCACACAAACAACACACTTCAGGTTGGAATCAAACATATATCAGCAGGATGAAGGCTTAGCAATGGGCTTGCCATTATCGCCATCACAGGCTAATATATACAGGGAATAATTTGAAGAGATGGCATTAGAATCCATGGTTTTAAAACCAAATCTATGGCTGAGATATGTTGATGACACCTTCATACTCTGGCGACACCAGGAAGAAGTTTAGACATTACTGGACCATGTTAACTTAATAAGATCATCAATACAGTTCACTATGGAAAAAGAGAGAGACAACAAACTAGCATTTTTGGATGTGTTAATAAACAGAAGTGGGGGTTCAAGACCTCAATATACTGCAAACCAACATTCACCAGACAATACCTCAACTTCAACTCCTACCACCTATACAATGTAAAGAAAGGGATTGTCTGCTGCCTGTAACATCAAGCAAAAGTCATAAGCAGCGACCCAGAGACATACAAACAGGAAATGGTCAGTATAAGCAATACCATGCTACAAAACAATTATGCAGGGTACATAACAACAACTCCAACGAACATGGAAGGGAGGGTTCATGAGGATAACAACTCTCAGAAAACAGCCTCGGTTTATCTGTACTGTGTGAAGGGGTTATCAGAGAAAATAGAAAGGATCTGTAGTTTATATAACATTAGGACAATCTTCAGGAGTAGTTCTACACTTAGCAGGCACCTCTCCCAAGTAAGCCCCCCACCCAACAGAGGTGGACATAACTAAGGACTGTGTGTATACCATTCCATGTAGCTTTAGAAAGAAGTATAAAGGAGAAACAGTAAAGCTACAAGAACATTGCAAGGCCGTAACATGAGGAGAGATAGAAAAATCAAGCGTAGCTGACCACATATGGAGGGAGAAAGGAGATCACTGCTCCCTATGGGATGAAGTTGAAATAATAGATAATAAATAATAGATAAAGAACGCCACATAAAAAAAAAATACAAGGAAAAAACAGTAGCATCAAACATTGCAATATGAACTCTGGTAAAAAAAATGGTTACTGAACATTAGGTTTATAAGTCTCAGAAAATTCAGTTGATATTGTCCTTAAGGACACAAGGCCCAGTGGATATAGATATAGTTAGTTATATGGTTAGTTCCAGTGACTTGGCCCAAGGAGTTGTGAGTTTAATATCAGGCTACAGCAGTGGTGAACAAGTAACTTAGAGAGTTGAGTTAGAGGGAGATAACTCATGACTAATAAAAGAGGCTTTGCACAAGGAATGAGAATGACATACCCCCCAGTGATTGTAATAAAGTGTTCAGTTCAAAATTCCTAGCACTGGAAGAAAGCCTGAGCATACAATGGCCGAAACATTTTAAAAATGGCAACAAAGCTGAGAACAATAGTCTAAATAATGTAAATAGAAATATAAATTTAAAAAAGTGTTATTGCAGCTGTTACATAAACATATATTGACTCCACTATACACATAATGAAAAAAAAAAGAATTGTTTCATTCAAAGTAGGAACTTCTTCAAACTTCTGAATGAAGTGCATTATTTAGGATATTTTCATTTGTAAATTTGTATACTATATGTTCCAGGTTTCAGTATGTAAAATGTTTATTTTGCATATATTACCATATACCTCCTTCCTCACCATCTAATGTTAACAGTGTATGTTAAAAAAAACTGTAGAAAAATGCATCAAATGTAACTGGAACTTCAACCCAAATTTCCTATTTTGGTCTAATTCAAAATTAAGTGAAGCCTTGGATCTTATATACTGTCAGATATGTTTTAAATTATTTTCCTCGTAAATATAAAAGCATCAATAAGAAAAGGGAAGTTGTTCATGAAAATTTTAAAATTTTCTATTCACTTTCTAAGTGAAGTTTTTTTTTTTTAAAACCTTTATTTATTCTCAAAGAATGGTAAAATTATGTTGTATTTTATTTTGGTTTGAAGTGAAAATTCTACTAGTAAAATCCTTACACTCTAATATTACAAAAAGATTGATCATTTCTAAAATTATCATGAATAATGTAGAAAGTGCTGAAGCATTAGAAAGACTTGATTTTCAGCAAATGTATTCAAATGCTTCTGGCGAGAAAACTCAAGTACATTATAAAAATATGAGTGGGACTATGCTGTCAAAAAGTGATGGCAAAATATTTATATCAATATGCTGTCTAAAATGGCAACAACATATCTATTGATGTGTCTACTATTGAGTAACTTAACATTAAGACATAAGAAAAAAGAATGAAAATAATAATCTACCCCCACTCCCCACCCGAGCATGATAGGAGAGAAATTATATATATATATATATATATATATATATATATATAGTATAACCCGGATATAAGAGAAACCGGGATATAAGAGATTTTCTCTGGTCCCAAATTAGAGCCTGTGGTAATGTATATAAAATAGGCCAAACCCGGATATAAGAGAACGTTTATATGGCCCTGACAACTGTCTTATATCAGGGTTACACTGTTTATATATATATATATATATATATATGTATATTGTCATCCGCAGACAGATCTGTTTCGCCGTATCACAGCTCATCAGTACAGTTAGACTCCGATTGCTTTTTTACCCAGGAGTGAAACCCAACCGAAATGGCGTCAGTCGGCAACTCTACCCCTGGGCTATGGGCATTCGGTGGAAGTAGGCAGACTTTTTAGCGCATATCATTATATGCACCCAATAGCTAGAATGCTCTAATTCATTTCACTGAATGAGCGATGCTTACATGCCAGAGTAGCTACTGTTTATCAAAGTCTACTATTTTTCCAGAGTGTGAGAGCGTAAATATTGTCGTCCACAGACAGATCTGTTTCGCCGTATCACAGCTCATCAGTACGGTTAGACTTCGATTGCTTTTTTACTCAGGATTGAAACCCGACCGAAATGGCATCAGTCGGCGACTCTATATATATATATATATATATATATATATATATATATATATATAGAATACAAGAAATCTAGAAGTGAGCCACCACCTACCGCGGTTTCACACAACGATTCTTCAGGGTAAGAGGGTCTTTTTTTTCTTTTTTTTTTTTCTCCAATGGGCACTAGACGTATTGTTCATGTGTGCTGTTTGTTTCTTTTTTTCCTCTCCCTCATTATTTAACCCACGAGGTAGTTCTCGCCAGGTTACAAGACGGTTTAAATTACTGTTAAGTTAGCATTATTTTCAGATGTTTAGTCTGTAATTATTAGTGTTGCCTTACTGTGATTAAGTTCATTATTATATATATATATATATATATATATATATATACACACATACACACAGTGATTTTTATTATAATAGAGAGGATATACAATGGGCTGCAAAATAATACAATAAAAAAATTGTTCAATTTGTATGATACTTAAAATATTTTAATGAACATTGTCTAACTAAACATCGAAAAACATTGTTTTCATGTACTTTTAATCCCAATTTTTAAATTTGACTATGTGCAAAAGTATTTAACACAATTTGCTAATATTTAGCATATCCCCTGTTCTGTCTTACAGCCTTTAGTTGTTTTCTGTAGTTTTCAGCAAGCTTTTGCCTGACGATTTTGGCAGTTTCACCCATTCTTCTTAACAGACTTTCTTCCTTGAAGTCTGTTAAGAATGAGCGAAACTGCACAAATCTTCATGCAAAAAGTTTGTTGAAAACTACAGAAAATGACTTTTTTTAATTACTTGTGTGTACTCTCAAATTCAAGTTTTTCCACTAATTTTTATTTTTATCCAGTGACTAGCTAGGCCATCAATTTCATTTTCATTAAACCCTTGTTGGGCTGTTTCATCCCTGTGCTTTGGATCGTTGTCCTGTTGGAATACAAAATCTCAGTCAACCCCCAAAACTGTTGCATTTTAGATGGGTTGATAAGATTTGCTTGTATTGTGCTGCATTCATTCTTCCTTCAGTGACTTTCATTTTTCTTACTCTGTCATATAAAAAACAACCCTAAATCATTACACTTCCACCCCCATATTTAACTGTTAGGATGGTGTTTACTGGGTTTCATTCAGTTCCTTTTTTCCTCCATACTTGGCTCAATTTTCTTGTCATCTGATCAAATAATTTCCTTCCAGAATGCATCTGATTCATTTTTATGCTTTTCAACAAATTTCAAACAATCTTGCACATGTTTACATTTTAATAGTGGAGTCTTTTTTGGTGATCGAGAATACAGATCCAGTGATTTTTTTTTTTTTAATTGTATCTTTACTTACTTCAATTCTTGCATTTTTCAACTCATTTTGAATTTCTCTTAGTCATAAATGCTTGTTTCTTCACATTTTAGGCTATATTTGTTTTAACCATTTTAATAAGTTTAGATAGCAGGACAGTTTGTAGTGTTTGGTTAATATATATGTTGAAGACAACCTGTGATTGATTGAAGTACAAACCATGTCAAAATAACTGAAAATAGTTTTAGAAATACCCTTTTTATCATATTATTTGTATAGATGTTAAACACTTTTGCACACAGTTAAATTCAAAAATTTGAAATAAAAGTATGTTTCTCAATTTTTCTCTGTGTTTAGTTCGACAATGGTCATTAAAATATTTGAAGCAACATTCAAATTGAACAATTTTTATTGTAAAATTTATTTAAAAAAATGACGTGTTTAATCATTTTGCTACTCACTATATAAATTATATAAAGGAAAACTCAACACCTCATATTAGTTATAAACTATACTTCATTTCAATGAGCTTAATTAGCTCATATCATCAAAATCTATTACAATATTTCCTCCTTCTGGCATAAAATTTCTGCCGGAATGAACGTTTTCTTAAAATGAAGAGGGAACATAATGGAAATAATAGTAATAAACATAAGATTACAAACAAATAAATAAATGACAATAAATGTAAGGGGAAGGAGGTATTCTTCATTACTCAACAACATTATTATTACAAAAGAATAAAATAAGGCATTGTTAAAGATCAAATGTACAACAAGAACTTTCATAATTGTAGTAAAGAGAAGGAACTGAGCTGACACTGCCTTGCTATTGTCTCTCTCTCTATGAGTGTGACAGTAGGGAAATATATGATATATGTGCAACAATCTTTATTATGGTAGAAAAGATTATTTAAGTTTTCAAAATTCTGTTAAAGTAGACATCCACTTTAGTTGTCAAGTGCTAAGTCTGCTGATCTGTACATGTTGCATTCAAGTTAACAAAAGTATTGATTGCATAACTGTAGAGTTAACTTTGTTCCATGCCAGAAAGATCATTTTGATTTCTTTGGCTTCTATTATGCTTCCCAATCATTTTCGCTTATATCAGGGTTTGTCAGAAAAATCACTATCGTTTGATGCTACTTTTCCCCCAGCCCAGATTTTCTATTATAATGGTCCTTCACATTTATTTACATTATTTTCTGTAAAAAAATATATGTGTATGTGTAGACTCACAGGCAGTATACATTATTTTATATACAAATATGAGAGAAGGGAAAACATGTTTATTGGTTGTAGATTTGTATATATGTGCAAGTTAATAAAAAGTGCCCGTTGTGTTAGTCTGTAATGTCTATGATTCATATTAAGGACAAATGCAAACCAGAACTTGTAATTATCATAACATGAAAACTTATAATTATTGCTTCAGATTTACAAATAGAATGACGGTGTCTTTGAACATTGTGTAGTTAATTGTCTGTCTTAGTCTCAGATGCACTTGAGATTAAAGTGTCCCCAAAATGATATGTTGTTTCCTTTTCTTTTCAATTTCAATTTCTTTTTTTCCTTCTTAGCTGCAGGCTACAACTGATCTTTTGATTGCAACTCACAAATGGAGATATAAACTAACTCCTTGAGCAATAATGAAATAAAAGTCCTCGCCTTGAGCAAGTCTTAGCAAACCCTAGCTCCCTGTGCCAGGGATAATATGATGCCAATGGCAACAGGCTGGTGGATTGCAGTTACCAAGCACTGTCTGCATCAGACTATTTGGTCAGCAGTGCTCCCTTTTGCAAGTAGATGAGTTCTCCAACAGAACCAATGGGTGGTGATCTAATCTAAATCTATCTAAACTTATTTATAAATGGAACTTTGTGTGTGTGTATCCGTTACCTATAGACTCCAAAACGGCTGAACCGATTTTCTTGAAAATTTACACAGTTGTACTATAAGTGTCTGCAAGTGTTCTTAGCTACGTTTTGTGTCGAGGTATCCCCAGTAAATATCAAAAATTGATAATCGAAAAAATCGGGTTATAGAAGGAGTGGTCCGATTTTAATCAAATTTGATACACTCATAGACAAAAACATAAGAAACGATATTCAGAAGTTTCAAGGTTGCAGTTCTTACAATAGTGCAGAAAATCAATAATATCTATACATAAAAGGCAAGATGTTTGTGTGTGTTTATCTGCCTGTATGTCTGTATTTTTTTCAGCCCTTTTATTTTAGTTTTTGCTTTGGGTTTGGCTCTAAGTAGATATAATTATAGGTTTTAGTCTCAGCCATGATACCATTTACTCAGAGGACTTAATTGGCCTTTAAAATTCAGTTTACGACAAAAAACAACTTATTTGATATCGATACCAGGAAATCAAAATTTGACTTACATCCATTCATTTTTCTTTCAGTGTACAGTTTTGCTTTAACTGGAAACAACTATTGCTTTTTAGTCTTTCGTGCCAACGTTCAAAGAGTCTGATCTCCAGGACCATGGATTAGTTTTAAAGCTTTCATTACACTCGAGCAACGCCGGGTTATACTGCTATACAGTTAGGATGCTACTGTCGATTATTTAGCTAATGCCGCTTTACACAAATTCCTAAAAAGTCTAGGTTCATGTCTTAAGCCTTGGATGGTATCTTGATAAAAACACTTGGTGGACTTGGACTACCACAGAGTTGGGCATAAAGAAGAGCATCTGACCTTGTCTCAAATCATTTTGACAAGAGATCCTGTCAGACAGGACCCACCTTGTTTTGTGCAAGATTAATCCCAGTCCTCTCTAAAAAAAAAACAAAAACATGATTATTGATTTAACTGAAAAATTTATTTTTGTTTTATCACCAATTTTGTACTTTTATATTAATTTGTGCTTAATTTTTTCTACTTAACCCATTGTACTGATTTAATGGTACAATACTCTGGTGTCTAATCACCATAACAAACCACTAAGAATGTATAAAATAGCTTTCAACATAGTATTTAATGTAGTATTATGTCATATTATTTGAAATAGGGTACATCTAATGGCCACACACTATGTATTTTTGTGAATAATTCAAAATGTTTTTGTTTGCATAAGGATGAATTGAGATGCCAGTTGAATTTTTTTTTTCACCTTACACCTCTTTCCTACAGACAAAAAAATGCCTCTCACTATTTTATTGCTATTTCCATTTAAAATGTTCAGACAAGATACATTCCTTAGATCCCCTAACTCTTACCCTTCCAGCTAAGACCTGCCACACCACATTTAAGTAAACCACCCTTATTCCCTTTGTATTCCATTAATAAGGAGTAAGTTTCACCTGGATAGCTTTTTTCCAATGACTGTTGATTTGTGGAGCAGAATCCCAGGAGGATGCTTTCCCAAACACTACAGTTTTACTCTCGTACCCTCATAAACTGCATCCCTTACTCTTACTGCTTATACAACACTGCTTTAGTAACGCTCTACCATAATTGCTCTCCCCCCCCCCGCTCACTGTAGACTTTGTATAAGGTAAACATTAGCAAAGAAAAACAGTTCTGTCAGTGAAGATATTACCACCGTCAGCTTTAGGTAAAGTAAAAATCTACCAAGTGGAGTGGTGTATCAAAAAGACTGACACAGATTACATGTAATCTATGTTCACATGAGCCATTTGCTGTTTTGTTGTTTGTTACAACTAATATGTTCTGTTACCCAGTTGATTCTAAAATAGTGAAATTTACTCAAGGATTTTGTATTTGCAAGTGGTCAGGTTTCAGTTTTGACTGGGTTAAAAAAGATATCTTGCTTTTAAGTCCTGCACAACTTTAATAAAACTTGCATTTTATTAAAAAAAATATCTGATAAAAAGTATGTGTTCAGTTACATCAACACAAAAGATTTTCAAATCTTTGTATGATGTAGAATTTTGAACTTTTGAAGTGTTAGCCTTGTCCATCTATCAAGGTGTAAATTTAAAAGTACCAGATGTTACACCAGAGAAATGATTTGTTTGAAAATCAGTAAATATCTAAAAACATAATGAGAATTGTGCCTGCCTGTTAAAGTTTTTGTGCTTACAAAATTAGAGATCGTGAAATGAATTGTGATCAGCATATCAGCTAGAAGAAAGAGAAGTGACTGCATAATAATTGAATATTTCACACTAGTTTTTATGAAACCTGTAATAACTACATTGTGTACATAGCTATTTAAAATGTAGATACATTTTAAGAGTTTACACGTATGCACAAAATCAATAACATTCAACAAAGATTATTTTAAATGCCAATGAAAGTTCCTTGTTTATATTTTGTCTGTTTCTGATTATATAGTGGTGAACATACAGAAGGTGATATTTAAAAATAATAACACCAATAACATAACAAGAAAGAAAAAAATCTTCATAGGAAAATATATTTTCAAACATGAACCTGAAATGAAGAAAATAATCAAGAACATTGAAAAAACTTAACAAGAAACTTTCAAACTTAACAAGAAACTTTCATTGGTATTTAACCAAACTTGTGTGTGTATATATGCACACACACACACACACACACACACATATATATATATATCCATTTCATAATGAATTTCATATATATATATCCATTTCATAATGAATTTCATATATATATATATATATATATATATATATATATATATATACGAAAAATCTAAAGTGAGCCAAAACCTACCGCGGTTTCACACTACGGATCATCAGGGAAAAGGTTTCTTTTTTTTCTCCCCATTAGTACGCCGGATTGTAACGGATTTAGGTTCTGTTTGTTAATGGTTTTTTCGAGAGTTTATATTGGCATAAATTTACGGAGTGCATTCTTACAGAGTCTAAGTAGTTATTATTATCATATATATATATATATATATATATATATATATATCCATTTCATAATGAATTTTATATATGTATATATATCCATTTCATAATGAATTTTTTTATATATGTATATATATATATCCATTTCATAATGAATTTTTTTATATATATGTATATATATATCCATTTCATAATGAACTTCATATATATAATGTTCCTGATTTCAAAGATGTTATTTCTTTTTTTTTAAGTAAATATAAGAAATTTACTGTGTCCTCCAGGCATATGGTTTCTTTTTTTATTTGACTTAATTTCATGTTTATTCTAAAAAAAATAAATAAATATTTTTTGCTAATTCAAAATTGAAGTGTCTTGAGTCTGGAACATTCTCAATATCTACATATAAAACATAGTATTTATTTTACATATTTATTATGAAAATTGGCACACATCTTCAGTTAGTAATTTATATCTGAATTTTGACCCTTTTCATGCAATATTTATTATCTTTGATGGAGCCAACAGTTATAACCAAATTGGTATCATTTTCATAACTACCTGTGAGTGTGTTATATCTGTATTTGTGGGTGACAGATTATTTTTCACCGTCCAACTTCTCACTCACAAGCCTCTCACTGCTCTATTGTTACTTTCATGGCATGTGCTCTAACAAACTACATTCCTTGGTTCTGCCAGACTTAACCTTCATGTCACTTACATTGTAGCAAACCATCCACATTTCCTCTATATCCTATTGGAGAGAAGTAAATTTCACTCAAGCAGCTTCTTCCTGTGAACCATGACTCTGTTGAACTGACTCCCAAGAGGATGCCCCCCCCCCCCGATCACTACAATTTTAACCTGTTCAAGTCTAAGGTTAACAATTAACTTCTTATCTGGGCCTTGCACAGGGTGAACCTTACTGTAAACTAAACAAAAAAAAGTATTTAAAATACTATCCAACTTTTGAAAGCATAAAAACAAAAACTGTCTAGGGGACGTCTTCTCTCTCTCTCAAATATCTGTTGAAATATAGTCTAAGGAATATCATTGATATTTTGATTATTATTTCATTGGTACAACACCTGGCTTTGTATTTATGCTGAGAAAAAGAGAAAAAGCTTTGACATTTTAAGTATAAAAGAAATCAAGTTCAAAATTCTGTATTTGAAGGATTTGAAAATCTATTTAGTTTATTGCTATACTGATATCTCTACACACTGTAACCTTTAAGTCATCTTCAGCATTGGCCAGCTATAATAAAAATTAATCATTTTCAACAATTCTATTTTTAGATCAAAATGTAAGTGTTTTCATATTTCATTTTGGATTCTAGTTTATTCATTTTAACTAGGTACCTCCACTCCATTTTCGATACTTAAGTTTTAAATTGAATTTTTAAAAATAAAAACTTGAAACTTTAATTTTAGCTTAATTGAAAGCTAAATGATTAAATTTACTATTTCCACTTAGCAAAAGACTTGGGTATATTTCAAACAGAAATTATATTCATTGGAATCTTAAATTTTCAATTTTTCAGCCATTTTTTTGAGCAATCAACATATTTGTAAACAAAAGTTAATTCTCAGTTTTAAAAATCTTGCAAAAATAAAATATACATCTCTCACTAGTTACTTTTGGAAGATTATCAAATTTAAAGATAAATTAATCTGATTTGAAACAAATATTACTTGTTTATGGTATGAAATTTAGAATATAAGTATTTCTTAATCACAAAGGTATGACTCATTGACCTATTAAGTAGACAGCACCTATCAATCAATCTGGGTGACCAAAAGTTGACAGTTTAACATTTTGTAAGGGGAACAATCCTTAAGACATGACCTTTTAATAAGTGTCTTATAAGTTTCCATAGTAAAAGAAAATGTGCAGTTTAACATAATAAAAAAATTAGAAATTATTTTAAAAATCTTAATTCTAAATGATTTGTATTAAGCTTATGAATTTTCAATTTGTAAATAAAGTCTATTTTTAATGAATTAATAACCGAAGACACTGAGTAACTGGAAAAAATTTAAAAAGATGTTTGAAACTTTAATTAGCAAAGATGAAATGAAAACAATTCTTATAAAAATTCATTATACATCAAAATTTTTTCTTCTTCAGAATATGATATCCTAAAATTATATTATTTATAAAATCAATTAAAATTTTATCTACATTAAAAATAGCATGTTTTTAATGCATTTTTGATTTTATTATTCGGAGCAGATTTTCAGAAAAATAGCATCCCATAATTAAAACAAAAATGACATGAGTCCTGCATTTAACTAATGAATAAAAGATTGGTATAGATAATGTATTTCTAGAAGTTTTATGCAATTAATTGAAGTGGTGGGGGTAACAGATGTAAATATATATATATATATATATATATATATATATATATATTTACCAAGGTTTTCTAAAAATAATAACTGCATAAATAATTTCATTCTTCCATTAAAATCAGACAGTTAGCTGATTTTTGCAAGAATTTTAAAATTAATGTGTCTTTCAACGCCCAAAAAACAAAAACTTGCGTAATATTACATTTTGCTTAATAGTCACATTACGTAAACATAGTGTGGATCGCTGATGAGAAACAAAAAAGAAATTTTAATTGAAGATTAAAATTAAGATTAAAAAATTTAAAAACTAATGACAACAAAATTTGATCTTTTCTTTAAATAACAGCCTAAACATGGTGATATAACTTTGTTTTTAAGTTTTAGCCCTTTTAACATCCTACTATGTTGCTTTTTCAGCAATTGAGTGAAGGTACCTAAAACCTTGGGGTTGCTATTTTTAATACTTTAGGATATCTTATAAATTAATCATTTCTCAAACCAATAATTTCTTTAACTCCCTACATTTAATACAATGTTGATAAAGCATTTTTATTATTATTTTATTTTTTAACAATAAAAATTTCCATTTTAATTATATTTTCAATTTTAATTATATTGTTGCTGCATTATTAAGTATGTTTTCAGAGTTAAAGTGAGACAGCTAAAATGTTTGCTCATCATATTAAGGGAAAAAAAACTTTATTCCTTTTTTAAAATATAAAACCATCTGAAGTAAAACTAACAGTCAAATTTCTTGAATATTAGAGATAATGACATTTTCAGAATTTTTGGTGAACTTAATTTTTTTTTAACGGAAAATATTTGATTCCTAGTGTCAAATATAGATATGCTGTAGATATGAATTTTCTCTATTATTTTATATACATGTGTCAGGGATGTTACATTACTAGTGTAATCCAGCTTTCATTGTGCCTTTTCTATAAATATGTTGTCAGCAGAAAAGTTCGTAGGCTGACCACAATACTCTCATGAAATGTGACCAAATGAAGATTATTATTTAAAATAGTCCCCTTTTCAGTGCATACACTTCTTTCATTGATTTTGTAGTGCTTGATGAAAAAGATTTCATCCTGTTGGTAAAATGAAGTCATTAACAGCATATATCATCATCATTATGATACTGATTCCAAACCAAGTGTTTTTTTTTTGTTTTTTTTTTTCTTATTGAGAAACAGGAGAATAAGAAGAGTGATCAACCAGTTTATACATAGCAGACATTGAAGCTAAGGAATTCTGAGCTGGAGCATTGTTCTGCTGATGAAAGAAAACCCCTTTTGTCAGCTTTTTTGGGTATTTTGTCTTGGTAGTATTTTTTAACTGCCTTAACTAGTTGGCATAATATTCTCTATTGATGGTATGGTGGCAGTTACAGGGCATCCAGACCTTCGGTCATTTTCAAAATTCTCCATTCTCTTTCTAAATTCAGCTTCTCACTTTTGCACTGTTGATAATGCTGAAGTGTATAGCAACAATGATGGCATGAATTTCCTTGGAGGCTAAACCCTTTTTTTGCAGATAATACCATAATGCCAAATTTTGTCCATTTTCAAGAAAAGTCACTACTACTTAATTTTGAAGTCTTTTTTGAAGAGTCAGATATCAGTTTATCTGGAAAGAAACAATGCAATTATTAATAAGAGTTGAAATTAATGCAGGTTAAGATTCCACAAGTATAGTATCACTCCTTCATAGTCAGCTTATAAGCTTTTTAGCTGACCCTTATAATTTTATGATAATTGTTTTGATGAACTTCCCTCTATGGTACCCAAACTTTATGAATTTAAGTGCAGTACTAGATTGGCAGCAAGGTTGCATCATTTTACACTTAAAATGGCTAGATGTAATAGAAAGTTGTATGCTAACAGTTTCTTCTCTTGCACTTTTATGTTTGCCTAAGTGTTGTCTGTGAGTAAAGGTGTATGGATCTGTTATTTGGTCTTTTCCAGTGTGCATATCAGATAAATATGGACAACTTCAATCCGTATACACCCACATTTGCATTGATAGATATATATATATATATATATATATATATAAGGCAATCTGTGAGTCTGTGTGTAACTGTTCCCTATGCACACCTACATTTTTTAAGCTATGCCATTCAAACTTTCTAGGGACACATATCTACAGAGAAGCCAGGTCGACACATACTTTTTGAGTTTAAATTCAGCAATTTTCCCTCTTGCACTTTTTGGCCAATGGAGCCGATTGTTTACATTTGCTCCGTAAAACATCTAAGATGGTTGCTAGATTGGCAAATTTTCATTTTAGGATCCAAAGGCTAATATCCCTTCAAATTTTTCCAAAATAGACTTATTTTCATGCAAATGTATATGCTGAACTCAAATCACCAATCAGATATTGAAGAAACCTACCTTTTTTTATGTTAACGGCCAAAAAAAAATCGAACTTCTTCTCGCTCTTTTTGTCAGCCATTACTGACTTAGTAAGAGTCATTCGCTGCTGAACAATTTTAGGTGTAGGAAGAAAATTTGGGTCTATTTACTTCCTTTGCAGAAATTACTATGCAAATACATGCAAATAACTTTTCATACACGCAAATAACTTTTCATACACGCAAATACACGTAACTTTCTTCCGAAATTAAGTACAAAAAAAAAATTGCATAGTAATTTCTGCAAAGAATTTTCTGTAAAGTTGAATTCTTTGCATTCACATTCGCGCAAATACCCTTGGGAAAGGTATTAATCCGTCTATTCCTTCCAGTTATGGGTTAAATAATAGGACAGATTGGGTTCTATAGCTTTGGCTGGCAACTAGTTTGCCACAGAAAGCAATGGCAACCTACTGCAGGATAATTTTCTGCTCAGTCAGTCATGTCTCTTTTGAGACATGATTGCCCAAGTGTGTATCACATCTGGCATTTAACTGACTTTAAGTTTTATTTTCTTTTTTGCACCCATTACTCTTTTCTGTTTTATTAACAATCTACTTAGAAACATTCTCAGATCTCTAGTAAATATATATGCAAATAATACCAGTTTATGAGCGCACCTTCAAAAAGCTCAATGTGTAAAATCGGGCAGCCAATTTTTGCTGCTGACAGCTCTCACAGCTCAGTGGGTTTACTGGCTTGTATCATTCAACAGCTCCAGAACAAAGCTAGTAAGCTTTATCACCACCAAGCAGGCCATAAATTTGCTCTAGTTCTGATGGCCAGTTTATAATCTCAATTGACTGTTAGGACTAAAACATACTACAGACCTCAATTTGAAATTGTATTTTTAGTACAACCACTAAAGATGCTGAAAGAAAGGGCAGTTCCTTGTACTTCTTCAGAAAGTACCTAACTCTTATTGGCATGCTCCCATTATGTGACCTTGAGGGTGATAACTAATTTCCAACTTGCAACCTCTTTCTGTCAACCAAACATTCCGAGTCTCTTGCTAATCTATCCCTATGGCAAGTGTTCTAATAAGCTACAGTTCTTTGTTCTACCAGTTTAGATCTACACAACTGGACCTGCCATGCCATGTACTTAGCTTCTTTCCTGTCATTTATGAGACTCCCAAGGGAATGCTTTCTTAGCCACTGCAATCTCAACCTCTCAATGTCTAAGGTCAACTAGAGCCTTTGAGATTTTACTTACCCAACTCAGTCGATTAAAAACTTAATTGAGCAATTGAAGTTCATTGCTTTACTCGCCCACGGTCGATTAAAAATCTTGCAATGAAACATGTCCCTTCAAATATAGAAAAAGGAAATCTGATTCCTTTTACAACCCAAAAGTATGCCATTGAAGATTCTCAAGTTACTTAGAATGACCTACAGTGACATGATTTATGTCAAAATGTGTGGTTAAACAAAAGACAGTGACATCCCGCAATCATCAAAGCAAGATTTGACAAATGGAATTTAGATTGACAAGCTCCTGTCTCACTTTTATCATCCCAGTCAGTGTAAACATTCGTTTAATTAATGCTTTCAGAGTAGAGCCAAAGTGTCTCTGTTGCCCAAATTAAAGATGCTTACAGATTTTTAGAAACTCATTTACAAAAAAATATCCTTGACTCAACATCTATATTTCCTCCCCACTTACGAAAAGAAAAAACAAACATTTGAAAAAAAGAAAATATGCATACTTCTTTCAACCACGCACCAAAAAACAAATTATACAAGTAATTTTTTAATAGAAAATCGCTGAGAAAATCAGATTTGTTTTATTTTTATCATCTATTAAGAGGAAAGATCAAATTTTGTTATTATTTTTAAAAAAATTTTTAAATCCTTTCTAACACGTTCAAAATTTTAATGAAAATTTCATTTTTTGTTTTCCGTCAGCGATTCACACTATGTTTATGTAAGGTGACTATTAAGAAAATGGAGTCAGTCAAGTAAAATGATTTTGGGTCGAGTAAATTTTCCCTCACTCTCGACCGCCAGTCGAGTGATTTCTTTTTTCAAATCTCAAAAGCTGGTCAACTACATTTACACTTTTTATACTCTAACAATATAATTCCATAACTAACTACCTTGAGAGGCTTTTAGGCCTTGTATTAGGTGAATAATAGTAAAAGAAAAAAAAGAAGATATTTGATATTTGTTTGCTTATAAGCACCAATTTACAAAAGTAATGCCTATGAGAGGAGAAATTTAAGCAGAGTTAAAATCCCTAAAAAAATAGAATGCCATCAATTACTAATATCATTAATAGAAATGTAAAAATATTAGTAAAAGTCTGTGATGTTTTTTAATAAGATCTGTAACAAGTAATATGGAATTAAAATGCTGCTTGTAACCAATTAATATCCACCCCAGTGAATTGAAACTATATTAAACTAATTATAATAATTGATAATCATCAAATAATTTTTTTAAAGCAGCTTATGTTAGAATAAACTCATTTTTATTGAGATCATTAACAAATCAAAAATGGAAAATTGTATTGTATGACTGTAGCATAGTAATTTAATTAATGTTAAATGAGGAAAAGAAGCAAAACTGATAAGTGAAATTTATAACAAACTATAGTAATGATGTGTATGGTGGTGCAATAGATATCAACTATAAATTAGAAATTGGGGAGCTGAGTTCAAATTCCAGTTGAATTCCTTGCATTCACTTACGCACAAATGCCCTTGGAAAATGTATTAATCTATTTCTTCTTTTAAGTTATGGGTTAAATAACAGGACAGATTGGGTTCTATTGCCTTGGCTGGCAACCAGTCTACCACAGAAAGGAATGGCAACTTACTGTGGGATAACCTTCTACCCAGTCAGTCATGTCTCTTTCGAGACTTTTTGGCCAATGGAGCCAATTGTTTACATTTGCTCTGTAAGACATCTAAGATCTAAGTTGTCGTGCCGAGCGGATATCCACTGCACCACAACACACATCTGTTTAAAAGTAGGTACCTCCACTAATTTGCTAAAAAAAAAGGGTGTACCATAATAAAAATAGTTTTATTGTCAAAATCTTTGCTATTATCAAGAAGACCAAAGGATTTTTTTTATTATCTATACTTTTTAATCCTTTTTAATCCTTTTTAATCCTTTTTAGAACATTCAGAATTTTTTTTTTTTTTTTGTGTGTCCGTGTGGGGAATAAAGATTAATACAGGAAATTTTAGGATTTTATTTTCAGTAAAAAAAACCATTGATTTAAAAATTTATGCAAAAATAAAATAGTTGGATTTTAAATAAATTTTCAGGACTTATTCACAAATGAATGAAATTATTTAAAATTTTTATTTTATTATTTGTTGCCCAACTTAATTTTATGAAGTTTTGATAAATTGCATTTTCACCCTTTTAATATTTTATATATCCTTGGAGAATTTTAATTATTTTTTATTTTTTATTTTTTTATAAAACAAATGCCATTTGCTGAAAATCTGTTCAGAATCATAAAATAAAAATGTAATGAAACTAAGATATTAGAAAAGCTTTTGTTTTTATAAATATGATATATTAAGGACACTATTATCTTAAAACCCTTTCTTTGATTAATAATTTTTACAAAAAATTGTTTTCATTTATTTTAAAATTTTTATTAGAATAGTTTATAAAGTTTCAAATTTTTAAAATTTCTGCACTACTTTGACTTGTTAGGTAATGTTATTAAGTAAAAACTGTATTTACTAATCATAAATTGAAACGCTTAGTACAAATCATCAAATACGAATATTTTTAGTATTTGTCTATATTTCTGAGATGAGGTAGTATTTACAGTATTTACATGACTATTGTCCTCATCTTTGTTGCCATTTGTACAACGTTTCAGCTGTTGTACAATCTGGCCTACTTCAGGTACTAGGAATTTTGAACTGAACCCTTTATTACAATCACTAGGGTATATCATTCTCATTCCTTGTCTAGTAATGCCTCAATTGGAAGTCATGAGTTATCTCCCTCTAACCCTGTAAGTTACTTGTTCACCACTAGTATGAACTCACAACTCTTTGGGTCAAGTCACTGGAACTAACCAATGTCTATATCCACTAGGCCATGTGTCCTTAAGGACAAGAACAACTGAATTTTTGGGACTTATAAACCTAATGTCCAGTATCCTTATTTTTTTTTTTTTTTACCAGAGTTCATATTGCAATTTTTTTGATGTTACTAGTTTTCTCTAGTATTTTTTTTACCAGAGCTCATATTGCAATTTTTGACACTAATGATTTTCCCTGCACTTGTATTGCTGGTTCCCATATTGTGTTCATCTATATGCTTGGTCAGCTTAGAAGATTTTTGAAGCCTAGCATATGTACTGATTCCTTAAGTTTACTTAGTTTCCAGTGGCATTCTCTATCATTTCAAGTTCATCCCATAGGGGACGGTGATCCCCTTTCTCCCTTCATATGTGGTCAGCTATGCCTGATTTTTCTATCTCCCCTCGTGTTACAGCCTTGCAATGTTCTTGTAGCCTTACCTTAAGGAGGCGGCCTGTCACTCTGGAATGGCGTACACACAGTCCTTAGTCATGTCATCCTCTGTTAGTTGTCTTACTTGGGAGAGGTACCTGCGAAGTGTAGAATCACTTCTGAGGATAGTCCTGATCTTATATGGACCACAGATCCTTTGTATTTTCTCCAATAATACCTTCACATAGGGTAGACAGACCGTGGCGGTTTTCTGAGAGTTGTTATTTTCATACACCCTCCCTTCCATGTATGTTGGAATTGTTGCCATGTATCCTGGATAATTGTTTTGTTGTAGGGTACTGCTTATAGTTACCATTTCCTGTTTGTATGACTCTGGGTCGCCACTTATGACTTTTGGTCGATGTTGAAAGCACTTTCTTTACGTTGTATGGGTAGTGGGAGTTGAAGTTGAGGTATTGCTCAGTGAATGTTGGCTTGCTGTATACGGATGTCTTGAACTCCACCTCTGTTCGAGTTATTAGCACATCCAGGAACGCCAATTTGTTGTCACTCTCTTTTTCTATAGTGAACTGTATAGATGGTTTTATTGAGTTCATTATGGTCCAGATGCTACATGACCATGTGAACTCAATAAGACCATCCATATGTTAAGGGGTTATTGGAGAAAATACAAAGGATCTACAATAGGACTATCTTCAGAAGTGATTCTACACTTCGCAGGTACCTCTCCCAAGTAAGACTCCTAACAGAGGATGACATGACTAAGGGTTGTGTGAATGCCATTCCATGTAGTTGTGGAAAGAAATATAAAAGAGTGACAGACTGCCCCCTTATGGTAAGGCTACAAGAACATCGCAAGGCTGTAACACTAGGGGAGATAGAAAAATCAGGCGTAGCTGACCACATATAGAGGGAGAAAGGTGATGAAGTTGAAATGATAGAGAACGCCATTGGAAACTATGTAAACTTAAGGAATCAGCACATATGCTAGGCTTCAAAAATCTCCTAAACCGACCAAGCATAAAGTTGGACACAATATGGGAATCAGTAATACGGAGTGCCAGAGAAAATCAATAGTGTCAAAAATTGCAATATGAGCTCTGGTTAAAAATTACTAAAAAACACCATTAACATTAAAAAATTGCAATATGAACTCTGGTAAGAAAAAAAATAGTTACTGGACATTAGGTTTATAAGTCCCAAAAGGACACATGGCCTAGTGAATATAGACACTGGTTAATTCCTGTGACTTGACCCAAAGAGTTGTGAGCTCAGTACCAGGCTACAAGTAACTTGCAGGGTTAGAGGGAGATAACTCATGATTTCCAATCGAGGCATTACTACGCAAGGAATGAGAATGATATACCCCAGTGATTGTAATAAAGGGTTTGGTTCAAAATTTCTTGCACCTGAAGAAGGCTGTAGTGTACAACTGCCGAAATGTCGTACAAATTGCAACAAAGATGAGGACAATAGTCCAAATAATGTAAATATCAATATTTTAAAAAGAATTTTGAATTTTTTTGTATGTGTGTATTTTTGTTGATATTGGAGTTCATCCACAACATTATTAGAAAATAAGAGCGATTACATTTTATAAACATTAAAAGCTAAGTATATAAAATTGAATAAAACCTTAGATTACAGAGAATATTTTCCTAAATTTTTAAGATTACACAGTACTTAAAAATTATGTATAACCGGCAATTGCATCATATTCTTCAATTACTTTTTACAGATAAATCCTCTCCAAAAGAGAGTATTACGTAAATATCCATCTGTCATCAAGCTACCAACATCTTAAATAAACAGTTCCTACCATGTTAAAAAAAATATTTCTGCAAAATTTTAAACTTAAAGTAAATAATATTTATTTTAAATCCTATTAATTATTCTAATGTTCCTCAAATAAAATTCCAGAAAAGTATATTTTAGTTTTGGAAGATTTTTTGATAAAGAGAATTGCACTGTGATAAACAAGAGCTAAAAATGGTGTTGAAATCAGGTTTTTGACAAAAACTCCTTGTCAATTTAAATTAGTTCTGAGATAAAACAAATTATTTTGTTTATTAGAAATATTAAATTTAATATATCAGCTTGAAAATTAGCCTGAAATAAAAGCTTCAAGAAAGATGAACATGTTAACCAATACACTCTACTAAGTAGAGTTTTTCTGGTGGTCTAATAATATATCTACATATACAATAATTTTCTCGTATGTGCTTATAGATGTATTTGCAGCGATAGATTTCAATGTACCTATCATGGTTGATAACACATATTTCGCCTTAACAAGCATGACAGTGACACTCACTTCTTTTGGCAGTAATCAATAACAAAACAAAATTTCTATGTTTCTGACATTAGCATTTCAAATGTCTTTCTATGTCACCTGAAGCAACATATGTCTTCCAGACTACTTGTCATCAAATCAATTTTTCTTTTTGCATTCTTTACTTTCTGTTTCACTTTCATTTACTTTAGGCTAAACGTATTTGTATGTAAAGTGGGGACTGAAAAGGTCTTAGGGAAAGCAACTTTCTGTCCAAAATCTGACCAAATGACTAAACAAAATTTTTTTTCCGTTTTTTTTTTTTTTTTTGTTGGGTATGAGATTTGACCAGATGAGAAATGTTTACCATTTTCTATAAGCGATATAAATGGATAATCAAGTTCATCAATATTATTGCATTCAAACTGTTAAAAGATCTCTTAACTACAAATAACTTTGTAGTAATATCTTTGTTTTTTAGTTCAGCTGCAATTTATTAGCAAACCTTCTCTTTGTTATTTACACTATTTACATTCAGACTATTGTCTTTATCTTTGTTGTTATAACATTTTGGAATTCCCTGTGGCTTACCTGGATCAATATACAACTGATGAAGGCCAGATAACAGTCAAAACGTTGTGATAACAGCAGCAAAAACAGGACAATAGTCCGAATGTCTGTTAGTCAGTTTAGTACCATACATGATACACACTTGGGCAAACATGTCTCATTCGATCCATGACTCCCTAGGTAGATTTTTCTCCCTTGTAGGTTGCCATTTCTGTCTGTGGTAGATTGGTTGCAAACCAAGACTAGAGAACCAAATCTGTCCTGCTATTCAACACATAGTTGGAGGGAGAAGAGATGAGTTAATACCTTTCTCAAGGGTTTTTGTGTGTAAGTGAATGCAACAGATTCAATGGGAATTCAAAATCTGCTCTCTGATACCTATTTTGAGCCAATATTCATTGCACCACAAGTTCATATGTAAATAATGATAATTTCTCTTTGTATTTTACTGTTTAAAATAACATCAATACTTTATCCCATCATTTTTCTTAGGAATTAAATGTTTTGTCATTGGGTTTGTTTTTTTTTGTAAAAGTTCATTAGATAATTGGAAAAGGTTTGCATTTTATTAAGATTTGTTAATGGTGTGTTGCAATTTTGTGTGTGTGTGTCCCTGAGAAATTAAAATACTTCATGATTGTAATTTAATCCCACATAATTGTGCCACAATAAATTTCTCAGCTGAAAGAATATAGAGACGTTCAATAATTTTTTAATTTTGTCTTGACAAATAATAGCTATTGCCTGCAGAATGTGACAATCAGAAATGATCTGTGAAAGTTATTTTTCAGAGTACAGCTCTAAACCGAATACTTGTAAAATAGCAAATATGTTATACACTGAATAATATATTTCTTGATTTCCTGTATAAAACAAATTAATGAAATTTAAAAAAAAGACTCTTATATAAAATTCTTCACAAAATAAATTCAAACTTGTAATTATTTGATATTTAAGAATTTTAAGTTTAATATTTAAGGGAGAAGTGGTTGCAATTTCATTTCTTTTGTGGATAAAAAATAAAGAAAGAATTATGTCAGTATGTAAAATTATTGTAATTAATTGCAGAATGTCAAACCTTAACCAAAAATATGTCTGATATTGGGTTGAATGTCTACATGGAAGACAGAAATGTAAAAGGAATTGTAAAAACAATATCAGTATATTAAATTATTATAATTATTCTCAGAATATGAACTCGAAGCATTTATTAATGCCTTTAGAAAAGCATGAATCCACCTCAACTCCTCTCCTTCAACTCTGTATTAAATAGCAGAACAGACTTCTTTCTAGCCTTGAATAGACACCAGTCTAAGAGGAAGAAACTGCATTAAAAACTATGGAGAATACATGAAACTACTTCTCTATCTTTCCTATAGACAGTCATGGTAATTCACAGATGATAAAGAAAAGGAATTTATGGTGAACCATGATTGCCTACATTTTGATTGGACATGACTTTAAAAAAAAATGTAAAAGAAATTAACTAGTCAGGGTGCTGTCAAGTAGATGTGAGAAGAGGGCTGTAAAAAATTGAATAAATTGTTTATTTATGAAAAATATTAAACTCTCTCTAGTGATTTGTATTTTTAATGGAAAGAAACTACTTTGAAGATTGTTGGGCATTATGATTCCTCTTTTTAGATGTTGATGTTTTATGGGATGTTTCAAAGGATACTTTTAAGGGTTAAAGTTTTAGCGTAATGGATTGATTTCCCTGATGTGTTCCAGCATTTAGTATTGTGCCTATTATAAGTAGAACTAGTAACCTGGTGGGTATGATTCTCATTAGGTGCTTTAATATTGCTATTTTGTGCTAAGTTAAACTTGAGGAGATGGTCACCTCTACAAGTAAACCCTATTGCCTCAACAAATACCATTTTAAAAAAATAAACAAACCTGTCATGGTACCCTTATGATCTACTAAGTCAGGGATGATTTAATTTGAAGGTAAGTTTAGTAAATATTTGGTTGATACATCTGAATAAATTTGAACTGTTTTAAATTTATACCTATATGTTTAATTAGTGACTTATCACAATGTACAAATAATTAACATCAGTAGCTTTTGATAGATGCAACTGGTTTCTTTGTGATCAGTAAGTTGATCAACAGTTTATGATGGCATTTGTCTATACTTCTGAGATGATATATTGTCACTATTTACACCATTTGGACTGTTATCATCTGTTTGGTTCCAAATTCCAGTATATATTACCTGAAAAAGGCTAGAGCATACAATATTGTGAATATGAAAAAAAAAAGATGAGGATAACAACCTGAACGATGAAAATTGTGTAAAGAATTTATGATAGGTTTTATGTTAATTTGAAGTTTGATAGATCAAGTATAAAAGAACATAAATGGATTAAGATTAGTAAATAATTACATTGGCCAATAATAGGAATTAAATTTTTTTGTGCATTAATTTTTTTTATAGTTCTCATCTGTTATGTTTTGGTAAGTGTGAATTAAAGAATGTATACAATATATTGTGATGCTATTCAAAAAGTTTTTCTGTTGTTAAAAGTTTACTAAATGAATTAGAATTGTATTAGCAATAATTTTATAAATAAATAATGGTTATGAATTAGATTAACACAAAGAAGTACATAATATTTGTAAGACTTGTATTAAAAATTATAAGAAAAAAAAATGTGATAACTGACAAAATATTTCCTAATGTATAAATAAACATCAGGTGAGTTAATCAATGAAAGCAATAGTTTCTAATAAATGCTGGTGGCTTATAAATAAATAAAATTTTGTTTTATCAAATCTATGAGTTGTTCTTTCCAGTGGAACTGTGCCCAAATTTTATTGATGATTTTTTAGTGAGTTGTAAAGTCAGGAGAGAAAGTTGGAATTTAATTCATGTTGGGCTGTGTTACAGTGGCTGGGTGTAATTTCTTAGCAGTACTTCTGCATTTCTCATTCCCACCTACTTTTAGATCTGCAGTTTCCTGCTGGTTTTTAGGAGTTTTCACCTACTATTACCTCCTGTAACGTTTTAGTTAATGCTTTGCAGATGAGAAGAAATCCACTTCCTTCAGATGAGGCTTCCAACTTTGATTTGTTCTACAGTGGAGACTGGTCTATTAAAAGAATGTGCAGAATAATGTTGAACCATTTTGGCTTAAGATGTAAAAATTCACTCTTGTTGATGTAGTTCTCTTGTGAATGTTATTGTTTTACAGACCTCCTGCAAAGTATGGGGTATTCGATAATACACACACACAAGGTGATCCTTCTTTGACTGTTTGGCAGTAATTGCATTATTTTCTCTATTTATTCTTATGTATAAAAAGAAGATAAAAGTTATACTCTGAATAATGATTTCGACATTGTAAAACAATATCTTTTGTGCCTAAACATTAGCTCTCTCTGCCCTGGGACAGTTTCAATTCCTGATGAAGGATGCAAATTTTTCTTTAATAAGATTTCTCAAATATTCAAACTGGTTGGTTCTATCGTTTAAATGATCACTGAAGTGCTGGACTAGATCCTTTATAACATTTACAAGATAAAATGGTGACGGCTATTTGGCAGTACCCATTTTCTTTTTAGGTAATATGAAGCATGTTGAGTTATCTTCCTATGCCTTATAGCGGTGGTGGGTCAAATTCTATTTTTTTCACTTTTTTTTAACAAACTATACCAACCTATTTCAACACCTGCAACTTGATTTTTAAATTTCATGTTCACTCCTTCAATTTATGCATTAAAATAGAAGGTGCTAGCAGGACTGACTTATTTTGACCCACTCTTGCTACCAAACTACAAATTTATACACAATTTTTAACCCACTGGTAGGTGGTAATAAATATACTGTTTAATAAATAAATGGAGCACTTACCTAAATATGAGTATCCACAAAAAATAAGTTTTTAAGTGATACAAATCTGTTAAATTTATAAAAATACATTCTATACACACACACACACACACACACACACACACACACACACATATAATTTTTGCCATAATGTTCACTCTATAGAAGGTCAAAGTGCTACAGAATAAGAAACACAGTTTATGAGATATGTGGGAAAAACAATGATTAACCCATGACATGAAAAGGTTAAAATTTTAGGAATCCAGGTAACATCCTCTTGAGAGTGTCTTTCATAAAGAAACTTCCCAAGTGGAACTTACATGACACCAACCAACCAACCAACCAACCATGATCCATTATAATATTCATATAGAGATATGTCATTGAAATAAGTTCAAGCAAAATAATTTCCATTTCTTTTTTTAAACTGTTTCCTTCTTTATGATTCTCTCCCTGTTCGTAAAGGCAGAGAAGTTATAATCAGTCTCTTTTTTGCAAGATAACCTAAGAACAGTTTATTTTCTAAGAAAATTTGGCAGATTCATAGATAAGGTGAAAAGTGGTTAAATTGTGAAACTTCTTTTTTTTTATTTTAATCTTTGTCTGCTAAACATAATTAAAATATGAAAGAATGGGCAATATTAATGCAGTACACAAACATTGCATTTTCTACTTGATATCAGTAATAAATTGATTCAACAAATCAAGCATGATGACATTGCTCAACAGCTAACCATTTATACATCTTGGCCCTCAGCCAAACACAGTAGCAGTAAAAATAGTCTTTGTTCAACTATCCAACAGTTTCCTTGAAAATTTTTGGTCCATTATGAACAGAGAAGATTTATTATTATTTAACATAATCTGAACAACTTAAGATATACAGATAAGCACTATGTTGATGGTGGATTCAGAATGGGAACTGAAACAACTGTTAGACAATGCAATAATAGGAAGCAAAAAGAAACAAACTATTAACTGTAAGGAAAAAAAATACATAATTGTCAATTAAAGAAATAGCCAAAGGTGTGGGCTATGTGTTTGGGATGTCAGCATCAAACAAATGAAGAAATTTTACCATGTGTAGTGTAAATGACAAAAATATAATACAGAAATCTGAAGGTGTATAAGAATAACAAAAATGGATTCCATAAACAAAGTATTCAAACTGATTAAAATATTGTTAGAAATTAAAAGTACTGAATTCTTATATATCTAATCTCTGATAATGGCAGTGAATGCTTCACAGATGAAAAGTCAGAAAAGCCACAAAAGCTCTTTTTCTAATTCTTATTGGAAATGTATGAATTTAATGAGAAAAGATGATAAAGATTTTGGCAAATATGCTGCTATCATCAAGAAGGAGAATAAAAGATTCTGATAAAATGAACCAACTCTTGAGATGTTTAAAGGTTTAATTTTCATTCCAGGGTTAACACTGAAAAAAATGCAGAAATACTAGTAAAAATTCCAATGAACTTTTCACTACAGCAAATATCAGATGAATGTCAAAATCCTAAATCTGAAATGTGATGCTGAAGAAATTCCGGAAAAAAACAATGTGCCAATGTACAAGCCAAAGAAAAGTGTACAAAAAGAAGAAAAAATACATGTTTCAGTTATGGAAGGTTACAGAAGACTGTCCCCTTAATAATTTCAAATGCTACAAGTGTGGTAAAGTAGAACATATAAAGTCACACTGTAAAATTAAACCAAGGAGAAATTTGTTCACAGCATTGCAACAGAAAAAATTATCACAGAAAACAAAAGAAAATTTGTGTTTGTGAAAATGCGCAATAATCAACGAAGCCACACGGAAAGCAATTCTATATTCAGGACTTCGAAAATTGCAAATACTGTCTTAGTTGGGAAATTATTTTTTATTGGCAAAATGACTTCTAATGTCTCATTCTGTAATAAATATGAAAAAAAACTAAGGTTTATATGTTAAAAAATAATACAAACTTATTTGGTACTGGTTGGATGGAATTATTTGAGCTATGGAATTTGCACATAAACATTTATTGAAGAAACAACCAATTTATAAAAAAAAGTTAAAGGAAGAAATTGAAAAAAACGTTTTTTGGATGTTCTGTCAAAAGAAGTTTGGTTGGTGTTCCAAATTCAAAGCAAACTTTCAAGTGAAAATAGGTTCAACACCAGTATTTAAACCAAAAGTGGTACTGACTAGATGGAATTATTTGAGCTTTGGGATTTGCTTATAAATGTTTATTGCTAAAATGTAAGTGGACAATCAACCAATTTAAAAAAAAAATGAAAAAGTAAAGGAAGAATTGAAAAAAAATTTTCCGGATGTTCTGTTGAATGAATTGGGTCAGTGTTCCAAATTCAAAGTAAAATTTCAAGTGAAAACTGATTTGGCACCAGTATTTAAACCAAAACTGTACTATTCCCAGCATTGTATTAAGAATTAGACAAACTGGAAAAATAGTTGTAAATTAAAAAGATTATCCATTTAAAATAGGCAGTACCAGCAATGAATGAAAAAAAAAAAAATTAATAAAATTTGTTTGTGTTGATTTTTTGATAAACAAGTGTTTAAAACCCCAAAACGACCCATTACCAAGTTCAGAGGAAATTTTTGCAAAGTTAAATAGTGGAAATTTTTTTTCAAAGCTAGATCTTTCTAAAGCATATTTACAAATACAAGTCAAAGAAAAATGTTCAGAGTTAACTACTATAAATACAGGAATTGTATAAGTTCTCCCGATTTCCTTTTGGTATAAAAGTAGCTCCATCTATATTATACTATGCTTGCATTTTGTGATTTCACAATTGCTTATCTGGATGATATATTAACTAAAAGTGTATCTAAGGAACAATATATTGGGCATGTGAAAACAGTTTTTGAAAAAATACATGAGAGTATGGATTCAAGCTCAGTGAGTAAAAGTGCAAATTGTTTTTGTTTAAAATCAAGTACCTAGGATAAATCATTGACAAAAATGGTTCTCAACCAGATCTGTCAAAGGCAAGTGCAATTAAGAATATGCCCCTTCTAACAAGCATTCCTGGGACTAGCAAACTACTATCAAATTTATGTACCTAATCTGCAGAATTTGAGAGTTTCAATGAACAATCTTCTTAAAAAAAGGTCTAAAGTGTCTGAAGGTATTTAAAGAAATAACATCTTACATCATTTGCACACTATGATCTAAAAGTAGAAATCATAGTGGCTTCAGATGCTAGTAATTATGGTATAGGAACAGTAATTCTACATAAATATAATGATGGTAAGATGAAAGTTGTTGTACATGCTTCGTGTTCAATACTACCACCCCCCAAAAAAAACTAGATTGAAAAAATCATTAGCAACATTTGCAGTGAAAATTTTTCACAAATTTATACATAGGAGTTTTCATTTGCAGACAGAACACTGACTGTTATTATCAATTTATTGTTTGGAAAAAAAATCCTATGCATACAGAGAATAGATTACAACACTGGAGCACCATCTTATTAAATTACAATTTTAGGATGAAATACCAGCTGTCCCAAAAATTAGAGCATGCAGATGGGTTATCAAGTTTGGTACCAAAAAATACTGAACTGTTTGAGGACACTGTCATTACAGCATTAAAAAGTGAAATGGAAATTTAGAAAATATAAAAAAAAAGAAAGTTGTAAATATGTGGTGCTGTCCTTGTCGCTATTCAGTGAACTAATGCCGAATGATTCAAAAAGTGACAGACCACAGAGTTCCAGCTTAAAAGGGTTGAACTGTACTTCATCTATGAAAATTGAATCATTACAAAGAATTAAGATTTAGCAGAAAATTTATAGTATGCCTAGATTGTTAAGGTAACTGGCTGGAACAACCAAAGTAGCAGTGTTACCATTAGTAATGGTCATTGAGGTGATAATATTATAAAAGGTTAGTTATGAAGTGAACTGTCATATGTTGGAAATGATAGATTAATAAATTCAAGAAATTTCATTAGTTATCTGCTTTGATTATGATTACTGGTTTTTTTAATAATATCAGTAATCAAAGAATTATCACCATGCGTTGCCAAGAAGTAAAGATAATTTTTTAAAAAATCTCTAGATTATTGGTTGTTGATTGTTGTTGGTCTATTGGTCAACAGTAGCCATATTTACAGTAAAAGGTCAGAGTTAGTGATAAACTGGCTGCTGCACAGAAAGTGACCATTGATAAAAATATTGATCTTTCTCTGTGCTGCTTTGGAGATGTAATTTTGGCAATGTATTAAGCAAAGACACTTTATTGATTCTGAACAAGAAGTTTTCTTTTTCTTCTCAATAAATCTCTAACCTTGGGCATAATGGCTGAATAGAGTAATTTAAATGTAGCTCTTAGTGGTGGGTTTTGTAATTATCACAGATTTTTTAAAATACCTACAAAATTGTTTTACACATACTACTCTAAATTCGAGGGTTTGTTTAGCAGATTGGTTTTCTTGTTTATTTATATGTTGATGATTATTTTTGTAATCCTGTGCATAAATATCATTGAATCTTTTTGTATTTTTTCCTGTTTTATTTTTCTCTTAATTAGATTTCATCAATTGTGTTATATAATCACTATTTGAATTTTCAAAATTCTAAGAGAATTGTAGTGTTAGCTATTTAACTTTAAGAGGAAAATGTCATTAGAAGGGCTAAACTTGTGTTATTTCAGTGGATGCTGGACAATCTCAAAAATGAAGAATACAACAGAACAGATGTGGTTCTACAAAAGGATGCTGAGAATACTATATAATTAGCATCTGAGTATTAAGGATAATGAAAAATCGGATGTGCGTTGTGGTGCAATGGATATCAACTCAGAACGATAAATCGGGGAGCCAAGTTCGAATTCCAGTTGAATTTCTTGCATTTACTTATGCACAAATACCCTTGGGAAAGGTATTAATCTGTCTTTTCCATCCAGTTATGAATTAAATAATAGGACAGATGGGGTTCTATAGCCTTGGTTAGCAACCAGTCTATCGCAGAAAGCAATGGCAACCTACTACAGGATAATCTTTTGCCCAGTCAGTCATGTCTCTTTCAAGACATGATCACCCAGAGCATGTATCATGTATGGCACTTAACTGACTGATACTTAAAATCAGAAAGTTGCAGTTAACATTTTTAGGTTAAAAGAAAAGAGCTTGCAGAATTTGATGCTCGCAGGATATACTGAAAGCAAGAGAGATGGAAACAACAAGTGACCTACCTAATGAGTTTTTTGTAAACAGATAGCAGAGCAGCAATGTAAATGTAAGATCATTGTACAAGCAAAATATAGTGTTATCGACTATACAGAAGTTAGATCTTTATCCAATTAAGAGGGATTTCAAAGGAATGAAATTTAGATCAGACATTAATCTTCAAACAAAATCATTTACATTTCTCTTGGTAGAATCTGATAAAATATTTTTTTTTATAAAAACTTTGGATCAAAGATGCAAGGTCTGTGTACAGCAATAATATTGTCTTGTCTTTAGTATTTTTATTTTGTTTTATCTATCATGTACCAAATCCTTTCTAGATGTTGGCAATCATATCTCTCCATGAGTTTTTTTTTTTTTTACTGCTCTAAATAATTTTTGATTCTTTACCATCTTTTTTCTCTTTGTTCTGTCATTGATTTACACAACTTCAATAACTAAGCTACCGTGTGTTTCCCCATGTTTCTCTTGTTTTTATAATAGCCTGTTAGGATTAAATTCTCTCTGCTTTCATCATGTGTCCCAGAATTTTCAACTGTCACTTTCTGATTGTAATTAAAAAAATTCCTTGTTTCTATTTTCCTAAAGACTACTTCATTATTCATATGTTCTGTTCATGATATACTTGGCATTCATTGATAGAACTCTCAACTCTCTCTAAGACTTTTCATCTGTGAAGCATTCACTGCCATTATCAGAGATTAGATATATAAGAATCCAGTACTTTTAATTTCTAACAATATTTTAATCAGTTTGAATACTTTGTTTATGAAATCCATTTTTTGTTATTCCTATACACCTTCAGATTTCTGTATTATATTTTTGTCATTTACACTACACATGGTAAAATTTCTTCATTTGTTTGATGCTGACATCCCAAACACATAGCCCACACCTTTGGCTATTTCTTTAATTGACAATTATGTATTTTTTTTCCTTACAGTTAATAGTTTGTTTCTTTTTGCTTCCTATTATTGCATTGTCTAACAGTTGTTTCAGTTCCCATTCTGAGTCCACCATCAACATAGTACTTATCTGTATATCTTAAGTTGTTCAGATTATGTCAAATAATAATAAATTTTCTCTGTTCATAATGGACCAAAAATTTTCAAGGAAACTGTTGGATAGTTGAACAAAGACTATTTTTACTGCTACTGTGTTTGGCTGAGGGCCAAGATGTATAAATGGTTAGCTGTTGAGCAATGTCATCATGCTTGATTTGTTGAATCAATTTATTACTGATATCAAGTAGAAAATGCAATGTTTGTGTACTGCATTAATATTGCCCATTCTTTCATATTTTAATTATGTTTAGCAGACAAAGATTAAAATAAAAAAAAAGAAGTTTCACAATTTAACCACTTTTCACCTTATCTATGAATCTGCTAAATTTTCTTAGAAAATAAACTGTTCTTAGGCTATCTTGCAAAAAAGAGACTGATTATAACTTCTCTGCCTTTACGAACAGGGAGAGTATCATAAAGAAATAAACAGTTTAAAAAAAGAAATGGAAATTATTTTGCTTGAACTTATTTCAATGACATATCTCTATATGAATATTATAATGGATCATGGTTGGTTGGTTGGTTGGTTCTATCGTTTAAATGATCACTGAAGTGCTGGACTAGATCCTTTATAACATTTACAAGATAAAATGGTGACGGCTATTTGGCAGTACCGATTTTCTTTTTAGGTAATATGAAGCATGTTGAGTTATCTTCCTATGCCTTATAGCGGTGGTGGGTCAAATTCTATTTTTTTCACTTTTTTTTTTAACTAACTATACCAACCTATTTCAACACCTGCAACTTGATTTTTAAATTTCATGTTCACTCCTTCAATTTATGTGTTAAACTAGAAGGTGCTAGCAGGACTGACTTATTTTGACCCACTCTTACTACCAAACTAAAAATTTATACACAATTTTTAACCCACTGACCCTAATTGTTAGGCACTAGAGAATATATAGTATCAGTAATTTGATTGCAATAATAGGTTATTGTATAAATAATTCCACTATTTTCTGTTTGTAATTTTTTTCTTTTTATTAATGGATTTCTTCTTTTTCTGTCTTTTAGGTGATGGAATTGTTGGTTCATGTGAACAAAAGGTTGAAGAGTCGCCCTAAGGTACATTTACCTGTAGAGTCTTTACTGACTCAGTACCAGGACCCCTCAGCTTCTCCATTCATAACGGTGAGATAGATCACAACTTTTTAGTTCTGTTTCTCTATGAATTCTGATAAGGTGCAATATTTTTGTTCATTTATGTATGTGTATATATCTGTAGGTGTCTGCTGTAGAGCAAAGTAAGTTGGTCTAACTAGAACTTGCCAGTATAGAGAGTTTGAATCTCACAGAATATCCCTTTACTGTGCCTATCCAATCAAGCCTTCGTAAATATCTTCCTAAATATATGCCTGTATAAGTCAGCAAGCATTTTATATACATATTTATCTTTATTATATATATATATTAATTTTTTTTTTTATAAGCGTTTCACCCCAAGCAAGGCATTTCACTGCCACTACTGCGCAGGGGGCTACATAGAGTGGAGAAAGGATGGTTAAATATAGGTAATGTCTGAAGGTGGGTGATAGGTGGGTAAGGATAACGAGAAGGAGGGTTGGGTAGATGAGTGTCCAGAGAATAATCGGAAGTTAGTGTGATAAGAGGTGTCTATTGACCCTACATTCAAACACCTGGAGATTGTAGCTGTTGGGAAAGCAGACTGGTGGAAGGGAATTCCACAGGCGGGAAGCGCGAGAAAAGAAGCTGTTGGAGTAAAAATTATGGTTACATCTTATCTGTTTAACTGTAAAAGGGTGGGACCTAGTTGCTAATCTAGTATCTCGTGTAAATTCATGCTTAGGCGGCACCAGTGATCTAAGTTCATCGGAGTAGAAGCCATGAAAGTACTTGTAGAAGAGGCACAGGGAAGCCACATCATGCCAGTGAGAGAATGGTTGCAGCCGGTCTGCCAAGTCAGTATCAACCACGTTACAGAACCTCCTTTGTATTTTGTCAAGAAGCCCAAGGAGAGTAGCAGGGGCACCCGACCAGATATGGCAGCAGTATTCAATACATGGGCAGATAGTAGATTTGTATATGTGCAGGATAGATTCAGGTGGGAAAAATTCTGGGCCCTGCACAGAGCCGACTTTCATAGCAGCAGATTTGGCAATTGGATTCGATATAGTTATTCCATTTGAGGTCCGCTGAAAGTGTAAGGCCAAGGAGGCGTAGTGTTTTACTCTCTGGGAGCCAAGCCTGTTCCATGCTAATGGGAGGTAGATGCGATTGTCTATGGTAGTTAGTTGATAACAGCTTCGTTTTAGAAACATTGAAATTTACTAGCCATTTCCTATCCCAGGCCACTATGGATTGGAGGTCCTTTTCAAGCTCGGCAGCGAGGTTCGCTTTGTCGCCAACACCGGGTTTTTGATCAAGGCGAGAGTAGATTGTGGTGTCATCGGCGTACATGCCTACTTGGGATCTAATGGCGTCGGGGAGATCATTAATGTACATCAGAAAGAGCATGGGACCTAGGATAGAACCTTGAGGGATGCCCGCGTTCATATGGTAGTTTTGGGAGGCATGCCCATTTAATACTACCTTAAATGTGCGGTTAGAGAGGAATGACTGGATGAGGTCAAACATATGTCCAGTTATACCGTAGCTCCGCAGTTTGCACAAGAGGCCAGCGTGCCAGACCCTGTCGAATGCTTTGGAGATATCCAAGGCAACGGTTCGGGCTTCGCCATTCTTGTCAAGAGCCCAGTATATGTACTCGGTAATGGTCGTTCGCATATCAGCAGTAGACCTGATGAAGCGAAACCCGTACTGTTTGTCAGAGAGAAGGCTGTGAGATGCTGAATCACCTAGGTGTTGATAATGGCTTCGAAAACTTTGCCGAAGATCGGAAGGAGACTAATAGGGTGGTAATTGGCAAGGTCTGAGTGTTCACCAGAATTCTTAAATATAGGAACTACACAGGAGGACTTCCAACAGGCAGGAAAACAGGAAGCAGATAGGCAGAGGTTATAGAGTTTAGAGAGGACAGAGGAGAGTTCTGGGGTACATTTCTTCAGTACTATGATTGGGATTCCGTCCCCGCCGCTCACTTTGTGTGGGTCAAGTTGTGCAGTTATCTTGGAGACTAGTGAGGGTGTAATGTGGACGTTATTTAGTTGAGCCTTAGTTCTGGGTGGGAAGTCGGGTGTAGGTATTCCTAACGAGTCCAGTGTCGAATTGGTGGAGAATCTCCGGGATAAAAGCATCGATGCCAGCCTTAACCCAAGAGGAGAACTCGGACGCACAGTCTTCGACAGGAAGATCGAAGACGTTGTTCAAGGGGACGTCGCAGAGGAAGTCTCGGAATGAGTCCCAGTCTGCTCTCTGGTAGCAGTATGATATTCTACTTGTCTGATTTTCTTGGGTAGAGTTAATGCGGATTGAGATGTTGACAGAGACTACGGCGTGGTCAGAGTTTCCGAGGGGGCAGAGCTGCCTGGTACTGCAGGAGTCTGGAATGGAAGTAAAGCAGAGGTCGAGTAAGGAGTCCCTTCCGTTAGGGTTATTAGAAGAATGCGTGGAGAAGTCCACCACTTGCATTAGAGCTTGGGTTATTGAAAAATACATGGTGTGGATCCCAGCAAGGTCGGTGACAGAGTTTTCAAGCCACTTGGTGTGGTGGGCGTTAAATCGCCAAACACAAATATATGGGCAGATGGGTGAGAAGAAATGGCCTTGTCGATATTGACAGAGATGCTATCAAGTACCGAACAGTCAGAGGAGGAGGGGGAGCGGTAGAGGAAGAAGAGATAGCTAACCGAGCTTAGAAGTGAGAGACGGAAGCACATGAAAGAATGATCCAGGGATTCAAGAGATGTGACCCTGGCTAAGGGAGTTGTTCGCTGACATATACACCACGCCCATGCATATGGACATTGGATTCCTTCCTGAAGAGGGGAAGGTAACCAGGAACAAAAAGCTCTGAGGAGGGGATAGAAGGGTCAAGGTTAGTCTCACATATAGCTAAGATATCGGGTGAGTTAGTTTGGAGGAATGATTCTACACTATTAAAGTTACTGCAGATAACTCCTATGTTTGTGAAGGAAACCCAGATAGGTTTGGGTGATTTATGACTAGCTGGTTTAGTCTTGCTGTTTCGTTTGTTTAATTTCATAGTGGTTTAGTTGTGGATAGAGAGAGGTCTAGAGTAGGGTCAGATGGTCACTAATTGCAGCAGGTGAAGGATGGAGAATGGCGCCACCTGCAGCATAATGTGTTGCCCATCGGAAATTCATGCAGGGACACCCGTCCGTGCACGAAATGGCACTACAGGAACCTCGATATTATTCAACTGTTGATCAGAGCAGCCTCTCAAGACGATATGCAAGAGTTCGGGCTCCTAACTACCAGTCGGAAGCAGCAACCAGGAAACTGCCAACCCAGTACCCTCAGAATGAAGAGACGTTGCTGCCATACTCACCAACTGCAAAGAGCTTCCAAGACCGAAAAAGAGAGATGAACCGGGAACCCCTTCCTAAACAAGAAACAAGGCGATTACCTCTACTCCTGTCCAGAAGAAGGGGGTGGAGTGTGAGACCGGGCGATAGTAGGTACTATCTACTCCAGTTAAAAAAAAAATACAAGAGTGACTGAAGTTTACTAAGTTTTAACTAAACTTGATAATCAAAAACAATTTACACAATCATAGTCGAAGTGCATTACAAGAGTGACTAGTAGAGAACTTAGGTTAGTAACAAAAAAAAAACAATAAATAAATAGAAAAAATAAGAACCAAAAAGAATAAAAAAAAAATAAAGCAAAATAAGATAAATCAATCAGACAAGCTAAAACTTACCATTTGCAGACCAACTGACAGAAAAAAGTTAAGAAAATTTCGCAAATTATCTTCGTTTTTTTTTTTCCTCCTCAGATATTTCTGGCTAGTTTAAGCTGTCCTTAAGTAAGCTGTAAAAGGGAGAAGTGAGAGAGGGTGGGATAGAGAGAGTGGTGGGGAACACCTCGAAGCTATGTGTCCAGTTGACGAAGAAGAAAAAACATGACCTGTCTTTAAGACTAACTACTCACAATTCCTTCATACAACCGAAAAACTGAACTTGATAATCAAAGACAATTTACACAATCATAGTCAAAGTGCATTACAAGAGTGATTAGTAGGGAACTTAGGTTAGTAACAAAAATAAATAAATAAATAGAAAAAATAAGAACAAAAAAGAATAAAAAAAAAATAAAGCAAAATAAGATAAGTCAATCAGACAAGCTAAAACTTACCATTATATATATATAAATCTAAATCTAATATAAACTTATTTATAAATGAAACTTTGTATGTGTGTGTGTGTGTCCATTACCTGTAGACTCCAAAACGGCTGAACCGATTTTCTTGAAAATTTACACAGTTGTACTATAAGCGTCTGCGAATATTTTTAGCTAGATTTTGTGTTGAGGTACCCCTGATAAATATTGATAATCGAAAAAATCGGGTTATAGAGGTGTCGAGGTACCCGGGTTATAGAAGGAGTGGTCTGATTTTAATCAAATTTGATACACTCATAGACAAAGACATAAGAAATGATATTCAGAAGTTTCAAGGTTGCAGTTCTTACAATAGTGCAGAAAATCAATAATATGTATAAAAGGCAAGATGTTTGTGTGTGTGGCTGTTTATCTGCCTGTATTTCTGTATTTTTTTCAGCCCTTTTATTTTAGTTTTTGCTTCGGGTTTGGCTCTAAGTAGGTATAATTGTAGTTCTTAGTCTCAGCCATGATACCATTTACTCAGATGACTTATTTAGCCTTCAAAATTCAGTTTACGACGAAAAAAACTTATTTGATATCGATACCAGGAAATCAGAATTTGATTTACATCCATTCATTTTTCTTTCAGTCCTGATACACAGGGACATAGTTCTTAAGCAAAGAATTTGCTCCTATAATTTCTCAACTCCCCCAAGACAGAGGCTAGAAGAGAATTTACATAGAATCCATACCAGACTGATTTCATATTTATTTTAGGGAACTTTCAGACAAAGAAACTATAAAGGAACAATGGAGGTTTTTGATAATTTCAACTCTTGTGGCCCTGTCTACTTTTTCCAATTAATTGATAACTACATTAAGTACTTATGTGTTATTTTATCTACATTGGGGGAGGGTCTCATATCAAAGACTGGGGCCTTTTGTTTTCAGAAATCCAAAGTGGGTTTTAGTGCATAATATAATACTCTTTTTACTAACCAATACATGGCAACATAAAATTTATCAAAGTTATGATTGTCATCTGAAATTTTAAGCTCCCCATTCTTGAGATTTTGATTTTTACTCTATCCTATGAAGTTAAACCTGATTTGCTTTCGATTTTGCACCAGGTACTAATTTAACTTATTCCTCTTAATTAGCCTTTTTGCTAGTCTTTTTCTTTGTTCAATATTACGTTTTAATATTCTGTCACTGCCTATCACTAAATTGCTTTGTCTTGGCAGTGAATCAGATAGTGGTTCAAGACAATTCCCCTGAAGCAACTGACAATATATTTTTGATATGATGTCATTCTAGTACAAAGTGCGTACAGTAAAAATTTATCACCTTAAATTATTCCGGCTTGGATTATATCATCTGTAAAGAGATATAATGCTTTTTTTAAATATTTATATCTTAGACTTTACAAAAATAATGGCTGCTCAAATGTATTTTTAAAAGCCATTTTAACATAGTATTCACGGTATATATTAGGTGAATTTTTGTACGCATATTAATTAATGTGTGATCTTTAATAATTTTTAACTTATTTTCAGACAGAAATGTTCTTGAAGCATAGAAGCCCTTAATTATGAAAAACCAAAAAAAAATCTTCATTTACTTTACTTGCATAAGTTCAAACTTGTGCACAGTGCCTCTCAAACTTCTGCCAGTATTAACAGAGCATGAGATGGGTCCACAAGTGATTGGACAGTACAAAGCTGGTTCCAGAAATTCTGCACTGATGATGAGAGCCTTAAAGATGAAGATGGTAGAGTACAGTCATGCAGTGTTGACAATGAACAATTGCAAGCAATTATTGAGCAAACCCACATCAAAGTGTTAGAGAAATGTCTCAAACACTTAGAGTGAGACTGTTGCAGTGCTGACACTATCTGCAGAGTATCGGCAAGATGAAAAGCTCAATAAATGGGTTCCTCATGATTTCAATGAATATCAAAAACTTGGATATTTTGAAGTGTGCTCAATGCTCTTTCTGCATAACACCAATGATCCAGTTCTTGACTGAATGGTCACTTGCGATGAAAAGTGGATCCTTTATGAGAATCGTAAATGATCAGGTCAATGGCTTGATCGTGGTGAGTCCCCCAAACATTTCCCAAAGCAAAAGATTATGGTACTGTCTGGTGATCTGCAATTGGTGTTATCCATTACAGCTTTCTAGAAGCCAATCAGAGCATTAATGTAGAGCTTTACTGCAAACTTGCTGAAATACATGAACGCATGCAAAAAAAATGAGATCTACATGGTGAATCAACATGGGGTTATTCTACTCCACAATAATGCATTGCTACATGTTGCAAGAATGATGTGGAAGTAGCTTTTAATAATTTCATTGCATCACAACCAATAACTTTTTATCAACAAGGAATAAATAATTTTGTCGATCGATGACAGGTGCATGGATGCTCATGGCTCATATTTTGACTAATTTCAACATTTCTACACTTATTTTAGCCTGTCGTAAACAGATTTCAATCATCAGAGAAAATCAATCAGTAAGAGCTGATCAATGAATACCAATGGTGTCAATTGCAAATAATTTTTTTCGTACTTTCACTATCATTTGTTTCAGTAATCTTTGAAAGCATGATCTTGTTTGCTGATACTTGATTTATGTCTGAAAGAGAAGACATCAGGTGATAGATCTAATCTAGTATTGATGTAATTTGATACTTACATTTTAGTAGGAAGGGAAAAGAGAGGGAGTATATACTTACTTTAACTCACTCTGTAAGTTTTCCCTTTGTCTCTAGCCACCTGTGTTGCATTGTACTGGAGCATACATTTTGTATCTGCTTATCAAAAAAATAAATAGCTAGTATATAAAATCTTTTTTTTTTTTATTATTATTGTGCTAAGAACACTATCATTAAAAAAAAATATCCAGAAAACAAACAATTACTTAAGGAATGCAGCAAGAGAAAATCTTTTCACTTCAAAAGTGAGAGAAATATTACCTCCAGTTCTTTCACTTGCTTCAATACTAACACCTTTATTGTATATGTCCTTCCTTCTTTTTCTCTCTCTGGCAACAAGGCCTTTGATCAGGTGGTTTTGCAGAGCGTGGAACCACCTTTTAATTGCTGTTGTTCCCAGATCCACCCTGGCCTGGCGTGGTAGCATCTCTTAGAGTCCCAACTATGGGCAAATAGTTAACCCCGAAACTAGGGCCAAAGCCCCATGAAACTATAAAAATACATTTTTATAGTAAAAAAATACCATCAATACATTTTCATAGTTAAAAATTTTCTAGCAATATGTTTTCATAAAAAAAAAAATTACCATCTTGAAGGCCATGATTTCTTATGTTCTGAAAGAACATAAGAAATCATGAAGAAGAAGAATGTTTTGTACTTAACTCACTTTTTCAATCTATTTACTTACCTCTAGAACCACAATATGGTTAAGATGCTTGCCTATCATTCCTACATGCCAAAATTACAAACATTATAGTTTACTAAAAATAACAAGGAGGATGAGGAAAGTAGTCTGATACTGAAAAGTGTAAATTATGATAATTCCACATCCCAGAAATTACTAAAAAAAATACCTATTTTAATTTAGCTGAGAAAAAGTGTAATGTATTTATATTTACAGAGACATAATCTTGAACATATCGGTTAAGTAAACTTAACAAAATATCTAGGTGTCGAAAATTAACAAGATTATGTAAGTTAGAAGCCAATGCAGCAAGAATGCTAAAAATATTTAGTATTCAGTAACACTGAAAGTTCTTTTGATTTCAGTTGCTGATATTGTTTATTTCCATGGTCATTTCGATAAAATTAGTATGTAAACAAAATTTAATCTTTTCTCTTTCTAAAGATGAAATTCCATCTAATGTGTGATGATTAGTTTTTATTCCATCTTTCTTTAAATTCTGTCACTATTTCAATGACAGGCAGCGATTTAAACCCCGTATTTTCAAAGTTGACAATTTTAGAGTGGGTTTTTTTTAAAACTTGTGTTCCAAGTTGAGTCTGTGCACACACATCAAAATGATTCCAAAAAAAGAAAAAAGGTGCTTGATTTTGAAGTTGACAAATTTAGTGGATGAAATACCAAAGAAATTCAACTCTTAAAAAATGAAAATTACCTCCCACCCCTTTTGTGCAATGTCTTGTCTTTCATAATAAGTTAGTTTCATATCTCTGTGCACATACAACTCTAGGCACATGTCAATCAAAAAGAGAGTATACTGCATTAATTTCATGAAAAACAGGTTATAGCATTGAAATTGCTGTTGGACAATATCCTCGAAGATGAAGGAAAAACTTGAAGCAGCTGAAATGTAGTTCTACAGAAGGATACTGCGGATATCATGGACTGAGCATGTGAGCAATGATGAGGTTTTGAAAAGGATGGAGATAAAAAGGAAATTAATACTGAGCATCAGGAAGACAACTAAAGTTCCTGGGACATGCAATGAGAAAGGATGGCTTGATAATAACAGGCCAGATAGAGGGAAAAAGAGACAGAGGAAAGCAGTGGATAACATATTTGAAGGACATGATCAGGTGGATGACAGAACGAGGGTTGCATGGTGTAACAGGAGAAAGTGTGCTAAGAGCCACCAGGGACAGGGAAATGTGGAAAGCCATGATCGCCTACGTTCTGAAAAGACGTGGCACATAAATGAAGAACCAAGTAATAAAAGGAAAAAATTCAATATAGTCAGTATCATTCCAATAATTGTTCAAACTCTTGGAATGATACTAACTCATCTGAAAATTATAACAACTATAAAATGGAGTCTTTCTACATTTAACTCTGCTTGTTGTCCACTGTCGTGCCTTCTTCAGGCTCTATTTGCCTGCACTATTTCTTTGCCACTTACCTCATTACATAAATCAATATTTAGAATTAACTTTTCATTCTTGGGTACAAATTGAAAATGTAAATAAAATATTATCCTCACAGTTTGACTCCAAATTTCAATCTGCAAATATACTTTATTCACTTCTTTGTTCATATATTTTTCTTTCTACTGTCTGAGTCACCAAGTGTATTGATGTTTGTTTAAATATTCAGTATGTACATAAACATTGAAACTCTCAAGTTGTAGTGGAACCCTATTTCTATGCTTTGTAACAGCACTTGAACACAATGATAATCATTTAATGAGAGAATAAATTTTCTTCTTTATTTGCATGTAGGTAGTTGTTGTGTCCATGTTTCTATCGTACTGACAAATTAAACTAATTATATTAGTAGAGATGAATAAAAGTGTGAGTAGGAAGAGAAAGGCTTGAAATTGATACACTAAATTTACCAATTTCTCTATTGATTCTCTTGGGGGTAAATTAGCTAAAATATCTGCCTGTATAATGAACAGCAACTTTTTTTTTTTTTTTGTCTGTAACTTCTGTTACACTAAAACCGATACACAGAATTAACAAGTAAATCTTGCCCTGTTTCAAACCTAGAGATAAGCAAACAAGTGATATGCACCATGCCTGTATTCTACTGCTTGAACAGCATGTTAAAATTATGTTAGGCAAAATGCACAGATACTACATTGATCCAAGGCAAAGGGCTGAGGAGTGACACTTTGATCCTAGACAGCCCAATTAATACATGAATTTTTAACAGAAGTGCTAATCCATACATAAATAATCCTGTTATTTTTTTTATGGGTATTACACAAATTCTTCATTCTCCAGAGTTTTTTATGCAGATGATACAGTGCTGATTGCAGACACGGAAAGGAAACTACAAGACCTCCTACAGAAGGTATCGGTGGAGAGTGACAAAAAAGGACTACAAATAAACTTTAAGAAAACTGAATGCATGGTCATCAGCAAAAGGTGCAACCCAAAATACCAAATACAGGTGGGGGATACCAGAATAAAGCAAGTACAAAAATTTAAATACCTAGGAAGTGTTCTAACAGGAGATGGAAAGTGTGACACAGATCCGAAGGCGAATTGGCATGGCAAAGGACACGTTCCAGAAGCTGAGTAAAATACTAACACACAGGAAAATTTCACTAGAAACAAAGAAAAGAGTGCTGGGTTGCTATGTGATGTCAATTCTTTAATATGGCAGTGAATGCTGGACAATATCATCACAAATGAGCGCAAAACTAGAAGCAGTGGAAATGTGGTTCTACAGAAGGATGCTGCGGATATCATGGACTGAGCATGCAAGCAACGATGAGGTGTTGGAAAGAATGGCAACAAAAAGGAAATTAATAGTGAGCATCAGGAAGAGACAACTGAAGTTCCTGGGACATGCAATAAGGAAGGAGAACTTGGAGAACCTGATACTGACTGGCTAGATAGAAGGAAAAAGAGACAGAGGAAGGCAGTGGACAACACATTTGCAGGGCCTGATCAGGTGGATGACGGAACGGGGGTTGCAAGGTGTAACAGGAGCAAACATACTAAGAGCCACAAGGGATAGGAAGACGTGGAGAACCATGATTGCTTATGTCCTGAAGGGACAGGGCACATAAAAGAAGATTACATAAATTTATATATTCAAATGACAACCTTACAGTAATAAGTACTTATTTCTTTTACTGCATCGGTAAACTAATCATTACATATTTTTGACTAGTGCTCAAGATAAAACCTTGAATCTCAGATGCTGATTTGATCATCTGGCCTGAATTTAATCTGGCAAGTGACATATCAACTACATCAGCTCCTTTAATTTTGCTCCTTTAAAAGTGTGGGAAAATTATCTAAGTTATGCAGAATGAACATACACTACACTGATCTTAAGCAGAAGATGGGGAATGACACTTTGATTCTAGTGCACAGAAACTATACTGATCCTTGGTATACAGCTGTGTTATGACATTTTGCTCCTAGGTAAAACACACAGGAACTAAACTGATTCTTAGCAGATAGCCAGGAAGCAGGATTTTGATCTTTGACAGTATATGCTAATCAATACATCAATAGTCCTAAATTATTTTTTTTATTGGTTCTATCTTAGTAGATATTTATTACATTTATATTCTCTAATCTACTACAAGACCAGTACAGCTAAAGCAACATATGGAAGTTGTAAATAAATAAATATATATATATATATATATATATATATATATATATATATATATATCTGTTAAAATATCAATTGAGAACATTAAATATTTAATGTGTAGACATTTATTTAGTATCAGTTAGTCTAATCCTGGACCATATTAGTTAGTTACCAATGATTGAACTTTCTATACAAATAATGATCTACAAGATTAACTTCCTATCATTCCATGGCATGTAGTCTTAGATATTTTCTAAACTGAGCCTATAACTATCACAGTTGCGGAATGTCCAATGAAGATCAAACTCCCAATACTAGTAAGAGTCTAACAAGGTGTAGCAGTGACTTACCTTAGTGACCCAAAAGGGCCAGAGTCGTGTATATGTTTTGCAAGGGAGCGTGGAGACAGCGAATTGATGAGCTTCGGGTGGATGGTGAATCGGACAGCACTTTATGCTGATAGAGGTGGTGGTGTTACTTGTAACCATTTTTATTAGTTGAGTTCTAGCTGGGGTAGGTGTATAAAAAATATGGTATGCTTATTTAAGAGGTGTTGAGATTGTCGTTTGTGACAGTGAGCGGTGTATTGGAGATTGCGACAAGAAGTGTGGATTTGTTTTGCCTAATGAACCTATTGAACTTGCATTACCTTCCTTTTCCTGTGGGTGCTTCCAACCAATTTTTCTTTTTGCACAAGTTCTTACAATCTTAAAAATATTTTCTGGTTTTAAATAACCTGCAAAGAGTTGTTAAGTCGTAAAAAACAAATCAATTGATCAATAAATTTAATTGTATAAGTTCCTGAATATTTTAAAAAATATGCCACCTAAATTGATTTGAATCCATGTAGTTAAGCATTCTTTTTATTTTTCTATAATTTTTAAAAAATTTTATTGAAAATAGCAAAATATATTTTCTTCAATAAAGCATTTATCATAGAATAGCAATTTATTTTTTATTTTTTAACAGGAAAAAGAAATGTTACTTTTCCTTTTTCAGTTTTGCTTTGCCATAAATGTTGTTCTGCAATTGAGTTTTTTGTTTTTTCTTGAAATGATTTCATTATCTTCAAATATCAAAATGTTTATTTTCACCTGTATTCATGGTTTATGCTTCATTTGTACATTTCTTTGTATTTAATAAATACTTTTTAATGTATTTTTTAATGAACAACTTCCAGAATGAAGTGTCATTATCACAAAAATATTAATTTTCCTCTTTATTGCTGTTCCACTGTATCTTAGCACTCAACACAAAATGTTTGTGGTGTTAATGAATCAAGTTTGAAGAGATCTGAACTTTTATCACATAAAACATTTCCAATCAACTTGTTATACCAGCTGTAGAAATAAATCAACTCTCATTGGTAAAAGAAAATAAATTAAGTCATAATAACTTAAGGACAATCAGTGGTAGGTACAATTGTCGCAAATATAAGTTGTATAGATATCAAACAAGCAAGCAACTTCCTTGAATTATATTAGCAAAGCAAGAACTTGTCAAGACATGTAAAGATGTTCCAAACATTCTATAATCTGGTTTTCCTAACAGAAATATTAATTTTATTTGTTCCCACTTTGTTATACAGCTACAAACTTCTTCAGTAATATTTAAGTTCACATGTTATTAAATAGTGACAGACCTGATATTATGGAGTACATCCAATGACTATAAGCGGCTTGATTGTTTGAAAACTTAGACAATCCTTCAGTCCAATTATGCAACTTGTTGCTTGGAAGCTCAGATGACTGTTCATATCCTGAATTTATTTCAGCTTTTCATCAGACACTTTTTTCTTTACATTTTTGTTTATTTGTTGCAAATGTTTGATTTTGAACTGGAGTTCATTTTTCCTTTTTTTCTCCAGCAGCTATGATTCCCTTAATTTAAATGTAAACCTGTCATTGTTCTTTCCATGTTCTTTTGTGTTTGTCTTTTTACCATCCAGTTCTTTTTGTAAATGTTGCAATTGACTTCTCAATTGTTTCACTTATGATTAAAGCTGATCATTTGATTCTGAATGTTTGGACAATAAAACTGTCAGCTATCAATTACATCAGGTTGAAAAATACTTGAACAATAGTTCCATTTTCAAGATTTTATATATTAAAGCTCAGTTTCTCATTAGCATATCTGAACTTCTTATTATAGAGCACTTCAGTTAGGCATTTAAAAGGTTTGTTTTCAGATTGGTTACATGTTTGTTGACCACCTTTAGGTACTTGATGGTCAATCTTGTGAAAATGTACTTCTAAATAAGTTTCCACTACACTAATAAGCTTCCACTTTTAAAGACGCATTTGTTGGTCAATATCTTCTTGTCAGTTTTTTGTTTTGTTTTTACCTACTCTATATTTATCTGGTATTTTTTTACCTCTCTATTGAACCTGTATCATTTCAGATACATGTTGCATCTAGTATTCTTTCATATGCATCCTCTCCCTGATTGACAGACAAGTAAGAAGTGGCACAAAGTACGTGCATCAAGACAAAATGAATGAATATGACTCAAGCATCAAGTCATAAGAGCGGAATAAAAAAAAAAATGAACAGATCACCTGACTGACCCTGTTCCGCATCATGACAATAACTTTGACAACTGACACCTGTAGAAAACTAGAGCACAAATTCCATTATTAATTATCACTTTAACAAATCCAGTGGATGCCATTTTTAATTCATTTTTCATTTTACTGCCATATATTCTATTAACAATTAGCTTTATCTTGAATAATATGTAAAACAACAAATATACACCTGACTGCACACAACTATAAAAATCTCTTTTAGTTTATCCCATAAATACTTGCTGATTATTTTTCTATAAAATCAATCCAAACCATTCATATTTTGAGACCATATTAATAAGAAAATGAAAAATTGATTTTGATATCATAGATATTCATTCTCAAGGAGTCGTACCATGCTTTGAAATTGTTGTCCTGGGGAAAATAAAAAGGATAGTTTGGGATGCCGATTTAGACATTTAGGGAAAATACATTTTTAATTAAAATTGTATTCTAAAAGCTGATCAATATCAGGCATTATTGGTATTTGCTCTACATTTCAAGTGATTTCAGTAAACCAATTTTTGAACGATTTTCAAAGAGTACATTATGCATTACATAGAAGGATTCATTTTCCAATTTCCCATGATCTTCTCAGTAATTTTCAATCATTGCAAATTTAGAAGCTTCTCAAACCAGAAGCACATTAATTGACACTAATCTAAGACATGTACACACAAATCATCCCTTGTCATGTCTCTTTTTACCCTCTTATTAAACAACCAAACTTTTTACTGTGTTCAAGTATTGTTTTATAGAAGAAGGTGAAAAAAAAAAGGTGTATGTGTGTTTATTGCCTCAGAATATATTTTGTATAACAAAATAAATGTTCATTTATTTGAATAAAAATGAATTTTAACAGAAACTTTCACACTATTACAAGCGAGATATTATTGATCAAAAGAGGAAAAGACATTTAAAAAAAAAAAATTCCAATGCCCTTTTTTTTATATTCATTCATTTTATTTCATAGAATCTGATAGCATCAGTTTCATATTTCTTCCCTCAACCAAAGATGCTTTTTACTCATTTGTCTATAGTGTATTACACACATAGACTATAATCCTTGGAATAATTATGACAACGTTTAAATCAAGATTTCCAGTAAACTCACATAAAGTGTTTTTTTTTTTTTCATTTGAACAACACTGGCTCTAAATTCCTTATCTTATTTTTATATTGGTTTTAACATGTAATTAAATGAAAAATTTTTGTTCAATTTTTCTCTTCCCCGCATCAACCTGCATCGCCCCACCTCGCCCCACATTACTAAAAAGAGTAATAACAGCTACTTGACTTAAGAAACCTATTTTCCTGAAAAATTGTTTTAAGAGAAAGATTTTATAAAATTCAAATTCAACTGAAAGCAGAACTGGCTGTCTGGTCAGTGAAGGCCAAATATTTTCTTGTATGAAAATGGCTAATATTACAATTACCATTATTATATTCACTAAGAAAATTAAGTAAAAGCTCAGTATTTATATACAAATCAATGTCATCTTGTAAAAGAGGGTATGATAAAGAAATTGAGTAATATACTGAAACTGTTTACTCTTTCATTGAACAGTAGAATGTATATATAAAGAGAAAGTAAGCAGTAAAAAAATTATTTAAGGTGATGTTGATTCAGTTGATACCTTTCATGTTGGTATGTGTTTATAATTTATCATTTTAAAAGCAGGACTTTGTTTAGTCTGAGTAATTCAAATTATAATTTCTTGAAATATTGCATCTGAATATCTGTATTAATAAAAGCAATTTGATTCATATTGCTAATTTATATTTTACTATATTGGATTTCTTTGCAACTGAATTTGTAGCTTTTCATTGATTTTTTTTTAAAGCTTTTTCTTGGAGATCTATCTTTTATTACAGTAGCTTTAATTCTTGAATGTTTAAATTTTTATCTATTAGTGTTTCTGTATGGTTGTATAATGAAATCTTGTACTATTAGATTGACAACTAGATCTCCTCATTTTCTGTTGAAATAACTAAGTAATCATAAGTTCTACTCTAATAGTTTCTTTTCTTACCTGTGGAACTCTCTTCTGGTTTCTTGCTTCCCTGCTACTTATGATCTTTCAAAATTTAAATGCAATGCAATTGCCATCTTCCGTCTTCCTGAACCCTGTTATTTTATTGTTCTTTCTCCTCATTAAAGTCTTCTCATTCTCTTTTACTCCAAGTAATCCTTTTGGTCTATGTGGCATTATTACCTTGTTTGGGTCGAAATAATAATCATGTAAAAACTGTGAGCATCTTGGCATGAGGTGATGGTTAACAAGCTAGTCTGGTTGGTTATTACTACTGAATGAAGGTGTTCAATCTTTATTGGGAGCTCCATACTTGTGACCATGTACCAGAACTAAGCTGAACTATTGGGACTGTGTAGCTATTGTATATTTGACTATAACGAGACTTTGCGACTACTTATCTTTTTTTTTCTTCTGTTCAGTGAGAAACTCGCATATTGTAATCACATTGTGAGAGTGTTTTCAATAACAATAAATGATGGGATGTCATTAAGTAAATGATATACAAATTGGAACAATTTACAGTTATCTTAATCAGATATAACAGCCTTACATTATAAAAAGTTAATGCTAAATTTGACTTGAAATGATTATTTAATTTACATGATATTTTTAAACCAATTGATAATAATAACAATTTGATATCATTATCTGTGATTTTATAATAAAATGGCAATCCCTAACCTGATCTAATAAATTTGCATACTAGTTGTTTTATTTATTTATCTTTTTTTTTTTTTCCCCCTAATGTTCATCTCAATGGTTAATTTGAAAATTCAGTTATTTAAGCTTACTATAAAGTTGGAGATTCACTATAAAAGTCAATTCTGTTTAATTTTTCTTCATGGTCACTATTATTTGTTCATTTTCAAATTATGACTAATATGATTAATTCTTTTCTTTTCCTCCTCAGAATTTTACTGTTCTTTATATCAAGATGGGCTACCCTCGTCTGCAACCAGAAAAACAAGCAGAACTGATTCCTATGTTAATAAACTGTATGGAAGGCAAACCCCAACCCCAGCAAAACAGGTAACCCAATCAGATACTTAAGAATAAGTTTTTTGATAGATGCATGTTTCAAATATAAAAGTGCAAAAATTTTACTTTCATTAATATTGGACTAGAATAGGTTGAAAATTTGATCATTGTTTCTTGTAGAAATAAAAATTATTTTATCTAATCCAATAATTATATTTCCAAATACGTTTAGAAAGAAATGCCTCTTATTTTAATTTGTTGGCTTATGTTAGGTGAGTGTTGGTGGTATCGCAGTAAAGATGTTGGACCTTCTAGCCAGTAACTCATAATTTATTTTTTTGGGCTTTGTTACAAATAACTACTAAGCAGCAGTCTGAAAAATGGAGTCTAATATGAAAGTGCATATGGTGCAGAGGTCTATTGTTAAAATTAAGAATACAGAAAAATTACACAAATGAAATTTCATTGACACTTGTTGAACATTTCCAGAGACCAAACAGTGGATATGTGCACAACTGGGCAATGGGTAATGCATTTCAGCAATAGTGACAGCAATTTATGGCCATCTACATTAATGAGTATGGCATATAGGCTCATTGCTGATATAAATATATAGCAAGCATAAAATAAAAATCATGTTTAATTGAATTTTCTTGTTTTATAGTTAACAATTTTGAATAAAATAAAATTTTCCTATTTCTTTATAAAAAAGTAAATAATAAATACTGTATTGTAGTTATTTCAAATAATTTTAGAATACTGCAAATATAAAATCAATCTTTTAAATGAACGATCTAACAACTTAATATTGTGTAGCATTTTTGTTGTTATTGAAATTCTAAACATAGCTTCTTAAAACAAACATTGTCATGTGATTATACAGAAATAATGGTTTTAAGAGAAAACCATTGTTTTGATACTCATTTTTTTTATTTTTGTTCAAAGGTTAAACATTGCCAAATCTTCCTCTTAAAACAGTTTTTCAGGATAATAGCCTTCTCAAGATTACATGTATGTGACTTACTCTTCCTTAATTGTATATTTGACATTAAAGCTGACTTAAACTGATTGTTTACTCTGATCCTAGAATTACTGCAAAACTGCAGTTTGTATGCTATTAAGTTTTGAAATTTTAACTTACTGTAAGTATTTGTATAAAGAACTTGTATTTAAAACAATCTAGAAATAAAAAAAAAACACTAATAGAATTACTTTGACTGTTAAACTGTCTGGGAAATTTTAATGGCAAGCTAAAACATACAAAATTTGTGGAAAATGAAAGCAAAATAGAAATAACAATTAAAATGGGAAAGAATGTAAAAGTTAAAGATATTCTAATTTATACAAGATCTGTTTTGAAAGCATCCAGTTGAATATCTTGAGAATTGGTTGTGAATCTTTGTAACTTGGCAATCAGAGCTACCCTAACTTAACATGTATGAGCAGGTACTCTCTTGTGAGATTCTTCTTTTATGTACCGTGTTGCTTTAGGATTTGGGTGTTCATATACATCCATAACTTACTTTTTCTTATAGTTCATTTTTCACAAATTGTGTTGAATTTTTTTAAAGGATTTAGTCCTGATCAGACTCCCTGTAAGTTATATCTTTTTACAAAGATATAATTGCTGTTGAAATAATCTTAAAATATGGATAAGAAAATTAACAAAAAGGCAATGATAAAACTGATGGTAATTCTGAAAGAGGAATAACTGAGGTTTTTCTGAAAAATGAAAGGAATATTAAAATATATTATACAATGTCTATGGCATGACTTAGAGCTGTATTATATATATATATATATATATATATATATATAATACAGCTCTGTTCATACATTGAGTCATATTTTATTAACTCCTGAATAATAATACTTTACATATGTACACACTCCTCATATGTATATTTATTAATTTATGTCACTATATATATATATATATATATATATATATATATATAATCAGTTCACTCCAAGCAAGGCAACAATGTGATTAAAATACAAGAGCCTACTAAGAGTAAAAGCGAATGAAAAGACTTTAAAAGTAACAGGAAACCTAATTCTAAATAGAAAACCAAGGATAGACCTCTACTCCTGTTCAAAAGACATGGGAGATGTGTAAGGTCCCAAGGGGGAGTATTTTTTTTTATTAATATTAAATGATACGTTATTTTCTAGAGAAACATAGGTTATCTCTTTCTACATTACTGCATCTTCCTATTCTTCGCATTTTCAATTGTAATGAAATGAAATATTTTTTCCTCCAGTGAGCATTTTTTCTTTTATCTTTTCACACTAAAACAAAGCAATAAAGGCACTAAGATGCAAGGATTTACTGAGTGTGAGAGAATATGAGAAAATGAAATCATTATTAAGGAGAGAGAACAATAAAAAAAGAAGAAGAATTAAGAAGATAGAAGATAAAAATTGACATTTCATTGAAATTATTGATGATCAAAGTTGACTGGAAAACAAGAAGTCAGAAGACAGTTCCATAAGTGAAAAGTGTGGGAAGAAACTGTTAGTTTAGAACATACGGTTACTCGTCTATATTTCTGAAATGAGATGGCATTTCCATTATTCAGACTGTTGTCCTTATCTTTATTGTCATATTTACGACGTTTCAGCCATTGTACACTCTGGCCTTCTTCAGGTGATAGGAATTTTAAACATATGGTACAGTCGATATAAGTGCTGGTTAGTTCCAGTGACTTGAACCAAAGAGTTGTGAGTTCAATACCTGGCTACAAATAACAGCAGTAGTGAACTTAGAGAGTTGAGTTAAAGGGAGATAACTACATGGTATCCAGAAGTGGCATTGCACATGGAATGAGAATGATATATCCCAGTGATCAAAATAAAGGGTATGGTTTGAAATTCCCTCGCACCTGAAGAAAGCCAGAGTGTACATGAGGATAAAAGCCTGAACGATGTAACTAATGTAAAGTTATGGTTACATCTAGCTATTTCAACTGGAAGATGAGACCTTGCTGCCAAACTAGTACTGTGCTTAAATTGATAAAATCTAGGTACCAAAGAGAAAAGCTCAGAACATTTACAATGAAAATATTTATAGAAAAGGCACAGGGAAGCTATGTTACAGCAGTGGTAAATTGACTGATGCTAGATCAAGACCAATTACATTGTATATTCCTCTTTGTATTTTATCAAGAATCTGAAAATACATAAATTTTTATGAATAAATTTCTCTTATGTTATGTCTAAAATCATTTCATCTGGCACATTTTACTAAATCAAGGGAATTGTTTATTCAATGAACTTTTCTCATACAGTAGTTTTGTATGGAACTGTCTACAAGTAATCTCTGGTTAAAAAAAGTCTAGTCAAACTCGTAATTTTGCAAGACATTGATTGGTTCTATTAAATATCATTAATAAAAGACAATATTGAAGATCAAGGAAATTTGACACTCACAGGACATATTGAGACAGAGGAAAGCAACAAGTAACCTACCTAACAAACTAGTATAAATGGACAACATAACAAGGACTTGAAGAAATAGTGAAAAAATAAACCTTACTGTAAAGGATAGGAAGTTGTGGAGAGCCATGATCATCCACATCTTGATGGAAAACAGTACATAGTGGAAGAAATTATCCAAAGCAAATCTACTTTTTATTGTCATTTCTCCAGATATTTTGACAAAAAAATCTCATCTCAATCATGGTAGAAGTCAGTGAGTATACTTTTTGGCAGACTACCCTTCTGTAACTGTCTTACCTGCCCAAACAGTAGCAACAAAAGCAGCTGTTTTCTCTATTGTCATCTTTGACAAGATAAGTCTAGTTAGTTTTTGTATGATTTATGCAGGATAAAAAAGCTAAATTCAACTCAAGGCTCTGTTCTTATATTGCTTTCATGAGAATCTGTTAACATTTCTTTTGCAGTCTGTTCCAATTAGTGGTGCCTGCTCTCCAATACGTGAAGATATCCAGTGTGCCATCAAAAGTTAATCCTAAATTTGGCTTGTCTGAGAAACCAAACATCAGCAAACAATTCTTGGATTATGTGATGGATGTCTTGCTCTTACCTTATAAGTAAGTAATTCTTTGTCTTACATTATGTCAAATCTGTTTTCATGTTGTTTGGATAGTTGCAACAGCTACTTTCACTGCTACTATGATGTCACTTGCTGCTACTTCTGTTCAGCTAAAAGCTAAATTATATAAATGGTTAATATTTGAATGATGTTGGTATTTAATTTGGAGAGTAATGTAGTGGTGAGAAACACAATGGAAAACAGGAGTTAGAGTTGCTCTAATTAATCTGTTAATTGGTAGTTTAATAAAGACAGGCAAAACGAACATAAAACTCTTAAAATATTATTTAAATTTATTCTATGTGTTAGAGAACTGATGATTCAGGGTTGAAATTTATGTGACGCAATAAACAAAGACAACAGCATGAACACCGATTTAAAACAAAAATAAGACAAATTGATGATGAGGATACCATGGACTGAGCACCTGTGCAATGATGAGGTGTCGGAAAGGATGCAAACGAGAAGAAAACTCATACTAAATATCAGGAAAAGACAAATGAGGTTCCTGGGACACGTAATGAGGAAAGAGGGTTTGGAGAACTTAATACTCACGTGTTGAATAAAGGGAAGGAGAGACAGGGGAAAGTAGTGCAAGACGTACTTGTTACTTTGTGAGCAAATGGATGGCAGAGCAGGGCTTATAATATATACCAAGAGAAAAAATATTGAGAGCGACAAGCAGAAGTCCTGAAAGGATATGGTTCCTGAAGAAGAATAATCAGCAAACGCTGATTTGACCTATTATTGGTTAATTAATTGGTGCAAACCTAGTCCACTTCATTCCAGTTAATATATTTGAATCCAAACAGTACTGTCGCACAAACTTCAGGTTATTTAGATATATTAACTGGAATGAAGTGGTATCTGGTCAACAGCAAAAACAGTCTAACCTTTTTCACATTAAACATCATGCAAGGAAAAGAACCAAAGTTTGCATAAATTGGGAAAAAAACACTGACGAGTGAGGGCATCATAGTGGTGCCTTCATGACTCTGCTCAATTAATTGACAAACTTCTTCACATTAACTCTACTATCTCAATATTGAGCACTTTATGACAACAAACCTGCTTGCCAAAATATCTTTTTATTAGAAAACCAGTGAAAAGCAACAATCTTGACACTAAGCATTTTTTTTTTTTTTAATCGTTCCACCCTAAACAAGGTGGTACCACCACTGGCGTGCAGGGGGCTACATAAAAGAAGAGTGGAAGTTAAAGCAGGAGGAGAGTGAAGAGAAAAACAAACTGGTTATAGGTGGTGTCAGAGAAAGAGCAAGAGAAGGATGGGAATACCGGTGTGAAGACTGTTGTGAGAGTAGAGTGAGAAAGGTAAAAAACAAGATACACAGGGTAATGATAAAAGGAGGAGAAAAAGACTGGAGTCAAGTGGATAAGAGATGGCAACCGATAAAGCATTTAAATTCCTGGAGATTGTAGCCATCAGAGAAGCAAGTATATAGAAGGGAGTTCCACAGGCAGGGCATGCAAGAAAAGAAGCTGCAGGAGTAGAAGTATTAGCTGCATTTGAAACAAGTGGGACCTTGTTGCCGGTCTGGATCATCACAACTCGACTATATATATATATATATATATATATATATCTATATATGTGTGTGTGTGAACGTTATAACCACTTGGCCACATGCCCAGGAAGCCCAGGTTCAAATCTCAGTGTGTGGCACCTTTGGAAAGTGCCTGAAAATCATACCACGAGTTGACCTAATCCTTCTGAGTGAAATTGGGTAGACTGCTTCTTTTGAGGAGTCATCAGTGGTTGGGTTGGCTCAAAGTCACAAGTCATCATGAACGAGGGTTTGAGCACCCTTGCCTTGTTCAGGCTGTTGTTCACGCTAGACAACACTTTCTCTCCCAGAAACTGTAAGTAAGGTCTGCTCAGCATAGTTCCAGTATAAACTACAGTTGGGTTCTGTGGGTGTTGAGCAGGCATCTACAATGAGTATTAGCTAACCACCCTGGTATATGGGTATCCTATGAGTGGCCAGCCATTATATATGTGTGTGTGTGTCTACATTTGTATATAGATAACACTGTTCTGTTTTGTTTTGTTTTTTTCTTGGGAGTTGGGCTTGTGTTATAAAATTTTTGTTTTAAAGAAGCAATTCTTATTTTAAATGCATGAAATAATATCCAGGAAGCTTTACTAATAAAAATAATTTGGCTAATATTTTCATAATTTTCTTTATCAAAGAATCATATTGTGCATCTTTCTTACATTTTTATTAATCATTTCAACAATTTCATTTGCAAAAAATATTGTAAAATTAGAACCAGTTGATTATATGTTAAAATTTAAATTCGTTGAAATCTTTTTACTAACAGAATTTTCAAAGTAGATTGAAAGTTTACTATAAAAGGCAACTACAACCACTTTGTTAGTAAGCATAGCTAAAACTGATTTATAATATACTCATATACAAATATATTTATAAATATTTGTTTACTTTTAATTTGATCAATGATTTTAATCCTTTTACTCTAAGTAGCAATAAAGTCACTGCAACACATAGTGTTAGTGAGTATGAGAGAATATGAGTAAAAGAAAAACATTAAGGAGGAAGATCAATAAATAAACAGGAATTAAGATGACAAAATATAACAATTGAAGTATGTAAATTTTTTAAAATCAAAGTTGACTGGAAAGCAAAAAGTTCCACAAGCGAGAAGTGTGTGATAAAAAACTGTTAACATAGAACTTACGGTTATATCTAGCGATTTCAACTGTAAAATGATGAAATGTAGCTGCTAATTTAGTACTCTACTGAAATTTGTAATGTCTCAGAACCAAAAAAGAAAGCTCATTGGAATAAAATGTTATGAATAGGCTTTGTCTTTGGTTACTTGAATACCGTAAACAATAAAATATAAATAGATTTGTTTTAATAATGAGCAAAAACTACCATAGATATTTTCTCCTAATGGTAGTTAGGACATCTGCTAGTATGTTTTATTTGTTTCTCAAAACAATTTCAATACTGATAAGTTTAAAATAAGGTATTTTTGTTATTTAAAATATGGTAAAAAAAAAAAATGAATACCTTTTGGTTCTAATTCTGTTTCCCTTTTTTCCCATTACATTTTTAGTGCCCATGTTTCTGTGCCAGCATCTATTGAAGTACAAGGAAGTGATAATCGTCCTGCTACTGCTCCAGCTCGAAGTCAAGGATCGACAGCCCCTATTTCAGTGCCTCCAGGGATGAGTGAACAAAGTTTGAAAAGGGTAACTGGAGATAACCCTTTAAAGCCTGAAGAGCTGGAAAAATGTAAACTGGGTATCTTGAATTTCCTCGGTGCTGGAATATTTCCTGATGATAATGTTGTCTGTCATTATATCATTGCTGCTGCAGATACACGTCACAGGTGTGTAATTGTTGTTTTTTCTTTCTCATCAGCTGAAAGATTGCTTTAAGTAAGCAGAATAAATAATTCATTTTCTGAATCCCTTTACCTGGTCAAGCTAGTTTGAATGCACAAGTTGTGCTTGCCACTCATCATGGTCTCGCATCAAATTCAAGAGGCATCCAGTATTTGTTCAATTGGTTGATGTATATTTTTGTTGCCCAGATGTGACCATACCTATGTCTCCAGAGCAGCAGTTTGCTAGCTAACACATTTTTGGTATGACAACAGTATCTAACAAAGCACATTTGTGATTAGAAAATTACTCTTAATATAGCTGGTTGTTCACTATATAATTGGTTCTTTGTGGGATGCTTTTAACTGTATGATGTTTAGTACAACTCTAAGTATGCAGATGTATGCCATATCCAGTTTTGTTTTTCAAATCTTAGTCAATGTTCATTCTGCTCCGCCATACAAAAAAATTGATTCAACAGAGGAATGAAAGAAGCTGCATTTAAAATGATAGAATTATAGCTAAGGTATGGACTGTCCTAAATAAACGATTTCCAGACAACATCCAATTTATTTAGGGCAGTCCATACATTTACAGATTTTTACATCTTTCTCACATGGATGCCATGTATGATACCAAACTCATTCAGAAGTATTAAACTTGTCAGCTGTATACAACCATTTTATCAAATTTATAGTTAAAAATGGCTTTGAGCAAGTTTTAAAAATCTTGCAAAAATAAAATATGTATCTGTGACACATTATTTTTAGAAACTTAGCAAATTTTATGTTAAATTAATCTGATTTACTCAAGTATTACTTATTTATAGCATGAAATTAGAATAAAACTATTTTTTTATTATTTCGTAATCATTTCTTAATTTTAACTTTTACCTGACATTATATATCAAATATGTTGACAGGTTTTAAAATAAAAGTGTATGGTGTTCATAAGTGACAAAATTGTACAAATTTTTTTCAGGTAAGGGAGGATACTCTAACTTTTTAATTTGTACAGAGAAATTACCATACAAAAAAAAGAACCTTCAAATACACAAAAAAAAATTTAATTATTTTAAAAAAATGAAGACTAAACGATTTGTATTTAACTTTGCAATTTTTAATAGGCAATATAATTTTCAATTATTAACTTAAATCTAACCACAACAAATCTTTGAAGTATTTTTAAAATATTTTTGAAACTTTATAAATTATTATAATTAAAGAAATGAAAACTTTTAAAATTTCATTAGTAATCGAAAAGAATTTTTTTCTTCAGGCTATAATGTCCTTAATTTTTATTATTTATTCAAGTAATTAAAAGCTTATCAAATTAAATAATATCAGTTTTATTGCATTTTTTATTTTACTCTTCAGAGCAGATTAGAAAAAAAAAAGATTATTTATATTTCCCAATGAGTCCTGCGTTTAACTAATAGAACCATAGAGCACAACAAAGTAAAATTTATTAAAATTTCATGGATTTACATGGAGAAGGGGGTAAAAGGCAAAAAAAAAAATTTTTATCAAAATTATTTTTAAAAATTTCAAAAATAATTTCATTCATTTGTGAATGAGTACTGAAAGTTTCATTAAAATCTAACAATTATTTGATTTTTGCAAGAATTTCCAAATTAATGTTTGTCATTGGAAAAAAAGTGGGTGATGTAATCATATGTTTTCTATTGTAAACAGTTGTAGTGTTTTGGTTACCCACTAACTCAAATCAAAACAAGATTTTCTGTCAAAACTTTGAACATGTTAAAAGGGATGAAAAATTTTTTAAAAATAATTAAAAATTACTTTGATCTTTCCTCTTAATAATAATATAAACATTTTAATAGAAAAAGTTTATTTTTATTAAGTTTGGGGCTTTTTTTATTCTTACTATGCTGTTTTTTTAGCGATTTAGTGGAGGTACCTAAATGGATATCATATTTAACACAAAGAGAGAATAATGGCATAATCAAAATGTTGACTTTATTCACTACTTCAAACAAAAGGCAAGGATAGAAGCGTCTATCAATACTGGAAAGAACAATAACAGCTACTGGACTTGAAACACATTTTCTTGAAAGATTGTTTTAATAGAAAGTCAATGCTTGGTTAATGAATGCCAAATGTTTCCTTATAAAGAAATAACTAGTAGTGCCATTACCATTTCTATGGAGGTGAGTGTAGGTTGGGAATATTACAAAATTATATATTTTTAACTAAGTTGGCATACTGGGCAGAGTTATATATTCTGACACCATCTTACATGCATACATTTGATTATTGCTTCATTGCTGTATTTTGATTATGAAATGCTCATTAATTAATTGGACAGTAATATATATATATATATATATATATATATAATAACAAGACCGACTCTGTAAGTATCTAAATCCTAAAATTATACGAAAATAAACTTTGAGGACAACAAATAACAGACAGAATCTAACTCCGTTACTGTCCGTCGCTATAAGGCGTTGGACAAGAGGGGGAAAAAAAAGAAAACTGCGGAATACAGACAATACATACAATACCCCGCAGTAAAGAAAAAAACCCCAAACGGAACCAACCACAAAGAAAGAAAAAGTGCTCGATACAGAACTAACCAAAGCGGAATAACAAAGAGGAAGCAATGTAGAGCAAAGACACGTAAAAAAATCACAAGATCGCCAAAACCTACCGCGGTTTCACACAACGGCTCGTTGTGTGAAACATCACGGTTTATACCGGGACGACGGATTAATTATAATAGATAAATGTACACCTAGAATAGGAGATAAATTTAGAAAGGAAGTGCAAAAATTTTTTAAATCTTATAAGTTAGAGATTGAAATAGAACATAACATTAAAATTGTTAATTACTTGGATATAACATTAAATCTTAATAACGGGCCCTGACGAGCCGTTGTGTGAAACCGCGGTAGGTTTTGGCAATCTTGTGATTTTTTTACGTATATATATATATATATATATATATATATATATATATATATTGGATAGTAAGACTACTTTATAACTAAAATTATTGATGTCATACTTCTAGCTTACTTACAACATGGCTCTAAGTGTATCTTGATTCATATACTTTGTATCATTAAGATACAAGATCTACTCTGAGTCAGTATGAAATTAATGTGAGGCTCTTTATCAATATGACCAGATATTGGTAAAATCAAATAAAACTGTCATTGACAATAGTCACATGACTAATTCTGTATTGATAATGAGCGACAAATTCAGCAGTTCATTAACCAAAGTGTAACAGCTCAGAGTACAACTTGAAATAATGAGTTTTAGTCTGGAAGTACCAAACAAATACAGCATAGCAAAAGTACTATTGTTTTTATGAAAACAAATATAATACCAAAAGAGGCTATAAAATGAAGTGATGAGTTTAATGTTAGATTGGATCTTTTGTAAGCTGTAGGATACTCATAGTTCAGTCATATAGCCTGTGTGTTCAACCAGGCTTCCCTGAAGTTTGAATCTCACCAAGAACATATCCTTTATTTCCAATCATTGCTGACTACTCACTGCTATAGATAGAGGGCCTGAGTAAAGTTACAATAAAATGTAACTAAAAAATTAAGATGAAAATAAATATTAGTCAATAATGGTTAAAGGCAAAATATTTGAAACTGATGATTTGGCTATAAGAATTTTACTTTTATTTCACAAGAAGTATATACTAGATTGAATAGCTGAACATATGACTATTATTAATGACATAACAAGTGGCAATGATATAAGATCTGTATCATGTTTGCTAATTGGGTTTCACCCATTGTAACAATTTGACAGCCCTACTCTAAAGGATTTATCTATGTTAACATAAAGTACATGAAGAGATTCACTTGTCTGAACAACATTTGGCATGTTAATTACTTTCAAAAATTAAAAATTTAATTTTCATCATGTGTATCTTTTTATATTTAAGGAATTATTTCACCCCAATTATGTAGCAGAAACAGAGTAAGAAAGATAGTAAAAAAAGAAAATTGCAAAATAAAAAAAAAATTGCATCAAAAGTATTGTCAAAATTTTGAATATTATGTATTAATCTTGTTTATTTATTTTTCAGCATAGCCACAGCTGCTGATATGGAACTGAAAAGAATAATGGGGTTTGTAATTTTAATTATATTTTTCTCCTATATAATTCTTTAAAATGCGACAAAAGAATCAAACATTTTCTTATTCCACTTAGCAATCCTTGAATTATTCAGCTTGAAATGAATCATATTAATCCATTCACCAAAAAATCTGATATTATAGAAATTAAAATATCTACTATTGATTTATAGGTTTCTTAAAAACATCCAGTATTATAGGCTTATAAAAAATCCAGTATTATAGTTTTCTATCTTTAATTTATTAATGGCCATCATCTCAACAATTAGTGGGCATTAATGGGTTAGTATAACTACTATACTGGAATATTATTGTATAACTATTTCTTTATGTAACTTATTATATCAGCAGTAGAATTTATTAGATAAATACATCAAAACTTTCATTCTAACGACAACATATATCCTGTCACAGAGTATACAAAAAGCATATAGAGGATGTAAACAGATACCAAATATTAACCTCAGAGGTGTACTTTGAAAGTGAAAAGAGTATATTTTGACTCCTTTCACAGAAGAATTTATACTAGTTAACTTTTGATCAGTTGGTATTAGTTTAAAAAAGTAATGCTCATTCATAGGTCAGCAGTTTAATAAAAATCATCAAAGTAACTTGAATGTTTAAAAGTGAAATTTGATGATATTTGTTCAACCTAAAACTAGTTGGTACCTGTCACTTTGCTGATGGCAAGATGATCCCATTTCAAATTGAAATTGTTTGTCTAATTAAAATAGTACATTCATTAGAACATATATTCAGTTTAAATACAGAAGTAATAAAAATTACTTCAAATTGACTGGCTTATACTCCTTTTCTGTTACTCATTGGTTGTTGCCAGACAAAAATCAACACTTATGATACAGATGTTCATTGCTATTTCATTTAGATTTATGTATGTGTGCGCATGTATATTTTTAATTCAATAACAAACCAAAAAAATATTCTTAAAAATTTAAAAAAAACCCACTTTTCATTACAAAATAATTCTGGAAAATTTCAGGAGAAATTTTATAATTATGGGTTTTTCAGGTTTTAAAAACCTCTCTTTTTTTTTTTTTTTTTTTTTTTTTTTGTCTCCAATTGTATAATTTTGTTGCTTAGCCCAGGACAGGCATTATCCATACTCAGTAGGAGGAGAATGTTTATTTCATACTCAAGTCAAAGTCAAATTGTGTGTTTGTGTACAATAAATAGTACAAACTTGTAAGTCACTCACACAACACAGAGGGATTGAAAATTGAAGAAATTAATGCAAAAATTATTGACAGAATAGAGCTGTTACATGCATAATTTGAACAGTACTTATAAATATTTGTGTTTTTAAGATGAAATATCATTTTCCACTGGTCAGGTTGTCATTTTCCAATTCACGCACTTTATTAATTACCTTGGGATTATAAATTGAATTTAAAGATGAAACAAGTACTAGTCAATAACAATAATTGACAATACTTTAATAATGAAATAAAATAATAAAGATAATATTACTATTGGCACTTTTGGAGATAGCAGCATCAAGCATTCAGAGACAATAAAGCTATGGTGAGATTTTATATTTAGCAAGCAGAAACCGTAAAATAGATATCACGATAAAACAGTCTTCCCTTGGAAAACAGACATGGGTACAAATCTCACTGAAAGCTTAGTCTTTATTTCTGTTCCACTTTCTGATTAATTGCTGTAGAAAACTAGTCCAAGTACTTATAATAAAAGAAAATCTTAGAATGTAAAACTGAAAGAAATACTAGTCAAAAATGAAAAATAATTGACAATGTATCCTTTAATAAAATGGAAAACTAATTTTGGATAAGCATTTCAGCTTGTATCTCTTACACTTGTTGCTATTATATCTTCTCAATTGATCTATTTTTATGATATTTTCTTTTATTTATTGACCCTCTAATTTCCTTTCTTTAAGCATTGTGTGCAAAGATGATGAGTGGATGTCTGTCTGACCTCAAGACTAAACTGTGAAAGTTCTTTACATCTACAAGACCAAAGTATTGAATGGTTTTCTAATGGTTTGTCTATTGTTTCTTTGTTCTCTTTTGTAGAAGTATTGATTGGAATGCTCCTGCCATAATCAATAAGCTTTACAGTATATTTCTTGGAACAATTGTCATCAAAGGCAAGGTGAGTCAATAAATCTAATATATTGCTATTATATGGCAGGCCAATTGTGACCTACACATGAATGTACAATTTCTTTCAAAATGTTAACTTATTTCAAGTTTGAGAAAGAAATAATTAATGTGTTATACTATGTTGGTTCTGTCCAAAGAAAAGATTTCATCCCAAAACCACTTTTGGTTGATGTGCAGTTGGCAGGAAAACCCAGTATTGGACTGCATAAAATAATGTTTCATGATAATTGTCTAAGTTTACCTTTTAATTGGAAATTCATTTTATTTTCTTTGCAAATGTTGAATTTTATGGAAAACTGACACAATGACTCACCAACTTTAGAATGCTGGTCATAGACATAGGCATTTATTTTTTATATTGTTCAAGAAATTTTAGATCAGAATCAAAAGTTAAAATCTAGCTGAGGTTACATTATGTGAATGTAAACTTTCAAGTTTTGTTTACTTGTATTAATGAAATAACAGCTACGTACAGTCAGTAGTTCCACTTACTTACACATTTCTTTTTCTCATAAAGGGTTAGGGGTACCTCAAGGTGGTGTAATGGTTAGCGAATTTGTCTCACTAGGACCATTATAATTGAGTAATGAGTTTGGTCCTCACTGGGTGTCCCATACTTTCGACCTTATGCCACATCTAAGCTGTGCTTAGAAAATCAACATAAAAGGTCAGCATAGATGTTCTGTTTGCATATATTGATTGATGTTTTAGGTTAATTTACTTCTCGTGTTTGTGGTTGGAACCATTGTTTCTCTTAAGTAAGCAGACATTATCTAACTCCAGAGTTTATTAGTTTCTAAAAATTTATTTAATAAAAAGATGGAAAATTATAAGAAATTAAAGATGTTAAAATAGGAAAAACATATGAACTTACATTCTATAAAAATGCTGTAATATTTTTCTTTTCATGAGATAGATTTTGCACTGAAATGAGAATTTACATTGTACAATAAAATGATATTTAAGCTTTTTACCAGAAAATAGAAATAGGGAATCCTATATATGAATGAATATGATATATAATAATTATGACTGTTTTAAAAATATTTGAACAATTCACTCACTTCATATATCTGATGATATTGATATATAATTATGTCTGGTTTATTCTTCAGCTTTCATCAGGTGTATATTACTTGAGAAGAAAAAAAATGAAAATTATTCCCTTACAAGAGAAGAGTATGACTAAAAAATGCATGTAGACTGTAAGATTTTATTATGCAAGTTAATGTTTTCAAAAAAAAAATTATTATTAACCAGTCAATATAATTAAAAAAGTTTCATGGTATACTTATTTTTATATATACAATTTGTGTTAGTTTCAGCTTACAAACCTTTCCTTATTAGAAATATTGGTAATTTATTTTGTGGGCATCAGATTTTATTCTGCTAACAAAGTATGTATATATTTTTTTATTTATAGATAAGAATATGGTAATGATAATATTAGCTATTTCCTTATTAGGAAACATTTCAGCATTCACTGACCAAACAGCCAGTACTACTGCCAGTTAAAATTTATTAAAACAGTTTTTCAGCAAAATGGGTTTCTCAAGTCCGCTAACTAAATATATTTAATTAATGCAATATCCCATCTTCTTTGAGTATGGTGAGTCCTTTTTGGCTGTTTTGATCATGGCGCTACACAAATTCCTGTTTCTTTTAGCTCTAAGCAACATTTGACTTTTTACCGTCCCTCCTTGTCTTTGCTATGCTGTTCATTTCCTCAAAATCATTAGGTAGATTATTCGGTGTTTTTCTTTGTTCTTCTCATCATCATCAATCACTTACTCCACCTTGTTGCAGACTGTGCATCAACATGAGATATTTATTCTCATGTTAATTTTATTAGGCTACTCTTCCATGCTGGCTCAAGGCATGTTGGAAGAGAGCACTTGGAGATTTCCTGCAGTAGACTGTCAGTTCTTTCTACGATAAACAAGTTGCCAACCAAAGCTCTATAACCCAGTCTGTCTTGCCATTAACTCTCTCCAAGCTAGTTTTGAATACAGAGTTTTCCTTCTCCTAGACTGGTTGCCTCCCAAGGCTATAGAATCCAGTCTGTCCTATTTTCCCATAACTGGGGGGGGGGAGAAGAAGAGATGGATTCATACCTTTCCCAAGGGTATTAGCGCATAAGTGAATTTAATGAATTCGATTGGAATTCAAACTCGATTCTCTGATTTCTCTATTCAAGCTGCTATCCATTACTCTACTGTGCCTTGTTATTCTTGCTTTCAGTATTTCTTCTGTGTATTAAATTCTCCAAGCACTCATTCTTCATTGTGTGTCCTAAAAAATTAAGCTGTCAATTTCTGATAGTAAGTATAAGTGTCTTTTTAGTTCCCATTTTATTTAAAATTTTCTTGTTGTTCACATTTTGAATTCTCAGTATTTGTCTATAGAATCAGATTTCTATTGTTTTGAATCTCTTCATCTGTAAGGAAATTGTCTAGCATTTATTACCATATAGAAGAATAGAGATGGCATTACATGCAGTATTTCCTCTATTTGTAATGATATTTTTTATGCCTTTATACTCTAATTAGTTTCTGGAAGGCATCTTTCACTATTTCATTGTGCTTTTAGATTTCTGTGTCATACTTTCTGACATCTCGTACTGTTCTACTCAGTTAAATTTCTGTATCTGCCTTATTCTGACAATTCCAATTTGTGACTCACAACATGGACTCTCTTGCTGACAACCATACATTGTTTTCTTACAGTTAATAGTTAGTCCTTTCTTCTCACTTTACTATTTTGTCTAAAGGTTTGTACAGTTTTTCTTCTGAGTCTGCCATCAACACAGTGTCATCTGTGTATTTTATATTGTTAAGATGATGTCTGTCATTAATAAATCATTGTTATGTTTCTAGTTAAGAACAAATATTTTTTGTGTTAATATGGGCTCCTTGACAGTCATTAACCTTCATTAGGAATTCATTGATTTTATTAACTTTTCTATTCTTTCATCACATTCGGTCCATAAAATATAACAACAATCTAGATTTGTTAAGGATAATTACAGAAGAGATGTTATAATATGAAATATGGTATTAAATCTTCAAGGGAGACAGAAGAAAGAGTTCCCATTTGAAACACTTACACAATATGTTTTCAGTTTTTATTCCCCTTATGTGATGAAAGCCCACTTATATTGAGAAATGTCTCATGGTTAAAGAGAAAGTTTGAATGACCCAAAATGACAAACCTAATGACAAAATTTGCAACCTTAAAACATGACAGACTACAGAAATAGATAATAATTGTCATTGCACATATTGAACTTAAACCTGGATTGTAGTAGTAGTAGTAGTAGTAACTATTTCTTCATTCTAGATAAAGAAATATTAATCTGCTTCTTGTGCATAAATAATCAATATGAAATTTGATCTTATTTATGCATGAAAGAAAAGTGATATAGATATTTTTACTTGAACTGTTTATGTGTTTATATAATTGAGGTTTTTTGCTTAACATCACATTCACAAACATATTTGTTTTATTAGTTTTCTTGCTTATTTTCTTAAATTTTGAAGTCATTATTCCAAGAATTGTTCTAACTATTTATTGTTACCACAACATTTCAATCAGTCTATAATGGAGCTTTTCTTTTGGTGTAGAATCAGCATGGGAAGAGGTGGAGAGCTTTTTCACTCTCCCAACCTCTTACCCCCAAGTAAAACAAATAAAATGGTGGCAAATATATTGATTGGACTAATCCATTATGCTAAACATCACATCAATTTCCATATTTTTTTATACAGGGTCACTTAGCAAAGAAAGGATCAGAATAACTTCACATAAAATGTGTTACACAAGTTACCATGAAGTTGTGTTTTATGGTTTAGTCTGATTAAAACATCTACCATTTTCTGATTTCCTCTTCTGAGAGAAAAAATACTTGAATAAGAGTGTATAATGTATTTTTTAAAATCATTTCACCTCCTAGCAAGGCAGTAAAGCCACTAAGATGCAAGGGGTTACTGAGTGTTATAGAATACTAGCAGTATAGCCCGGCATTGCTCGGGTGTAATGAAAGCTTTAAAACTAATCCATGGTCTTGGAGCCCAGACTCTTTAGATGTTGGCATGAAAGACTAAAAAGCAATAGTTGTTTCCAGTTAAAGTGAAACCGCAGACTGAAAGAAAAATGAATGGATGTAAGTCAAATTTTGATTTCCTGTTATTGATAATTGTAAGAACTGCAACCTTGAAACTTCTGAATGTCGTTTCTTATGTCTTTGTCTATGAGTGTATCTAATTTGATTAAAATCGGACCACTCCTATAACCCGAATTTTCGATTATCGATTTTTGATATTTATTGGGGGTACCGCGACACAAAACCTAGCTAAGAACAGTCACAGACACTTATAGTACAACTGTGTAAATTTTCAAGAAAGTCTATAGGTAACGGACAGACAGACACACACACACACACACAGTTTCATTTATAAATAAGTTTAGATGAGAAAAAACATCACTATAATAAAAGAACAGGAATTAAGTAGACAAAAGATAATTGACACTGCGTTTAAATTTTCAAAGCTGAAAGTTGACTGGGAAGCAAGAAGCTGGAAGAGTTTCACAAGTGAAACATGCAGTAGAAGGAATTGTTAGCATAGAACTCATGGTTACATTTAGCCATTTAAACTGTAAAATGATGAGACATTGCCACTAATCTAGTACTGGTCTCATAAAAATGAATTAATCTAAATTCATAAAGTCTAGGTACTATATAGGAAAGTTCAGCAGAACAATTACCATGAAATTACTTACAGGAAGTATCATCCAGACCATTATTTCAATGAATTGTTTGTCCCATTGTGAGACACATTTGAGCGATAATGTCTCAAAAGACACATGACTGACTGGGCAGTAGATTTTCCTACATTAGGTTGCCATTACTTTCCATGGTAGACTGATTGCCAACCAAGGCTACAGAACCCAATCTGCCCTGCTATTTGACCTCTAGCTAGGGGGAAGAGTATTTGCACATAAGTCAATGTAACAAATTCAACTGCAATTTGAACTCTGCTCTCTGATTTTTTTTGTTTTTTTGTTCTGAGCCGATATCCACAAACATTTTAAAATAATCTTTAAGTGCTTCCCTTAATACCATAGCCCACTAGCAGACATGAATATGCTGTACATAGCTAATGTCCATATATTATTACAAATGGTTTGAATATTAGGCTAGTGCAATAAATGCTAACAAAATTTACCCTTTATAATTAACATATATGCTTGTTATGTGCCATGTCTCTTTAGGAGTTGGACAATCATGGCTCTCCACAGTATATACTTTGTAGCTCTAAATAATGTTTATCTCTTTACTATCTCTCTCAGTTTATATCCTTTCATTTATTTAACAAGCTCATCTTAGTGGCTTTATTATCTTGCCTAAAGTGAAATGATTAAAAAAAATTAATCAGTTGAATTTTCCTGCCTTCATTAATTTTTCTTTGTGATTTAAATTTTTATATACTTTTGAAAAATTATTTAAATTTTTAGTTTCCTAATATATCTTAGGTAAAAAAAATAGGGTTTTATTTTATTAAGTACTATTTTTGGAAGTGTTCATTACATGTCTTACGTGTCTATATAACCCTTAAGATAGTAAAATGTATTGTTTCTATCTGTAGATTTCCAGCTATAAGTAAGGATTTCGTTTTGATTAAACTCACAAAAATTTTATCTTGCAAATAATTTTTTTTTCTACTCAATACAAGGCTCAAAAGCTACTCAAGGTCAGGAGTTACTGAATGATGATGTATGAACACAAGAGAAGGTAACAAGTGCAGATTATAAGAATATGTAGTAACAATAACAGTTGATTCCAGTTTTGAAGAGGTTAAGATTGTAGTGATCAAATATGCATCTTCTCATGAGTTTATTCCAGAAAGTAGTGGTTCTTAGGAAGACAACATTGTTTGTCATGTAAGAAATAACCTTTTATAAAACTGTCTATTATTGTTACAGTGCTGTTCAAAGGATATGCATTAAGTTTAGTGTAGATGAGCAGTCTGTACATATGTTTCTTATAAACCTTTGAGTCATCTTTTACAACACCCATGGAGCCAACCTACATTTTATAATGAATATACTGAGCAATCCTTAGCTTCTGGGGTAAGAGTGCTTAATCTCGTGTAATCAGCAGTTGAACAAGGTCAACTGGCTTGAACTGCCGATCATGACGACTTGTGCAGTAGCACACATTCATTGATGGCTTTCAAACAGTTTCATCTATTCAATTTAATTCTGAAGGCTTTGGCAACTCATGATATGGTTTCCAGGCACTTCACAGCAGTGCCATATGCTGGAATTCTCTCCAGGCCAATATTATCAAGAAGTCACTAACTTGATAAATCAAAAAATCGATCATAGTGAAATTTGAGCCATTTTCTCATGGTTAGAACATAACGTTCTAACAACTTGCCACTGTGGTCATATACATTCAAAATTAATTTATGCATTGATGCTTTTTGTATATTATACAGAAATACTTATAGGATACAGGAGATAGTTGTGCAGCTAGTGTGATGGTTATTGTTATAGAAATTATATTGTTATAGAAAGTGGAATTGGTATGCAGGGTTCAAACTTCAACCTAGTCTATTGCATTTTCTTTTGCAAAAATGCCTTTGGATAAAGCATGAAACATTTTACTCAGCCAGTTGTTTTTTAAATAGCAAAGCACACTGTACTTGAGCCTGAGTTGGCAGTTAGTCTTGAAGGATGACAACTCTAACTACAAAACTATGGAGAAAGCAATGGGTACCCACTCCACTTTCTCAAGAAGTCTTGCCATTTCACAGATTATAAAGAAAATGAATCCACAAAGAGCTATGATCACTTATATCCTGAAGGGAAATGGCAATTAAAAAAAAAAATTCTGTATGAGATTTCAGATATTTGAGAAAGACTCTATCAAGCCTGGTGAATAATCAACTTGAGGTTATAACAGCTATCCTATAATAAGATATAATGATGATGATACCAAATGAAATGATAAATGCTACGAAAATCAATATATACCACTTATAGGTGCACAATATTTATCAAACAGCAGCATAATGGTCAGATATTTTAAACTTAACAGGAACAAATGTTTATTTCAGATGAAACAAAAAAGAAAAGGCTGTCAGAAAATCCTAGTAAAAAAGATTTATTTAATTGCGAGATTTTCACAGAGAGTGCTTATTACATAGTGACACTCAAGGTTTTATCAACAAAAAAACAAGCGTATTTCATTCAAGGGACAAGTGTATCAAACAAGAATGTTTAGTATATTCAGGGGACCGACAATATTTTTCGGACACTTTAGTATTCGACTTTCCGAGTACCATAGAGTGGCGAAATTCCTTCAATAGAATAGCATAAACATATAAAGACAATACCTGTAATAAAAATGGAAGAAAATCGATTAGGTAAGGAAAAATATTTATTTTTCATCATTTTTTACAAAAAACACGCAACATTATTTTTCGGACATTATTGAAAAACTGTTAATAGTCTGTAATATCACCTTTCTTCTCAATAACTTTTATCAATCTCTCTTCATAATGATCAAACATATGCACAATAACATCTCTACGTGTTTCTATTAGTTGTTTTTTGGCATCTAGTATCCGTTCCCATAGTTGAGCCTCTTTCGTTATTTCAGGTCCATCATAGACAAGTTGCGCAAGCATTTCCCAAACATTTTCTATTAAATTTAGATCTGGGCTTTTTGCAGGCCATTCCAAAGTAGTCATATTCACTTTAGCCATCCATTCTTTCATGAGTTTTGACACATGGATGCTGCAATTGTCTTGCTGTAGAACGAAATCATTCCCTATCTCTCTTCTTATCCTTGGTAGGGTTTTCTCGTCCAGCAACTGTTTGTAGCTTTTGCTGTTCTGTCGTCCTTTCAGCCACTCCAACCATATATTTCCATTAGCAAAGATCATACCCCAAACCATAACTCCTCCTGCTCCCATCTGTCGTTTGTTCAGTACAGCAGGCTCACCCCTTCTCGACCAAGTACACCATCCATCGGGCCCATCAAACTTGAAACGCTTCTCATCAGTAAATATTACCTTCTTAAAGTCAGCATGCTTTGTTAACCACCTTATAGCACACTCCAGTCTTGCTCCTTTGTGTTTCTTTGTTCGTGTAATTTTTTTCTTAGCCTTTGCATACTTCAAACCAATCCTATGCAGCGTTCTTTGTACTGTTCGGACGTTTACATCCAATTCACATTTCTCCTTCACCTTTCTTGCTGTAACTTTTTCTCCAGATGTCAAAAGCCGTGTCACAGTCCTCTTCATTCTCCTTTCAGTCCTCTTGCCAATTGATCTTTTCCGTCCTCTCTTCTTTTTCCGCTCGGAATTTGTCTTCAGCATGTATTTGACTGTTGATTTCGACAGCTTCAAATCCATGGCGATCCTTCTGATGCTGAGGCCATCATCCCGCTTCTTCCATGCCAAACAAACGACTTCTTTTGAATGCATTTTACCTCATTAAACTTAATTGTTTTGCCAGTAAAATAGAACAGATAATTGATTCTAATGATGACAGCTAAGTGTACAAGCAGAAAATTTGCATACAGCAACATATACATGAACTTAGTTCTTAATAAAATAGGATTTTTTGTCATGTCTGAAAAATAGTGTCGCGCAAGTTTTCGCAAAAATCACAAAAAACTAAAATTATCAAAGCCAAACTAAAAAAAATGATTACACTAGTAGTGGATTTTCACTCCTCAACTACGTACTTACAACCTCAAAAGTTTTTGGCACTAGTAACCACCTTGAAGTACTTTTTTCAAAGTGTCCGAAAAATATTGTCGGGCCCCTGTATTAATCTAGTATCAGTAATCTCAACACATGATGGAAGGGTTTTTTGTTTTTTAAATGCATGTGTACCTTCTATATGCTCTGACTCTTCAGAACATAAGCAATCATGGCTCTCCACAATTTCCTGTCTTTTGTCCCTCTTTTGTCATCTCTCCTAATCCCTGTTCTGCCAATCATTTACACAAGCTTGTTAGGTAGGTTATTTGCTACTTTCCTCTGTCCCTCAATATGTCCTCTGAGTGTCAAATTCTCTTAGTAAATTTTCTTTTCTCTATCTCTCCTAATCCCTGTTCTGCCAACCATTTACATAAACTCATTAGATAGGTTATGTGCTACTTTCCTCTGTCCCTCTTGCCTTCAATATGTCCTGTGAGTGTCAAATTCTTTCCTCATTGTGTGCCCTAGAAATTTCAATTCTCTTTCTCATTCTAAGTGTAAGTGTCTGTCTTGTTTCCACTTTCATTAAAACTTTGTCATTACTCACATGTTCAGTCCATTGGATCCTCAGCATTCAAAAGCTAAATATATTTTTGGGTTAGGAAAGTTTTGTTATTTGCTTGAAGCATTGTGTATATAAGGTGTATGGGTTGGTATTTGAAGTTTGATTTCACACACACACACACATACTCACTACAATTAATGACAACAGTAGCAATGAAAGAGGACTATTTGTTTAAAGGTGTGGTTCAATGGTGAACGATGTGAAACCAAGCTCTCCTATCATTCTGAAGATGAGATTCCGATCTCGAAATATTAATGAATAATAAATGGGTTATACCCAACACCTTCTTCACCTTCCTTTATTATACTAAATGCATTGTGATAGCCTTCAAATATGTAACCATACATATTTTTTTGCTGTTAAAATCTATTTATATTCAGCTCCTATTATACATATCTCACTTTTATGTCATTTTCTAATCACATTCTCCCATCTTTGTCTCATAAAAATGTCTACCATTTATAATTGTGTTATGTACTGAGAGCTTATTTCTTTCTTTTTTGCTATAAACTTTCCAGTCAAGTGCTGTATGAAAAGTCTCTTACAGTTCTCTTATTTTTAAATAATTTGCTTTAAAAAATAAGAATTTTTTGTGAGTTTTAATTTTGCAATGAGAATGTTTGTTCATTAAATAGGAGAGCAGTGTGAAACCAGAAAGTAGAAAGACGCCTGCAAGTACAAGAATACGTTTAAAATTATTTCCCTACTTCTTGAAATCCAGGGAAGCCACCAACATCTTTCCAGCTTGTATCCAGGTTAGCATGTTCAATTCAAGTATGAAATTGTTAACATCACATATTTTGTAGAGAACCTACTCTTGTTCATTTTAATTACCACTTGAGATGCACACAATTTATTCAGCTCATCTTATGAGTTAAATCCTTTTGTAACTAAAGCTGATTCAAAATTGATGTAAAAATTTGTGACATTTAACATTTTAGCAATTATAGCAAATTCATTGCACCATCAGCTAAAAGAATTTTGTTCAAATTATTTTTTCTAGCTTTATTGTAGCCTTAAATTTTGAGTAATAAGTGAATATGATATAATTTAAAAACAGTTTTTGTCTGCTTTATATATTAAAAATAAAATCATTCACTAAAAGCAATATACATTGTCATAAATAATTAATATTTGATTCATCAATGTTTAACCTCCATGCCTGCAAAAAAAAAAAAGTGTGTCAAAAGAATACTTTTTCCTATGAAGCTACAATTATTTAAACTACCCTCACGCCTCAGCAATGTTTATTGTTTTAAAAAATGGTGATTAGAATTTTAATAAAACTGAAAGATATGTTTAATATTTTTGTTTTAAATTCTCAAGAGGAAAGAAAATGTATAAATTTACTTTCATTATATGTTTAGGTTTTATTACAATTCTAATCATCATTTTTAAAACATTGCTGAGGAGTGAAGGTAGTTAAAATAATAGCAGTGTTAAGAGGGGGGAACCCATCCTTTTAACAGTTTTTTTTTTTTTTTCCAGACATGAAGGTTAAACCTTGCTTTTGGTTCTATATATTGACAGTTCTTTTAAAATAAATTGAATTGAATCTTTATTGTCCTGCAGGTGATATTTGATTGTCTTTTTGGTGCAAGTAACCATGCACGCCTCAAAGTAATGGCAGTCCAACTTGTTCATCATGTGTGTCTGAGGTAAGATTACAAATTCACACAACTTTAGTATTATGTGGCTTTTATACTAATAATTAGGAAAATCTAAAAATAATAAGAAAGTAAATAGAATATAGTTGATTCTGATATGATATGCATGTATAGCAAATACTTTTCCAATTTCATTGGTGTCTTATTTTTAAAATATAGAAACTTGTGTTATTATATGCATTTCAGGTGTGTATATTTGTATTTTTGGAGTTTTGAACTGATCCTTTTATTAAGTAGTTTGTTCTTATTCTGTTTTCTGTGCTTAAGTGAGTAAGCTTACAAAATATCTGATAAGCATGAAAAGTAGAATGAGAATGATCTGTCCCTGTAGATTGAATAAAGTGTTTGGCTTGAAATTGCAAGGAGACTAAGTACAAAGGCAAACACAAGAGCCAGGCAGTATAACAACCATGCTGGTCTGAACAGCAATCTATCTTGAAAATTATAACAACTTGTTGGATTTGTTTGCTTGCTACCCACTCTCTCTTTAACTCTGTTACTGTTAAATTGCTTTTTTTTTATAGTTGTTCCGATACTAAATTTAATCCAATCAGCCCTGTTTTACTCTCTGGAATGGTTAAACTACTTGGAATGGCCAAAGAGGTAAATAATTTTTTGACTTATTCAAATTGATATTATCACTGTTGATAATGAATCTAAGTATAGGATGATTTGACACATTTTTTTTTTTTTTGTTTAAAATGCCATCAATCTTAATTTTTATAAAATAAAATAAAATCAACCTTTTTTTCACATAGATTTAGACCTTCACATAGAATGTTTTGTGAGTTTGGTCAGTCAGTTAAGTGCCATACGTGATACACGCTTTGGGTGATCATGTCTCGAAAAAGACATGACTGACTGGGTAGAAGATTATCCCGTAGTAGGTTGCCATTACTTTCTGCGGTAGATTGGTTGCCAGTCAAGGCTATAGAACCCAATCCATTCTGTTATTTAACCCATAACTGAAGGAAACAGACAGATTAATACCTTTCACAAGGGTATTTGTGCATAAGTGAATGCAAGGAATTTAACTGAAATTCAAACTTGGCTCCCCCTAGTTTGTTGTTCTGAGCTGATATCCACTGCACTGCAACATACATCCGTGATTTGTGAGTTATGGGTCAAATAGTGTAGCCTATGCTTGAATTTAAATTTAAAGTTCTCAGTATGTCCCCCCTTTCTCTTTGTGCACATATATAGTTGCATCAATATAAAAAATCACCTTAGCCTGAAGTTCTAAAGGATAAATCATGTTCTTTGTACATTTGTGTTGATAAAATTTTGTATTATGAAAATAAAATTTAATTATCAATGTAATAATTGTACTAATAAATATAAGTGTATATGTAATCTCAAAATGATTGTTATCATTTACTGTCTACATACTTTTGGACCACCATATATATATATATATTGTAGTCATCCGCAGGCAGATCTGTTTCGCTGTATCACAGCTCATCAGTACGGCTTAGACTCCGTTCACTTCATAACCCAGGATTGAAACCCGACCGAATCGGCATCAGTCGGCGATTCTACCCCTAGGCCACGAGCGTTCGGTAGAAGAAGGCATATATATATATATATATATATATATATATATGGGGAATCTAAAAAAATAGCTTTGTAGTAGAAATACTTCAAGATTCATTTAGTTATGATTAATACTGTGGGAATTGTTGTAGTTGACAGATGGCACACAAGTTGATATCTGATTAATATTGACTGGTTTACCATGGAGAAGGAGAGTGATATTGTATGACCTGAATCTCCTAATGATCCTCAGCTAAAAACGTCACATGTATATGCCAAAGCATCAAACAGATGTATTTCACAAAGATGCTATGAAAAGAATGTGAAACAGGACTTTAGATTCCATTGTGAGTTCATAGAAATTTTGTTTCATGTCAGGATTTATATGAATTCAACCACATTGCATTTGTGCTCTTTTTTTTTTTTTTTTTATCTCTTTTTATTTTTTTCTGTTGGAAATTCTTTTATAATTCATTTAGCATATTAATTTTGATAACCACTGTTACAGTGATCTGGTCAGTTTTATTAAATTCAGATATTTTTATTTTTTAAATTTTATCCATTTTTCATGTACTGCTAAATGTGTAACAAGTCCACATTTACATTTACAAACCTTTTTGTTTAAAAATGTATTTTTTGCTTTCTTTTGTTTAACAATAGCACTAAAGTTTAGTGAAAGTTTCCTCTGATTTAAAGAGGCTCTAAATTTTTCCATTTCTAATAATCCTTTCACAGAAGCATACATATGGATTAAAGTGAATTGTTATTTCTTAGAATAATTGTGGAATTACTGCAACTCATCCATAGCTATCCATTTTGAGCTTTAGTAGTTGACCCTTTAATCATAATACCATCACATTACACCGTAACTTTTCAATAATCTTTTCTTTTTTTTATTTTAAAATCATCTCACTCCAAGCAAGGCATTCTACTGCCACTGTTGCGCAAGGGTTACATAGGGGAAAGTGATGAGAAAGAGGGGTTAGTTATAGGAAATGTCAGGGGGAAGGTAATAGACGGATGAGAATGGATGTGGGGTGGAGTAGATGAAAAGAGCTTGAGTGAATGAATGCAAGTTAGTGAGATAGATGTCTATTGACCTTACATTTAAATTCCTGGAAATTGTAGCTGTTGGGGAAGCAAGTATATGGAAGGGAATTCCACAGGAGGGATGTGCAAGAAAAAAAAGCTGTTAGAGTAGAAATTGCAGTTAAATTTTATTGGTTTCACTGTAAAAGGGTGGGACCTAGTTGCTTGTGTAAATTCATACCTAGGAGGCATCAGTGATCTAAGTTCATTGGAGCAGAAGCCATGAAAGTATTTATAGAAGAGGCACAGGGCATGCTGGTGAGATAGTGACTGCAGCTGAGCTGCCAAGTCGGTATCGATCACATTACAGATTCTCTGTTGGATTCTGTCAAGAACCCCGAGGTGAATAGCAGGGGCACCCAACCAGATGTGGCAGCAGTATTCAATACACGGGTGGATGGTAGATTTATATATGTGCAGGATGGACTCAGATGGGAAAAACTTCCTGGCCTAGTACAGTTAACCGGACCGGATTTAGCAATGGATTCGATGTAGCCATTCCACTTGAAGTCTGCTGAGAGTGTGGGGCCAAGGAGGCTTAGGTTTTACTCTCAGGGAGGCAAGTCTGTTCCATGCTAATGGGGGAGTAGGAGCGCTTGTCTTTGATGGTTAATAGAGAGCAGCTTTGTTTTGGAAGCATTAAAATTTATGAGCCATTTCTTACCCAAGTCCACCACAGATTGGAGGTCCTTCTCGAGCTAGGCAGCGAGGTTCGCTTTGTCAACCTCAGTAGATTTTTGATCAAGGCGAGAGTAAACGGTGGTGTCGTCAGTGTACCTGCCTACTTGGGATCTTATTATGTCAGGGAGATCGTTAATGTAGATCAGAAAAAGTGTAGGACCTAGAATAGAGCCTTGATGGACACCCGCGTTTGTATGGTAATTTTGGGTGGCATATCCGTTTAATACTACCTTCATTGTGCGATTAGAGAGGAATGACTGGATTAGGTCAAACAATTGTCCAGTTATACCATAGCTCCGCATCTTACCTAGAATTATACCATAGCTCTGCGGCTTGCTTTTTTTTTTTTTCATCATTTTAATGTGTATTTCATATAGTAACATTTCTGATATTTTCATTGTATAAAAAAATGTAAAATTTAATTTCTCAGTAACTGTTTGTCTTTTTCATTCTTTTTATTTTGTTGTCATTGGATTTTTTTTTTTTTGCTATAGGATGACAAACTCCGTGGGCTTACCTATGTTGCAATTGGTAAAATTGTAAAGCGTAGCCCAAGCCTGATCTCCAAAGATATATCACTGGTGCAGAATTTTTTTGATGCTATTTGTAAGGTAAGTTTATATTTATTTCCTGAATATTTTCAGAAGGGTCTCAAATTGAAACATTAAGATATGTAAGTTGTTTTTAATAGTAGCTCTGAGTTGTAAAAAGTACAGTTACATTTTAAATTCTTAGCTTGCCTACAAATTTTATAGTGATTTCGTTAGATGTAATTAGGAGCATTTTAGTTTTAACGTAGTTCATTCAAAATTATCTCTTTTGATTACATTGTTAAATAAGCTGCCAGTCTAAGAGAAAATCAACTCTGAATTCAAAGCTATAGAGAAGGCAATTGAAAACCACTATCCTATTTTTTCTGAGAAATCATGGTAATTCATACCTAAGGAAAAAGGAATCTTTGGAGAGCCGTGTTTACTTACATTATGAGTGCATATGATATTGACAACACATTTTTAAAATGTCAAAAAAATTTTCCAACTTGTATTTTCTTGTGTGATATACTACTTGAATGTAATATTTTTAAAACCCATTGTGTCAAATAATGAAAAGTGAATAGTTTACAACAATGTGGAATACAAGAAATCATGAAAAAAGCAAAAATGGTTCATTAAAATTACCAAGCAAAGCCTATCTTAAAATAACTTCTTTATTTTACAATGTATGTAGAACATAGAAAAATTAATTTCAAGATGTGGGTTGTGTCAAGTAATGTTTGGTGCCAAAAATGAAATTTGTACAGACAGCAGCCATTGAAAAAATATTCAGTTTCAGTTTTGGGAATTTGGATTAAAATATTGAGTACATGTTATTGAAAATAATTTTTAAAAAAAATTGTTTTTATTTCCTTTTTTTTTCCAGGAAGATTCTGAGCGTCGTCTTGCTGTACAAGAAGCATTGAGTCTCATGGCTGAACCGTTTCGGAGTCAAGATGAAACTAACAAGAAACTGATGGAAGCTCTGATTATGGAAAACATTGACAAGGTAAGAGATCTATAATTATCATTAGAGTTGAACTATTGCAGTGGAAATGTTCAAGATGTTCAAAGAAAGTGTCTTTTTCTTAAATGATGATCAAGTTGCAGCTGTAAACCTTAAAAGCTGATTAATATTTTTTAGAATAATATATTTTGCATAAAAAGTCAATTAGTCTCTAGTTTTGAAATTGTATAAAATGCACTTCATTTATCAAAACAGTCTTCATAGTAGAGTAAAGTCCCATATTTCCCACCATATGGCAGTGAATGCTGGACAATATGAAGAAGAGTTGAGGCAACAGAAATGTGGATCTACACAAGGAGGCTGTGAGGATACTATGAATTGAATATGTGAGCAACAATAAAGTACTAGAGAAAATGAAAACAAAAAGGACACCTAATTAGAATCAGAAAGAGTTGAAATTTCTTGTGCACATAATGAGGAAAGAGGGTTTGGAAAATTTAACACTCACAAGGCATTGAAAGCAAAAGGGACACAGGAAAGCAGTGCATAACCTATCTAATGAGCTTGTGTAAATGGTTGGTAGAACCAGGATTAGAAGAGACAGAAAAAAGACAAAATTTACTAAGATCTTCAAAGTACAGGAAATTGTGAAGAACCATGATTGCTCATGACCTTAAGAGATATGGTATGTAGAAGGGGGACACACTTTAAAAATACCCTTTCACCATGTTGAAATTACTGATACTAGATTAATACCTACTAAACATTCCTATTTGATATGCTCATCCCCTGAATGAAATGTTTTTGTTTACCATGTCTCTTCAAGACCTAAGCAATTATGACTCTTCAGAGTTCTTTTCTTTATTTTCATTGAATTGCCTTGATAGTAACACATAATGGTATTTTTTTCTTTATTCCAAATTAATTCAATTTAATGAAACTTCCTAGCAGTTTAGTTCATGCCTTCCATGTTTGGCCTCCTATTCATAATTCTAATGTGTACAAGTAAACCTGGCTGCTACTCTTCAAAAGAACCTCTAATCTGTGAATGAGATAGGAAATAGCTTGTAAATGTTAATGCCTTCAAAACAAAGCTACTCTCCTTTAACCACCATAGAGAAACTTTTCTGCTTACCATCAGTATATATGTGGCTAGGTTCCAAGAAAGCAACACTCAACCAACCTCAAATGAAACAGCCACATCGAATCTATAGCTATATATACCGCTAGGAAGGTTGGGTCATTGTGTCAGACTAGGAAGTTTTTCTTGTCAGAATCTATTTTGCACATTTATAAATCTACCATTCTTCAGTGCATTGAATACTGTTGTCATCTCTGGTCAAGTGCTCCTGCTATTCATCTTAAGGTTCTTGACAAAATCCAAAGAAGGATCTGCAATATTTGATCCTGACTTGGCTGCCCAACTTCAGTCACTTTCTCACTGACTTGATATGGCTTCCCTCTGTCTTTTCTACAAGTATTTTTATGGCTACTGCTCTGGTGAGCTTCTTTCTCTGGTGCCCTGACCACATCTATTTACACATGCTACTAAACTGGCATCAAAGTTCCACCCTTTTATTGTTAAAATAGTTAAATGTAACCGTCTCTTCTACTTTGACAGTTTCTTTTCTTGCACTTCCTATTTGTTGAAACTTCAGCTGTCTCTTCTTGATGTTGAGTATAAGTTTTGTTTTTCATTTCCATCCTCTCTCTAAAATCTTGTCATTGCTTGCATGATTGTATTTTCAGTATCTTTCTGTAGAATTACATTTCTGTTGCTTCAAGTTTTTTTTTTCATCTTTGAGGAGATTGTCCAGCATTTGCTGCCATATAGGAGGACAGATAATACAAAATATATTACAAATCAAAAACTAAATACTGCTCAAACATTCTTGCAAATTCACAATGAATGGTGTTCCTTGTTCTGTATTTAGAAGGTTTTTAGCTGGCCTTAAGTCATTGAAGGCACAAGTAGGACATACTGATGGACCCTCATACACCAAAAAAAAAAAAAAGAAGAAAAACGTGAGGGATCATTATATATATTATTAATTATTACTTTAGAGCATGTGCAAACTACTACAAAATTGTACATTTTGTTTCGAAATTGAAAGAACAATGTCTCAGGTAGCTAATAATGATGGTAATAAACGTTTTATTGAAAATAATAATCTAATTAATGTTTTGAATGTTGTAATTATTTTCTTCATTCTTAATCATTATATATATATATATATATATATATATATATATATATATATGCAAGTTACTTAAAAAATGACAGACAAGGTGTTGTGGTTAATTTTTTATAAATTTTTTTTTATATGATCTTATATTTTTTATTTTCAGTACATAAAATTGCCTGAATATTTTATTTATCCAAGTGCTTTCAACTATACTTTTAGCCATTATGAAGGATGAATATAAAAAAGTAAAATAAAATTCATCCTTCATATTTCTTTCTGGAGCCCAATTCCAAATTTTTGAAACGTTTGGCCTTATGATTTGTTTATAGTTTTCACAAATGCAGTGCAAATTGGAAACTAGATTCTTCTATATAAAAACTTAAAAAGAAATTTTTATTAAATAAATATTTATTCTAATCACTAAATTGTTTTTTTAAAAGTAGTTGGGAATATTTTGTATGTTAAATAATAAAACTTCAGATTTAAAAAAAAAAAATGAAAGAAAATTAATTATACTAATTTACACATCTTAGTAAAACTAACTATATTTTGTACCCTCTTACCTGTTTGTATTCCTCCCTAAAATTTGGTTTTGATCAGTCAGTGTATGACTATTCTAAAAGATATGATGGACTAATCGAAGTCACAGAATTTTATATGTAGATAAATTGATGGCTGAACTAATTTTTTGATCTGTGTTTTTTTTTCTTCTTTCTTTCCGCTATCAAATTATCAAAGACATTTTTTAGTTTTGGGAAAGAAAAGATTATTAGATCTAATAGATTCCCAATGAAAACTAATATATTTTTCATTTTTTTAAAAATTTTGTAGGCTGAATATCAAGCACGTTCAGTTGCTGTTCAATATGCTAAATCTGTGTTCAGCCAAAACCACATTCCTTCAAGATATGTCTTGCTGCTTGCCACAGGTGATGTGTAAGTTTTCTTTCTTTTTTCCCTCCACTTCTTATGGATACTGAATTTTCTTCAATTTTACTAAGAACAGCTTCAGGGTTAGTGTTTTGATTATTGAAGTAAGTTTACCATTCAATGTTTGTTGAAATTCATTAATATTAATGATACTTATTATGAATGAAGAAGAACTTGGATTTAAGAAGTCAGATTTTTTAAACTTTGATATTATAATTTTGCCCATTCCTTCATTAGTTAGTCATATATATTACGACTTAGCATTACCTCAGATAAGTAATGGACCATTTTGTTTTTATTGTGAGGAAAGACAAGAAAAATATACATTTTTTTTTTTTAATCGTATCAACCCGAGCAAGGCGGTAATGCCACTGATGTGCAGGGGGCTACGTAAGAGTGAAAAGATTGGAAAAGAGAAAGCCGGAAACCACATCCTAAACAGGGAACAAGGGATGAGCCTCTTAACCTGTTCAATAGACATGGGTGGAGTGTGAACCGGGCGATAAATAGATCTATCTACTCCAGTTTGATAGATCTATCTACTCCAATTATATTCAAGATATTTGGTTTTAATGAGAAAAAGAAAGAAATTGAAGATAGAGGAAGCAATGTCACTCATGTGTTTAACTCTGCGTCAGGAAAATGGAAAACCCATGTCAATTTTTAATCTTTTCATATATGCCATCATTAAATAATGACCTGCATTTATGCTTATGATTATGCAATATTGTGTTAAAACTGTTAAGCTCCAATATTTAGCCTTACTATTGGAGAATTTTCATAATTATGTTATAGTCATGAAACTCACAAGGAGTTTATTTGATCATTGACTGAAGAATTTTGACTCATCAGAAAATTCAAATTGAGAAACCATAAGATTTTCATGGGTACTGCTAGTATGAAGTTACATAGTCTATCTTTTTATGAAAAATATTGAAGAAATTGCATTGTTTTTATTAAAAGAGGCAGAAGATTTATACTAGTATGATATCTTCAAAAGAAATGTAATTTTGAAGTCTCACTTTTCTTTGTTAGATAGAACCACTCAAGGTAGAGGGTTACTGAATGAAGGTGTTGTGAGAACATAAAAAGAGAAAGTAAGAAGTGAGATGTAGAAGAAGGAGGATATGAATGACAGCTGAACTTAGACTTGTAGAGGTTAAGACTGTAGTGATTAGCGAAGCATCCTCTCAGGAGTCGGTTCCACAAAATAACCCTTATCAATGGAATACGAAGAGAATGATTTTGTGTTGACTCTGTGCATGTGGCATGGCAGGTCTTAGCTGTGAAGATCTTTATTTGTTGGGCTAAATAATGTTGCTCATTGGAACATTTGTCATGAGTACTAGTTTGATAGGCTAACAAAATTTTTCTATGGTGAAAGTGGTATCTGTGTGGAAAATAATTAATTACCATCAAGGATGTGTATGGTCTCATATAAGTATTATCACTGATTTTGTTGCTATTGAATCTCTTGTACACTTGATATCCTAGTCCAGCAGGTTCCAAACGGTGTTGCACACCTCATAGGTTCAGTGGAAGAGGATCACCGATGACACGGAATGATTGAAACAAAAAATTCCAAGGCCAAAAATAAATATGATTTCAAAATTTTAAATATTATTATGGATTACTTGTAATTGCATGTATTTTCCAGTATAAATAGTTATAAATAATTATTGACCAGTTTCATCATTGTGATATTTTTCTATTATATCAAGTATCAAAAATATAGTCACTAGGGTCCACAAATTGAAGGAGAGAGTTATCATTGATAATGTTCTGACTTCGGATCTGCAGATATTTTTCTTTAACCATATCTGTTTTTTCTATTTTTTTTTTAAATGTACTTTTTATAATGTAAAATTTGGGGCATGTGCAAGCAAATTTTCATTCCAAAACTGGGGACCAGAGAAAAAATGTTTGGGAAACACTACCCAAATCGATATCTCATCCTCTATAATCAAACATTTTGTGTTGTTTGCTAAATAAAGTAGTAGGAGTATAAACAGAAACTGCAATAATAATCATTATAATGTAGTAAGTGAGAGTACTGAACAGCTATATTTTTATTTTCTTGCAGGAGAGATGATATCAGAAATGAAGCCTTAAAAGGTTTACTCCTTTCTGGCCATGACAACAACAGAATGACAAAAGAAGATAAAACCTTACCAGATTTTTGTGAAATCACTACCTACATATATGAAAAGGTAGTTTGCTATAAATGTATTTGTTGTTATCATTAACTATATCTGTGGCATCTTATGCAAATTAACTGAGTTGTATTTAAGTGCTAAGCTGCTAACTGTTGAAGCTTGATTATGTCGTGCGTAACGTATCAAGTACTGAAACTGCAAGATATACCAGACATAACAATATCTTTATCTAACTTTATATTTTAAAATTACTTTAAGTAAGTTTTGACAGCACAAGTTTATTCATTATTTTTATCATTTTTAAAGTTTGTGTATAATTATTTTCATCTCCTTGTTTTAATAACCGTAATTGTATTGATATAGAATTACATTCATTTTATACTAGCAGTATAGCCTGGATGTAATGAAAGCTTTAAAACTAATTCATGGTCCTGGGGCTCAGACTCAGCCTAAAGAATATTTGTGTGAAATTTGGTGAGAATCTGATTAAAATTGTGGATTTGTATAAACAGACACACGCACAAACATCTTGCTTTATATATATATATATATATATATATATATATATATATATATATATTATCGATTTTCTGCACTATTGTAAGAACTGCAACCTTGAAACTTCTGAATATTGTTTCTTATGTCTTTGTCTATGAGTGTATCAAATTTGATTAAAATCGGACCACTCTTCCCGTAACCCGATTTTTTTGATTTCCAATATTTTATGGGGGGTACCTCGACACAAAACCTAGCTAAGAACACTCGCAGACGCTTATAGTACAACTTTGTAAATTTTCAAGAAAATTGGTTCAGCTGTTTCGGAGACTATATGTAACGGACACACACACACACAGAGACAAAGTTCCATTTATAAATAAATTTAGATAGATGTAATGAAATAGATTTTAAATAGGAATTTGATATTTAGGTATCTTTATTTTTGTGTTACAGAAGCCATCCTTACTATCAATTGCTGTTAAATTTTCATTCTTGTCCTATTAAGAGTTATCCAATTGTTTTTTTTTTTTTTGCATGCAAATTTATAAACTAAATATACAGTATTTGTGTTCAGCTGTAGATGTAATGCAGAATGATATAATAATCATTTTCAAAATATTACTAAAACAAATTGTAAGTGCTGAAAAGTTCTCAGCTCATAAAAATAAATTCCAAAGAAAAATTTTGATGTTTGGCCATTTGGTTATGGCTAAGAACTTTTATCATTTTTTTTAAAAATATGTTTAACTTTTTCTATTTACTGGAGTGAAAAAATTGTTTTGAAACCAGGACAAAATTCCATTTTCACATAAGACTATAAACATAACTGAATGATTTTTTTTTCACCAAAACTAATTTTAGCTGAAGAAGTCCACTCAAAAGAACCTCCTAGAAAGAAAACATAATTAAATTTCTACTATAAAATGTTGTGTATTATTTTTCAGGCTGAACTTCGAATCAACAGTGTATTTAGACACATCTCTGCAAACCATACACTGGCCTTCTCACCTTCATGTTTCATTTCAGTAAGTAGACAAGCATTAAATATATATAAAGTAGGACTTGATATTCTTGGAGGAATGCTTATCTATAATATGGTGTAATGGTAACTTTACCTGTTTCCTTGTATGGAAACATTCATCTTTCACTGACCAAATAACCAGTGTTATTGTCAGTTGAAATTTATAAAATCTTTCTTTTAAAACAATTTTCAGGTAAATGGGTTACTAAAGACCACAGACTAGTCATATTTTTTTTTTTCAGTATTGATGGGTTTTTCTTTCTAACCTTTTGTTCAAAGTTGTGTGGAATAACATCATATTGATTGTTATTAATTGCATTTAGGTATACCAATTTCCTCATATAGCCTTTTTTACACAACCATCTCTATCAGAAGTGTTAATTACAAGACAAACCAACTAAAGAAATAAGAGGTCAGTTAATTCAATTTTTTTCTTATTTATTATAGCTTCAGCTCTCAGGATTTCATATTTAAGACTTCAGCTGGTTTTCAAGACATTTCAATTGATTAATTTTTTTTTTATATTTTCAAAAGTTTGCTCATATTTTACTCTATGGAAGTATGTTTTGTAAAGTAGTTTTAATTTAATAACTTTAAGATTTTAACAAAGTTTTACAGATTGGGCCAGTAAATGAAACTACATGGTGAGGTCCTCGATGTTGTTGATTTTGAGAATGGTGGTGTCCTAAACACACAGACATTTTATATATATATATATATATATATATATATAAAGCAGTAATAATTAACCAAATGTTAAATACTGAATTTACATATGATATATATGAAAAATAGAGAGCACATGTAGATTTGTTGTTTTTCTCCAGGTACTAAATTGATCTCAACAATTATCGTGTGATCTACCTATCTTTTACTTTTATTTCAAATAACTGTTATAATCCAACAATTAAAAAATTGTGCCAAATTTCCTGTTTTTTTTGTGGGATACCCTGTATTTAAACCAAAAATCTATTAAAATAAACCTCATCTATATATGAAATCCAGTAGATACTGATAAAGATACAGGAACAGTTTGTTTTTTTTTAATCAATTTTACAAATCTCATATTTTATTTTTATACAAGACTAAATGGTTAGAGGGATGGGGAAATGAGATGATTATGTTATACTAATTTTTGAAGTAGGAAGAGCTGGCCTACTTTGACATAAAAATTGAACACAGGCTCAAGTAGAAAATAGCTAATTATTGCAACCATGAAACAAGCTGAATTTTTTGTTGAATTTTTTATAAAAATTCATCATTCTTAAATCCATAAAAATATTTCACGTGGAGTGAATCCATTTTTTTCGCCAAAAAATGCATATTCATTCTACTTCAATCTTATTTCTGTTGCTTTATTGCAACTCCTAGATCTTCATTCTACAGTTGTTAATAAGCAGAGTAGATGGGGAAACAATAATTAATGATGATTTCTTTAAAAAATTTGTATCATATTACATGAAACATTGGAAAAAAAAATCATCAAATAAGATATTCACTGCATTTTTCTTTGTTTTTTTAAATTCTACAGCAAAATAAACAAATTACATATAGGGCACAAAACAATTATTGTTTAGACACTAAACATTCTGTCTTCATAAAAAATACTTTAAAAAAATTGGATGAACCTTTTTAAATTAATGACTTTTTTTAAAATTCAATTTACAAAAATCATGGTATCTTTAGAAAATAATAAAATTGTATTTAATTTATTTGAGGCGTTTTGCAAAGTTTCTTTTCTCACACTTCCCACCTGTGGAATTGTTTTCCATATACTTGCTTCTCCCAACAGCTACAATCTCCAGAAATTTAAATGTAAGATCAATAGACACCTCTTATCACACTAACACGCATCCATTCTCTCAAACACTCTTCCCATCTACCCAACTCCCATGCTCGGTATCCTCATCCGTCTATAACCATCCTTCCAACATTTCCTATAACTAACCACTCTTTCTTATCACTTTCTCCGATGTAACCCCCTGCACAATAGTGGCAGTGGAATGCCTTGCTTGGGGTGAAATGATTAAAAAAAAAAAAAATTTAGCAGTGAAACCAAACTTTTATGTTTAATTTGTTTATTCATTACAAAATTAAAAATTAAAACAAAATCAATGCTAACTGAACATTCTTTAAGTGTAGTGATTTCATGATTTTTACTGAGAGTTGAAATTCTTGTGTATGTAAAATGTAAACAAAGCAGATGGCAATACATTAAGTGTTCATAAAAAATAATAAGGGCTATATAGTTAGATTTAAATTAATATATATTAATATCACTATTATTTTCAATCCATATTGCTTATTAATGATTATAGAATGATAATTGAAGTGTTGTGATTTTAAAACAAAAGCAATAGAAATAAAAATGAAATAGTAATTAAAAAAAATTCTTAATCTAAGCAATTTAAGTTACAAGAGTAATTTCCCTTCAACACGTGACAATCTAAAGAATAGTGTATTGTATTTGTTTTGCTGTATTTTTTATTTTTCTACAATTTATGAAAGCACTTGCGATAACATGCCTTCATCAACCTCCAGTCAGAGGAGTTAACAGTTTCTGTGGCTAAGGCAGTACTGCCACCCCTGACGCTATCAGCAGCATTTGCCAGCAGACCGAGTATTTCTGTACACAAACAACACACTTCAGAATAGGATAAGATACATATCGGCAGGCTGAAGGTTTAGCAATGGGCTCACCATTCTCACTAGCAATGACTAGCATATATATGGAATACTTTGAAGAGATAGCATTAGAATCCACATCACTAGAGCCAACTCTGTGACCAAGATACATAGATATTATCTTTAGTCTCTGGCTACACCAGGAAGGGGTCCAGCTCTTATTGAACCATGTGGACTCAATAAGAATATCAGTGGTCTGCAAGTCAGATTTTCAACATTGTGTTAAAAGCGTTTGCTTTTGATCATTAATCAATGAAAAAATGCATTAAATATATTGCAAATATTTTAAGTCTTATTTTGTTGTTACAAAATGTGTTTACTTGTTTTTAATGAGTTTTGGTTATTCTCTTTTTTCCATGATTATAATGAATATTTTGTGTTTCAGGTGATTATATACTTAAGACAATGTCTAGCAGCAAGCGCAGAAGCAGAGATGATAGCTGGAAAAGATGCATCTCCCATTACTTTTCTGAGCCAAGCTCCATTCATAAGCCGTTATGTTAATAAGCAACTTGATATCTCAGGAGAAAGAAAAGGACCTGTTTACATGTATATTAACCTCATACAACAACTGCTCACTGCTGAAAGTGGTGTGTATCTTTATATTTTTTAATTTTCCAAAATTTTTATGAAAAGATAGCTTTGAATTGATATTCTGATTATGTATTTATATATGAAAATGGATCACTAAGTATGTAGTTACTACCTTATTTTGATATGTAAATTTTATTGTTGCATGATTAATATTCACCAGTGAAGCAAATGATATTTCTAAAAAATATATTTGTATGAAATAAAAACTTATTTCATCATTAGACTGGAAATATTGACTTATGTCTGTGTTGGTGTTAGTATATTTTTATCGGTTTTAAAGAAAAAAATTTGACTAGAATTTAAAATGTATTTATACCTGAAGTATTTAAAAATCAATTTATGTAAAAAATTAACTTTTCCTTCATATGAATGTTTAACCCAGTAATGTACAGTCAGTTAAGTGCCATATGTGATGCACACTTTGAGCAATCATGTCTCGAAAGGAACATGACTGACTGGGCAGAAGATTATCCCGCAGTAGGTTGCCATTGCTTTCTGCGGTCAGTTAGTTGCCAGCCAAGGCTGTAGAACCCAATCTGTCCTATTATTTAACCCATAACTGGAGGGAAGAGACAGATAAATACCTTTCCCAAGGGCTACAATAATTAAAATAAAACTCTGTTATAGGTTTCTAAAAAAAAAAAAAAAAAAAAAAACTTTTAATAATCTATTATAACACATTAATGCCCTCCATCCCATTTTTGGAGAATGAGCACTGTAAAGTAATTGACTATAGTTAAGTGTAATTGACAAAATTCTCAACAAACGGAATTGACAAAGTTCTTAATAAACAATATAAAAAATATTCAGACTGATGCCATCATCTTTCTTGCCATATTCATGATGTTTCGTCTGCTGTACGCTCAAAACTAGTGAGGCTGGCAATCAAAACCCTACAGAGGAATGACAACGTCATCATACTACCAGCTGACAAAGGCAATCTGACTGTAGTTATGGACAAATGGAATATACAGAAAAACTGTAAGACTTTATTAATATTGGTAGCTACAGTAAAAAAAAAAAAAGAAAAAAAAGATTTAACAAGGAAACAGTATGACAGTTGTTGTAGATCCTAATCAAGAACAAGAGCCATTTTTCATCCAAGACATACATGCAATTGTCTCAACATTACAGCAAGCTACCTCAAATATATGATCTCTCTCCAAAATTCATAAAGATGGTATTCCACTCAGGTCAATTGTTACCTGCCAAGGTTCTGAGATGCTTCCATGTGGATATAATTGACCCATTAATCAGAAAGTCACCCTCATATGTCCAACTTTGCCTGCTTTGTGGAAATAGTCAAAGATGTTCCCATCCAATCCAACCAGATGGTGAGCCTGGATCTGGTGTGCGTGTGTTCACCAAGGAACCCAGAGTGGACACCCTATTAGCAATCAAGGACTATGAAAACATACCAATATACCAAAAGATAAACTGATGGAGATGCTGACTTTCTGTACACAAACAACACACTTCAGAATAGGATAAGATACATATCGGCAGGCTGAAGGTTTAGCAATGGGCTCACCATTCTCACTAGCAATGACTAGCATATATATGGAATACTTTGAAGAGATGGCATTAGAATCCACGTCACTAAAGCCAACTCTGTGACCGAGATACATAGATAATATCTTTATTCTCTGGCCACACCAGGAAGGGGTCCAATACAGTTCACAATGGAAAAACAAAACAACAAACTAGCATTCTTGGATGTACTAATATCTTGAGAAGAGCATGGGTTCAAGATATCCTTATACTGCAAGTCAATATTCACCAGACAATACTTCAACTCCCACCACCCATACATTGTAAAGAAAAGGATTGTCCACTGCTTACAACATCGAGCAAAAGTCATGAGTGGTGACAATGAGACATATGAACAAGAAATGGTCAGTATAGGCAGTACCCTACAGTGTAACAATTACCCTGGGTACATGATGGAAGTTCTAACAAACTGGGATTGAAGGGTGCAAGAGGAAAACAAGACAGAAAACAGCCTTGGTCTGCCTACCCTATGTGAAGGGATTATCAGAAAATACAGAAGATCCGTGGTTCATATCACATCAGGACAACCTTCAAAAGTGGTTCAACACTTTGTAAGCACCCCTTCCAAGTAAGATCTCCTAGGGAACATGATTAAGGACTGTGTACGCCATCCCATGCAGCTGTGTTAAGAAATATAAAGGAGAAACGGGTTGTCTCCTTATGACAAAACTGTAGGAACACTGTAATGTTTTAACCTGAAGGGTAATAAAAAATCAGGCATAGCTGACCATGTATGAAGGGAAAAGTGAGATCACTACCCCCTGTGGGATGAAGTTAAAATAATAAAGAATATAACTGGAAAATAAAAAAAAAACTTAAGGAATCAGCATTTATGCTAGCCCACAAAAATCTAAGCTGGCTAAGTATAAAAATGAATATAATATAGGAACCAATAATATAGTGTGTTAGAGAATAACAACAAAATTGTAATATGAGTTCTGGTTTTAAAAAAAATGGTTACTGTGACATTACATTTATAAGTCTCCAAAATTCATACACTGATGTCCTCAAGATCCAGTGAATAAAAAGTGTCGGCTGAATTCATTGACTTAACCCAAAGAGTTGTGAGTTCAAATATCTGGCTACAAAAATTTTGTGTGTTGAGTTAAGGGGAGATAACTGATGCTGTGACATCTTGAAGAGAACTGGAACAATCTACCCTGCTAGATGAAATAAAGTTTCTGTTTGAAATTCCAATTCCTTAAATGTACAATGGCCAAAACGTCATGAAGAGGAGGTATAATGTAAATAATTACAATAGCACATCTCAGAAATATAGATAAATATCTATAGGACTTATTTAAAAATTTGTAGAGAAGATGTTCATAGCAGTTATTCTTCCTATCAGATTGGAATCAGAATGCATTAATGAGTTAAAAATAATCTAGAAAAAGAAACCTCTCCCTCTGCATACAAGGTCTGCTCAGAAAGCATTTAGCCATTTTAAATATCTTGAGGATTGTGGTTGATATAATTCATAATTATGGATACTCTGTGGCTGCTACATTCACAATTATGCCTTATGTATGATTTTTTTGACAAAACATTGCATCGATTTATCCAAGAAACATTCAGCCATTTTGAATATTTTGGGTACTGATTTTGCAACCATGATATAATTTAGCAATCAATTGGGTACTTTGTGGCTGCTACATTTACAACAATATCTTATGCATGATTTTTTTGACCAGGCCTTGCATTGGCTCTCTTTAACTTTTCTTCAAATTAAAATCAATGTTGAAAAGATGGATAATTCAGATCTGAATCAAGATTAAAGAGAATTTAACAATGGTGCTGATGACAATCTTGAAAGATGACTTTGCAGTCTATTTTGAAAAACAGAAGTGGCACTAAAATGAGTTTATGATATCACAAGGGCATTAATTTGAATGAGTCTAAGGCACTATTGCCTAAAGTAAGCTTATATTTTTTGTTAATATTAGGTGGCTGAATGCTTTCAAGACGGATGTCATATAGTACACCTAAAGATGGTAATAGAAATAGTGTGAGGACTAGAAGAATAACAAATAGAATGAATTCAATAATTGGTTGGTTGGTTGATTTTGCTTTGCAGCATATCATCCTCTATAGGTTATTTGATGCCAAAATTTAAATTTTTTACCAATTTTATGGCTTCAAGTATAATCATAAATATACAACAATCAAATGAAATAATGAGGGTTATGATGCTAGTTTAATGTAATATCTTCAACATTTAAATTTTTGCCCAATATTTGCATTTTCTGTCTATCTTAATGATATCAAAATTAAATTACAAATATGTGATATCATTTAAAATGAGAACAGCTAAAAAAGATATGGAAATAAAAGTTATAATAATTTTAAAAATGTTTTAAATGTTAAAAAGTTATAAAGTTATTCTTTACCATTATTTCTCTCACTCACCAAAAGAACTGTTCAATTCGAAACTGGAATTTAGAAAAAAAATTGATTGCAAACTATATAACTTTTTTACTGTGTCATCTTTCATAATTTTTTTTCTTACTTTCTCTTTTTCATTCAAATACACAATATACATGTAGCATATTCTGACGTAAAAAAAGATTGAATTGTACATTTCTTGAAAATTTTGTAATTGAAACAAGATCGCCCAAATTAACAAGTAGTCAGGATAAATTTCATAAAACAAACTCAAATTTTATTTTATTTTCTTTGTGTTAAATTTTAGATGAATGTCTCATGTATTGCCTGCTGGAAGTGATAGCTGTGGCTGCTGATCGTTTGGCTGGGTTATTTTGGGACCAGCTTAATTGGATCAAAGTAAGTTTCTTTTTGAATTCTGTTTACTGGTTCCACTTTCTGCCCCAATACGATCAGTTTTTGATTGAAAAATAAAAAAAAATATATAGGAGTTGCACTACCACAGGAGATTATTATTATTTGTTTTTTTTTTTTTTTTTTTTTTTAAGAGTTTAAAACTCTTGCATTTTTGATGGTAAATTTTTCCAGAGAGGTTAAAATTCACACAAAAAAATTTGGGTGTCACACTATACATGAAGTCGGCATATACATGATACACTCCTGATCAAAATTTTAAGACCACTTAAAAATCTTTAAAAAGAAATATTTTTTTTACAGATAGATTTTAAACTCCTCCCACTTAAGGTTATCAATACTACAATCTAAAAGGTTATGGAAACAAAAAGCTATATTCCAAACATTTTATTTAGAAATTTACATTTTTATAAAATGAGGCGATTTACACATGATCAAAATTATAAGACCAGAGACAAAAATTCAATGAAATTGTATGAAAAGTGTATGAAAACATTCAACCACCAAATTTAATATTGAGTTCTACCTCCACTGCTTTTGATGACTTCAAAAATTCTGTCAGGCATGCTAGAAATAAGCGTTTCCATTAAGGTGTGGGGGATGTTGCTCCAGCTTCTGAAGATGGAAGCCATCAGGACCATCTAGATTGAATTTTTTCTCATCAGAAAACAGGACTTTCTTCCACTTCTCAACATCCCATGTTTGGTATTCACAGCCAAACTTTAAGCAGTCCACCTTGTGATGTGGAAGCAGCCGAGGAATTTGTTTACGCTTTTTATTTACCATGCCTTTTTGTCGTAAGTGTCATCTGATGGTTACGGGACTGCATTCAGCATCTGTGACTGCCTTAATTTGACTAGAAGAAAGTCCCCTCTCTTTCATAACAACCCATCTTATTCTCTTACTCAATGCAGGAGAAATTTTTTGGGGCCTACCAGAGGATTTTGCTTTTCCATAATTCTCACTGTTCTTTAGAAAGTTGCAAATCACAGTTTTACTGCGATTTACCTTAGCTGCAATCACCCGTTGTGACAAACCTTGCTTATGGAATTCTAGAATTCGAGAACTCTCAACTTTGGTAAGTTTGCTTGCTTTAGGCATGGTAACACCTTTACACAGTGATTGCTAATCTCTAACTGAACTAAAAACATTGGAATTACCATAGAGCTAACAATTTATACCCCTGGTCTTATAATTTTGATCATGTGTAAATCGCCTCATTTTATGAAAACGTAAATTTCTAAATAAAATGTTTGGAATGTAGCTTTTTGTTTCCATAACCTTTTAGATTGTAGTATTGGTAACCTTAAGTGGGAGGAGTTTAAAATCTATCTGTAAAAAAAAATTTCTTTTTAAAGATTTTTAAGTGGTCTTAAATTTTTGATCAGGAGTGTATATAGTAATCTATGCATTGACAAAATTATGTGAAAAAATACATGGTTTCTATTTATACATTTTCATTCATCAATGTAAACATTTTAACAAAATATCATTGAGTATATTTTAAAATGACACAATAAGTATTTTTTAATTGCTTATTTTTGCTAATGTTTAAAATAATTACATTGGTATCATTTTTGTTAAAGGCTTTTTTTTTTTAAACGAGGAAGTAGATATTTTGTTTTGTGTCATGAAATTATGATTTGAATTTTTTTAGTTTAGTTTAATGTGATCTGTAGTTTCAGTGATTAAAGGTGGGTAAAATATTTTTCCCATATCTAGAATGTGAGACCTTGATCTGTTATTTTATATAATACCTTAATGCCTATAGTAAAATTTTGCAATAATTATTAACTTCAATCAGTTTCAAATATGTATTTTAATTCAATTTTCCAATCTTTATTTTCTTCTTTTCAAAACATTGTATGTGTAAGTATATGTGAGCCTGATCTTTCACCAAGATCTACTAATGGTGGGAATCTGTTGCAATAAATAAGATATTAATTAAATACGAAATCAGTTTCTAAAAAGAAAATTATAAATAATAATTCAACTTAGAAGCTGTCAATGTTGGGTTCATTATAATCATCATTAGATACACCAAAAAGGTTTTCCCATTTTGTTCAATGGTCCTGGTTTTTTTGTATCAATTATTTCATCATCATCATTATTATTATCATCATCACTGTCTGAACCAAGTTGACCAGTTGTGATTCTACATTCTTCTCACAAAAAGTTCATCCTCAATTCCTTTCATGTTGTTGCTTATAATGTCTGTCTTCAAGAAACTGTAATATATGTAATGTATATCTTAGCTGGATGTGCATTGTGGCCCAGTGGATATCGACTTGGAACAACAAATCGGGGAGCCAAGTTTGAATTCCATTCAATTACACACAAATACCCTTTGGAAAGGTATTAATCTGTCTCTTCCCTATAATTATGGATTAAATAATAGTATAGATTGGGTTCTATAGCCTTGGCTGGCAACCAGTCTACCGTAGAAAGCAATGGCAACCTACTGCGGAATAATCTTCTGCCCAGTCAGTCATGTCTCTTTCGAGACATGATCACCAAAAGCATGTATCACGTATGGCACTTAACTGATTGATATCTTAGCTCCCTGGTGCCCTCCTGCATGAATTTAGTCAAGCTACTAGACTAGCAGCTAGGTCCCGCCTTTTTACAGTGAAACCAATTAAATATAACTGCAACTTCTACTCTATCAGCTTCTTTGCTTGCACTTCCTGCCTGTGGAATACCCTTTCATATACTTGCTTCCCTGACAGCTACAAACTGTAAGAATTTAAATGCAAAATCAATTGCCATCTCTTATCTTCTTGACTCACATCCTTTCCATGACAACTCTTGTATCATGTTTTTTTTTTTTTTTTTTCGCACCAGTGTTCTCATCCTTCACTTCCTCATTCTCCGGTAACTTGTTTCTCTTTCTCATCACTCATCTCTTATGTAACCCCCCCTGTGCCCCAGTGGCAGGGTTTGCCTTGCTTGGGGTAAAATGATTATGTATAAAAATAAAATATATAATTGTCTATTCATGAATAAAATATTGTCATTATTTTTTTTTACTAATTTTTTTTAATCATGTGTTGTTTTTATCGCAATTTTTATCTTTCAAGTAGAATTAATGAAAGTTGAGATTTTGTCAGAAGCTCCTCCATTATACAATGTAAACATTTTGTTTGTAAAATATTGACTATTATTATTATCTCTTTTTTTTTTCTTTTATTTTGGGTAATATGTTTTTTTTGTTTTTTTTGTAATACAAATATTTTTTTGGGTTAATTGCAGCGTTTATCCTATTCAACCAAAGAGGACATGAGAGAACACGCTGCACAGTTGTATTCAATTGTTTTGCATAATGCTGCTGATGTTAAATCCGTCATATCATCACTACAAGAATTTCATAATAATCTGGATTCAAAGGTTTGTTGCTTGATTTACTATCACTGATTCTGCTTTAAAATTCTCATCAATCATCTCCTAAAGAGGACTACTTGTCTTTTTACACATCTGACCAACTAAACTTACTTAGCATTATTTCATCTGGACTTTCCCAAACTTATCACCCCACCCTCCACTGTGGTGACACATAAATATCAGTTATATAATATTGGACACTCAGAATTTATCCTAACTTCAGTTACTTCCTCATTGCTGTCACATTACTTCCCTGTGACTTTTCTATAAATATCTTCTTTATAATTGTTCTGATAATTTTTTCCTCTTTGGTACCTAACACATCACTCAGTGAATCCCAGGCCTAACTAATTAAACAACAACTTTTAGGCAAAGTTCGACTTTATTCATCAACATAGTTTCTTTCTAGGGTGATACATTGATCCTAACATTTCTCTAACAGTTTGATGTGTTTTGTAGAACGATTTGTCTTTGGCCTCAACATACACCTCAGTTTCTGATATCGCTTCTTCAATGGAGCTAAATCTCTTTCCCTGAAGCATTCTTTTGAGGTTTGCAAACAGTAGTTGCTAGGGGCCAAATCTGAAGAATAGAGTGGATGTGGAAACAATTCGAAGTGCAATTCATGTAGTTTTGCTATCATTGTAATCAACTTGTGAAACAGTGCATTGTCTTCATGAAAGATACTTTTTCTTCTTCATTTGTGGCGATTTCTTCTTTCAAATGCACCAATAATGCTATATAATATTCGCTATTGATGGTTCTTCCTTTCTCAAGGTAATTGATGAACAAAAAATCTTGCACATCCCAAAATACAGAGGCCAAACTCTTCCCTGCTGATGTTTGCTTTGGTCACTTTGGATGGCTTTCACCTGCTGTTGTCCACTCAGCTGACTGCCGATTTGACTCTGAAGTGAAGTGGTGGACCCATGTTTTATCCATTGTCACATATTTATGCAAAAACACTTTATATTGAACCAGTTGCAAACAACACACTGAATCGTTAACACGTTATTTTTGATCAGCTGTGAGCAAATGTGGTACCCACTTTGAACACAGCTTTTTTATTGACAAATGTTTATGCAAAATGGTGAATACACTGCCTTGTGATATTTTCAATTCCTCTGCTATCTCATACAACTTCAATTTACGATCGGCCAAAAGAAGTTTTTGAATTTTTTTTGTATTTTCTGGGACAACTTCTGATTTTGGGCGACCTAAGAATTCAGCATCATTTGTGTCTTCACAACTGCTTTTAAAGTCAGCATATCATGTCTCAACCCTTGTTACCAACTGTCATTTGTTGTGACCTTAAATGATCCCATAAGGATTGATAGGTCGTTAAATCTCAAAAACAAACAAATTGTTACCAACTGAGCTTGAACAGAAATTCTGATTTTCCCATCAGGAAGCAATACTTTATTAACACACAAATTCAGATTTTTCCAACGTTTTGAAAATTTGCTACAGTAGCTTCATTTAAAAACACTTTAATTCGTAAACTAATTATCCAATTGGGCCCAAATTTTGTGCCATTTGAAGGTTAGTACTTCATAAAAATCATATGGTCTTTTGCTTAGTGGCACCATCTATGTCAGGCCCAAGACTTATTGAGTGATGTTACACTTTATGAATTTAAGTGCTGTACTAAATTTGCAGCTAGATTTTACTGTTGAAATTACTGGATGTAACCATAAGTTCTATGCTGAAATTTTCTTCTTTTGCATTTTTGCTTGTGAAACTCTCCTTGCTTTCCTGTCAACTACAATTTTCAAATAAATTTCATGCTGTGTCAATAGTAATCTTCTGTCTCCTTCAAACCTGTTCTTTTATTGTTCCCCTTTTCTCCATAATGTTTTTCTTATACTCTTTCACTCTTTTAAATGATTTGTGCCAGACTCAATTCTGGGACAATTACTATATCTATGCAGCATACATTCAGCATTTTCTGTGATGTATTTTGAATTTTGCGATTTGATGACCAATCAGGAGTTCCGCTACAGGTCCGTAAAAGGAATTTGATATTTATTTATTTTTGGTTTACCTCCGGAACTTCTGCATGGAGTACAGATGCGCAAAGACCAGTTTAGTTCATTTGCTTTCTGGATCTCTGAGGGCAAACATCTGGTCCCTAGCTTGCTCTTTATCACCACAAAGTAATTTAATAAAATCTTTGTCTCATCCCATTTGATTGCATCAATTAAAAGCTTTGCATTTTGGTGAGAAGTACAAATACAGACGTTATAAGTCCCAGATGCACCAGCCAGAACACACTACTTTGGTCATAAAATAAATTTATAAAATTCAATTTGGGGATCAGGATGTTGTAATTTGAATTGTTTATGGAGTTCTGTCAAATTGAAAAGTATTGATCTTTTTTTTTTAATGGATGTTCCTTGAAATACTAACAGTCTTTCTTGCCTAGCATAAGTCCTAAAAATTGTTCATCTTCCTAAAGTTTTTTCACCATGATAATAGCCTCCTCTGATAGGACTTTACCTAATTTTGCTGAAGGTAAAGCCAAGATATCCTGTTCATTTCTTAAGGCACAAGGTTGTGGAGATGAACACACCTCTCCAGAATATGACTTGGACTTGTCCAAATAGCATAAATACTGATGCCAAGAATTGTCAGGAGAGAGCTAGCTGGGAGCAAGCCTTATATCCTTACTACAAAATTCAATAAGACTACATCAACTCCAAGTAACATTATATTTCATGAATATGTTATTTTCATTAAAGGGAATGAAAACATAACGGTGGCAACAAAGATTCAAATTCACACACACAAAATAAATTTCTCTCACTTAGTATAAATAGCTTGTGAAAAAAATTAAAAATTCACTGAAAATAATTTTGTGGAGTTTGTATATATTCACAGGGCAACCATAAGTTGAAAAATTCCAAGGGTCTATGCCACTGTTATTAGGAAGAAAAAAAAACAAAAAACTTTTTCTTTGTTAAAGACTGCTTGTATGAAAATAATACACTTTAGAGGAATTGAAGATAATTATTTAGTATCTATTACAACAAATTCAGCTGAAGCAAACTGAATATCAAGAACAGTTTAAGGCAATCCTGGAAAAGCAAGGAACAGGCAATGTGTGAATTTTATTTTCACTGGACTCAGTCACTAACTCAATTAGTGAACTTGTGTCCCAGGAGAAAACATTACATTAATATCATACTTCAGAAGGTACAAAAATAATGTCAATGGTGGTTGGATGAAAAGAAAGTATGTCTTTTATAAAAATGTACCCTTCTGAACATGAAAAAATATCTAAATTTCATTTTGCTGAACGCACATAAAAAAAAAATCATTTAAAAAAAAACAGTGTTGATATTATCAAAAATTTTTAGTAAAAAGAATTCAGTTTTTTATGCATATTGGCAGTGCATAAACCTTACTAAGGATAAAGATGAAGATTTTGTCACATATGCCGGTAAAATCAATCATGAGTGTGAGAAATTTAAATTGGATGAACTATTCCCAGACAAATTTAAATGTCTCATCTTCATTAAAGATGTAACATCAAGTAACAATAAAGAAATATGTTCTCAAATACTTACAAAATTTGAACAGGATTCAAAGTTAATGATACAGACTGTTGTGAAAAAGTGCTAAAAAATTGTCAATTAAGTCATGATACAATGAAAATCAAACAAAATGGCACTTCAGAAGTACAAGTAGTTTGAAAAAAAGACAGTAGTAACAAAAAAAAATATAAAATGAAAATACTGCCAAACTTAACCCATGCTATGGCTGCTTTATTTCAGAAAGGACTGTCCATTTTAAACCCAAAATCTGTTTTAACTATAGAATTTGGCCACAAATGAAGCTACTGTGAGTTGAAAAGCAAAAGAAATACACAAATTAACTTGCTGAAAGTCGTGCGATCAGCTAAAAAACTGGAAAGTTCAAATAATAGAAAATTTGTGACGTTAAAAATGAATAATGCTAGGATGAGATATGAATTGGACACTGGTAGTGATATTACAATTACTGACGAACAAACTTGGAACAGAATTGGCGGGTCTAATGGAGGGGAAAAAAGCAAAGTCGCAAGAGGAATATCGGGCAAGAAACTAATTTTTCTTGGGAAAACTATATGTAGCATCATTCTTGGGGATAAAACTAAAAAAGCAGATGTTTATGTATTAAAAAATTTGAACTCGATTTTACTTGGCATCAATTGGATAGAATTATCTGAACTCTGAAATTGCCTAGTCTATCTTGAGTCCTTGTTATCCATTACTTTACAAATTATGTAAGATTTATAAAGTGTCAAAGAATTTTTCAAGAAAATATATTTCTTATGTCCATAGAAAAGTAGACTGAATAACCCAGAACTTATACTGGGAACAAACCACTTGTACACAGATAAAAAATGAACTAAGTAACTACACAAAAATAGAAAGGCAGATGAGACAAGGATGTGCCATCTCAGATTTATTCAACTGCTATGGTGACATTAACTTAAAGAACTGGAAACTCCTACTAGGATTTAGTATTGCTGGATATAACCTTAATATAAAATACACAGATGACATGGTCTTCATAGCCGACTTGGAAAGGCATCTATAGGACTTTCTAAGACAGGATGGCAAAGAAAAGAACAAAGACTAACCAATCACTCATTTTCAAAATATGTATTATGTATGCATGTACGTTTTCTTTCCAGAACCTTGAGATGCAGCATTCTTCAATTTTGATGCTTGGCTATGTGATAGGACAGCATCTGCGCCAGACTAGTGACCCTCAAGCTATGGAACAGGAAGGTTTGAAAGAAATATATGAGGCTATGCAAAAGGCTCTGAAAAAATTAGGTGAATTTAAACTCTTTTCTCATTTGTGTATCCAGCATGCATACAAATAGAAATCTGCTTATAATTTATATATCAAAAAAACAAATAGGTGTTGCAGATGTGCTTCTTGAGTATTGTACATTTTACACATACAGAAATGAGTTTGCTTGTTTGATTACAAAGTGTGAAATTATAAATCTTGTTCTTTGACTTAAGCCAGCATGTTATCAGTAAGATGTATAAAATATTCCTTTCCTCTTAGCATCAGTAGGTGGCAGGGATTTGAGACTTCAAAGATTTCTTGAAATTTGTCCTGACCACATTTTGGTTTGAAGCTCAAAACTAACAATACCAGTAATATATATTTTGATTAACTTTTCTCTAATTGATAAAAGTCTAAAAAGCAAGAAATTCGCAGATTATTTTATGTTATGTTTTCAGTGAAACTGTTTTTTTTTTTTCTTTTGTACAAATATACAATCTCTCTTAGGAAATGATTCTATCCATTTTAATATCAATGAAAAAAATTACCTATGGTAATAGTGCTTTATTCTCTTCAAAGTGCTTCCAGTGGAAACTAGCATTTTTTAATGCAGTATCCCTTTTCGAAATAGTTTGTAAATTCTTTCAGCATTGCTATTAACTGCCCTCATGCAGTCTCTTTAATCTCATTCACCATCTGAAATCTTTTCATCAGCAATATCCAGAAGTCACTTGGAACTAAATCTGAACTGTCATGCAGATGAAAAACCTAGTGGTGGTGTGAAAAAATTTGAATAAATATATTACTGTTCTACTTGCTTGATTATTGTGAATATGATTATTACACAGTATATTAGTTTAGTAAATTCACAGGAGATTGTCTGATCAAACATGTGCACTTACCCACACGCATACATACACTCAGATTTGTTGATAAGTTATGTCAAGGTGCCACAATCACTTTTTGAGATATTCATAATTACTGGTTACTTTTTGGGCAAATCTTGTATTTTATTAAAAAAAACATTTACTTGTTGATTTGTCATATTTTCTAAAACAATCTATGATGAAATTATTTTAGTGGTAATCTATATTTTGAATATCTTTCCTATGTATATCAATCTCATCTCTATTGTGATTGTTCACTGGCAATGCCTTCCCACTTCTTGATGTCTATGTCTATATTACCTTTATGTCCTTTTTGCAGACATCCTTGAAACAAAGATGCTGTTGCCCTCTTTTACCAGTGACCACTTGCCTATACAGAAGGACCTTTGAAATCCTCCTGTCAGTAGACTGTTGCTTCCCATGTCTTGCCATTGCACAAGCCTGGGCAGGGTTTTATGAGAGATCAGCAGTTGCCCATGCAGAACATTTCCTTTGTCCATGGGAAAGGTACAGTCCAATACAGCTTGGCACCAGCATCATCGCAGGAGTTGCCAGAATTAAGTTAAACATAACATCTGGCTGTCTTAAGGATTCTGACTGCATTTGTCCTCAGGGTTTACTCCCAAAGCCAAATTTCCCAAAGTCATGATTGGGTATGGCCACAAAACAGAGATGGTTTAAAATCAGTTTTCCTCATGAAGTGAATAGGTTGATAATTGTTCTCAATTCTTATCTCTTGAAATACCTTCCAGCTGAGATGATCACAGCCTAACCTTGTGATCCGTAAGTGCTGACAGATACAAATATGAATATAATGTACTAAAATATCCTTAATTTTAAACCATAGGAATGTCTAATTACTTCTCTTGATTTAAATTTCTTAGCCAAGTGAATCTATAGTTTCTGGTTCAAACCAACCAAGCCCCCACTTTATTTTTTTCCCACTATTTCACTTGTCACAATAATTCTTTTTGTTTGATTTTATGTTTTTCTTTATTTTTTTTTCTTTAGTTAAGCTCTATTGACATCAGTAGTGGAATTGCATAAGATTTAGCCTGATTTGAATTAAGTTACTTACTAAAAAGAATTGGAGTAAACATGGGATAGTTTTGAACAAAATCTACAATTTCAAACATTGGAGTATGTTTTTCTCATTCATAACTTTTTATAGTTAGCTTCTTTGTTTTTTTTTCATCTTATAACACAACAACATGCTTTCCTAGAGCCAGTGCATTCTTGTACAGTTTCATCCAATTCAATTCAAAGATTGAACTCACTACTTCTAGAGTATGAAATAAATTCAAATTTGAAATACACTTGAGGGAGAAAGAGAGCTGAAATGTGATAAAAAAAAATAAAGATGAAGATCTGATTAAAACAAAGGTTTATTCAATAAGAACTTCACTTTTTCACAAAGTAATTCTGCAATATTTGTTTAGTGATTTAGAAAAATTTATTTTATTTATTTTCTTTTTTTGAACAGCATTGTTCCTGAAAGATGGTAGTACAATCCTGTGTAGTGGGGCTTGCATTGCTCTTGGGGAAATTGGTAGGAATGGGCCCTTGCCATTAGCTCCCGGATCCCCAGATGATAAAGAAGATAGTGAAGAAGTGACCAAACTAACAGTGGTGAAATCTCTTTTACGTTTAGTCCAGTCTATAAAAGAGAAAGATCCTATTAAGGTAAGCTGATAATTTTGTTCATTTATATTGCTCTCTTATTTTCATTCTTCTGATTTATGACGTAATGTTGAGCCACTCTTATCAAGTTGTGTTTTTTGTTTTGAGAGAATTCCTTTTTTGTAGAAATTAAATAGAGTAATATTTTTGACATTATTTCAGGGCTTATATTACATTGAAAAAATGTTTGATATTTTTGTTTTTAATGTTCAGATAAATTTCTAAAGATGAAATTTATGGCTTCATGAAAATATTTTTTTAAAGTTTATTGACTCTCTTAAATCTAATTAAAAAAAAAAGGTGCAATTTTTATTATTTCTTTTTTCAGTCTTTGCTATTTTAAGTTGAATCTCATAGAAATCTTTGTAAAATATTGACAGTTGTTTAAGAAGTTTTCACTTTAAATGATTTTTTAATTAAGGATTTTTATTTTAGTTAATAAAATAAAACAAAACCATTATCCATTCATTTTAGAGTAATTATGAATTGATTACTTCTAACTGTATTATTTCATGATTTTTAACAAATATTTTGTTGCTTAAGTCAATAAAATCTGTTGAATATTCCACATTTACAGCTGCAAATTTAGATTTAAAAATTACTGTTTTATATAAATAATCTTTTAAAATCTTTTTTTTTTCTCTCTGTAATCAATTAATATGAAAAAATATCTAATTGTTATCATTCAAATAGTTTTGAACAAAATCCACAATTTTAGTCATTGGGGTACATTGTTTCCATTCCTTGCTTTTTATTATGTTCAGCTTCTTCTTTTCACCTTATAACACTATGACATACTTCTTTTGAGCCAGTGCATTCTTGTACTGCTTTGTCCAATCCAACTCAGGAATTTAAGATTTTTTACTACTTCCTCTTTTAGTCTTACTGCAAAAGAACCTTGTTCATTGCAATATACATACTAAAAAGTCTGTCTCTTTCTACCATGTGCTCGCAGCTCAGAGGTAGAATTGCCAACTAGCACCAATTCGGTCGGATTTCAACCTGGGTAAGAGGCAATCGATCGGCTGTCTAACCGTACTGATGAGCTGTGAAACAGATCTGTCTGCAGATGACTATATATATATATATATATATATAAAAATTAATCAGTGTGTCTGACGATCGCAAGAGTGTGAAACCCAGGGTTACAAACTTACACCTATCTATATGAATATGTCTGCTCTATCACTGATATTGAGCACTTTTAAATAAGTACCACGCATATATAATACGTAAACAATATAATATATATATATATATATATATATACACTCTTGTCATCCACATACAAGCCTGTTTCACCGTATCAGCTCATCAGTGTGGCTAGACATAGCCACTTGCTTCCAGCCATGATCGAATTTTTACTGATTTGGTGTCAGTCGGAGTCCCTACTCCCTAAGCCATGGGCGCATGGAATGAGAGAGGGGAAATTTTAGTGTGTTTTATACACACACACCAGTCACCAATAGAAGTCAATTACACACACACTCACACTCACATCATCTTTATATATTATACACCAAATGTTTTACTTTATTTTTCATTATATAAATTTTTCTTTTTTTTCTTTTTTACATTAAAAGATATATTAACATTTTCACTTTCAGAACAAAGAACATGCTGCCACTTGTCTTGGAAATTTGTGTGTTGGAGATCCAGATTTTCCTTACACCCACAAGGTTATTGAGGGAATAATGGCTGCTGTTCAGGTAACTCTCAAGAAGAGCTCTCAGTTTTGTGGATTGTTGCAAAATACTAGTTTGTGTTGAATGTATAAACAGAATTTTAAAATAAATCAGCTAAGGAAATAAAGGATTAATATTAAAAAAATATATATAATTCTTTCAAGTCAAAAACTCTTAGTTTAAGCAGGAACATTTTGTAAAGCATTTTGTAGAGTATCAAACTTATTACTTATGACCTCTCGGACTAGCTTGGAAATACTTATGACCTCTCGGACTAGCTTGGAAATACTTATGGTCTCTCTGACTAGCTCGGAGTTACTTGCGGTCTCTCTGACTAGCTCGGAGTTACTTGAGTCTCTCTGACTAGCTCGGGTTACTTGAGGTCTCTCTGACTAGCTCGGAGTTACTTGCGGTCTCTCTGACTAGCTCGGAGTTACTTGCGGTCTCTCTGACTAGCTCGGAGTTGCTTGCGGTCTCTCTGACTGGCTCGGAGTTACTTGCGGTCTCTCTGACTAGCTCGGAGTTGCTTGCGGTCTCTCTGACCCCAGCTCGGAGTTACTTGCGGTCTCTCTGACTAGCTCGGTTACTTGCGGTCTCTCTGACTAGCTCGGAGTTACTTGCGGTCTCTCTGACTGGCTCGGAGTTTTGCCAGGGTCTCTCTGACTGGCTCGGAGTTACTTGGGTCTCTCTGACTAGCTCGGAGTTGCCAGGGTCTCTCTGACTAGCTCGGAGTTACTTGGGGTCTCTGACTGGCTGGGAGTTACTTGGGGTCTCTCTGACTGGCTCGGAGTTACTTGGTCTCTCTGACTAGCTCGGAGTTACTTGGGGTCTCTCTGACTAGCTCGGAGTTACTTGGGGTCTCTCTGACTAGCTCGGAGTTACTTGGGGTCTCTCTGACTGGCTCGGAGTGCCAGGGTCTCTCTGACTGGCTCGGAGTTACTTGGGGTCTCTCTGACTAGCTCGGAGTTACTTGGGGTCTCTCTGACTAGCTCGGAGTTGCTGGGGTCTCTCTGACTAGCTCGGGTGCCTTGGGGTCTCTCTGACTAGCTCGGAGTTGCCAGGGTCTCTCTGACTAGCTCGGGTACTTGGGGTCTCTCTGACTAGCTCGGAGTTGCTTGGGAGTCTCTCTGACTTCAGCTCGGAGTTACTTGGGGTCTCTCTGACTAGCTGGGAGTTACTTGGGGTCTCTCTGACTAGCTCGGAGTTACTTGGGGTCTCTCTGACTAGCTCGGAGTTACTTGGGGTCTCTCTGACTGGCTCGGAGTTACTTGGGGTCTCTCTGACTAGCTCGGAGTTACTTGGGGTCTCTCTGACTAGCTCGGAGTTACTTGGTCTCTGACTAGCTCGGAGTTACTTGGGGTCTCTCTGACTAGCTCGGAGTTACTTGGGGTCTCTCTGACTAGCTCGGAGTTACTTGGGGTCTCTCTGACTAGCTCGGAGTTACTTGGGGTCTCTCTGACTAGCTCGGAGTTACTTGGGGTCTCTCTGACTAGCTCGGAGTTACTTGGGGTCTCTCTGACTAGCTCGGAGTTACTTGGGGTCTCTCCTGACTAGCTCGGAGTTACTTGCGGCTTCTCAGAATATATCACCAACAAAAGTATGATGATAGAATCTATATCTACACTAATAAGGCTTACCTATCACCTTAAATGATTTAATGTTATTGTTAAAATAATTTTTTTAAATCTTTTAACTGTACACCTGTATTTTGCCACTGGTCAGAACAAGATCTGAAATACATTTATATTTTAGTCACCAATTTTAAAACCTGTTAATAGATTGGTAATTTCTATAGAAAGAATTATATTCATTTTTTAATAATTTTGCAAGTGTCAAATCACTTTTTTGATATGATTTAGTTATGAATTTTATCAAATTCTTTCTTTTTTCTTTACTAATATTTTTACTAAAATATAAAATATTTTTCAATGATGTTGTAATGGAATGTCCCACACTCCTTATCGCCTATGTGAACTGACTATATTAGTAACCATATATAGTATGTACAGAAGATGCCTGTGACTTGCTTTGGCAACTACTAGCCTGCAGCCAGATTCCTTGTCTTGCTGGAGTCTATTCCCTTTACAATAAACCTCTCTTCTTTCATCTACACACGTGTTGCTGTTCTTTCACTTGAGTACCACTTTGTAACCTCTTTAAAGAATACAACAAATGATTTAATAATAGATATCTCAATTTATGAAGTATTTATAGAATTGAAGTGCTAGTTCTAATTGGATAGTATTATAGAATATATAAATATATTTTTGTGTTCTTTCAACACATAAACAATAAAATGTGTAGATTAAAAAAATGATTGTTTTTTTTTAATTTCACCTTGATTTAATAGTCTCTCTAAACAACCAAGGTATTTGAACAGTAGAGTAATTTTGTTTCCTTCTCTTTCAGGCCAAACAAATGGAACTACACATGACCATTGCTGAGGCATTGGTTTGTGCTGCCCTTGGTGTCACTTCTCCCAGTGGAAGAAATATTTGGATTCAGCAAGAACATGAATTCAAGGTTTTTTTTTTGTTATTCTTTATTTATTTGAAATAAAACACTATTTAAATATCTTCCCAAGTCAATGATGCATATGGACAGTATTTAACAAGAAATGTCTAAATGTTTCACTATATTCAATATGCAAGGGAAATTCAATTGCTGAAGGTTTGAGTTGTACAACTTGAAAAGTTGTAATGGCTACTAAATCTAAATTTTTGTAAAAGTTGCATCTTATTGACCAACAAAGATGATATTTTACCATGGCAGTGTCTTTTAGGTTAGTTCATGTTTCTGTAAGACAAAATAAATTTCCTCTGTTATTAAAGGCAATTTATTCAATTTTACGTAATTAAATAGTAAAGCAATCTAAAGAAGTATTTATAGCAAATGTTAATTTTAATACATTACATTTCCAGATATAAAATACATAAATATTTTAATGATTTAATTTTGGTTTATGAGTATATTTGTTTATCAAAGCACAAAATGCAAATGCATACTTTTATGATGTTTTTTTGTTGTTCTTTTATTATAAAATACCATCAAAAAGCTCTAACTTGAAAAATAAACCTATTTTTAATGCATTTTGCAAATTAATAGTAGTCTCTAGATTGTGAGGGGGCTGTTTTCATCCCATTTTTATGAATCCAATTTTTGTATGATTTTGTGTTGCAAAAGCTTTGAAGAAATATCATTGAAAGAAAGGATAAAGAATAAAATATTACTAATAAAATGATACATTTATTTAAAAACATTGTTTATGCATATTTTAATATGGAAATAATAAAAACATTGTTAATGCATATTTTAATATGGAAATAATAGAAACATTGTTAATGCATATTTTAATATGGAAATAATAGAAACATTGTTAATGCATATTTTAATATGGAAATAATAGAAACATTGTTCATGCATATTTTAATATGGAAATAATTTTTATGAAGTAAATGTAACATTGTTTCAAATGTATCGTTATTTTATGAAAAAGAATATCCTTTTATGCTTATTTTTCCTCTTCCTTCATGAACATGACCATATTTTATTACAAAATATTTTTAGACATTTACAGCTAAGACACCCCATGGAACTGAATAAGTCTCATTTCCTGTGTATTCCAAATGTAAGAAGAATTGACATTTTGTGCAACAGACTCCTGCCTGAGTGCTTCTCTGAACACAATCTTAACATCAAGTCAAGTGTCAATTATCTATCCCTTTTATTCTCATCATCTTCATTTTCACCATCTCCTCTTTTATTCATCTCAGTCATCATTCCAATTTTAACAGTAACTCTCTACATTGACCCTTGAGGCATATACTGGGTGAATTTAAAAAAATAGAAATATTTGGATATTTGATGAGCAACCTAGCCATGTCAGATTTTATTTGTTAATGAAAATTCAGGTTGGTGTGATTGCAGCTGTGCACTACACTGAGTTTGCAGTAATGACACATGCACACACGTAGACATACATTAGACATTTAATCATACAATTATTGTAAATAAGAATTGTATATGCTGATAAACTCTCATCTATAATTGGTCCCATCGATTTTAAAATAACTATAAGGATTTGTTTCTTGCAGGCATCAGTTGCTAACAAAAAAGATGAAGTAGAATGGTATTTATTGAAACTGTTAAAAGAGCATATCCATAGTCAAAATCATCATGTACGGCAGGTGAGTTTCTCTTTTATTCAATCAGTTACAAAATCCAAATATTTTGAAATAATTTACTGTGTATTTGGAAGATTTTTATCTTTTTATCAAAGAAAACCTCTTAATGGTGAAGAAAATGAGGTCAGTGTACAAATTCAAGCCATGATCATTTTATTGACTTTCTCACAAATACCCTGAAAAGTATAAATCCATTTTTCTCTCCTAAGATATGGGTTAAGTATCAAAATAGAACTCTCTAGCCTTGATTGGCAACCATTCAAAGAGAAAGATAAGTTTGAATTCACAACTATTGGGCATGGGGCTGAAAATTCCACCCCACGAAAAGCCTACTTGCTACGAAAACCGCAGCAACAGTACTAACTAACATGGCGAGGCTCAGGCCTTCGTGGGACAAAGAAAATTAATTGTTTAAAAGCATGGCACTATTTTCTGTCCTTTTCGATTGAATTTGTTTGACTTATTCTATTATAGATCTGTAAAAATAAAAATGTAGATGTGATTTCTTTTTAATTATCATTTCTTTCTTTCTCTTCAGGCTTCCTGCATATGGTTACTGTCTCTTGTAAAGCATTGTGGACATCATGCTGCCTTGCAAAAACGACTGCCAGAGATTCAGGCAGCTTTCATGCAACTGCTTTCAGAAAATGATGGTCAGTTTTAATAAATTTAGAGAGTATTTCATAATTAGAGAAAGACAGAGAGATGTATTCAGAAATCCCACAATTAAAATTGACGTTGTGTCACATCTTGCCTTAGTGGGAAGGACTTGGGTAAATACTCAGAGAGGGGGGAGATAGGGTGCGGAGCTGTTTCAAAGTTTCTGACTTGTTATAAAAATACAAATAAAATTTGTAAATTTAAATTTCTATAATACTACCACTATTAGTTCTGATACTATGGTTATAGAGTACATTGGTTAAACAATAGGTTATATCACAATTTGAGGGGAATGTTATTTTCTGGATTTTTGGAAACAAGACTATTTAACTCTTAATATCCTGTATAACACATTTCCTTATTTTCATCAACCTCATGATACTTCACAAATTCTATGAGCCTTGTTTCGATTAATTTTAAAAGTGAATAAACCACCCATAAACCATTGCATTTCTTTTAAAAGTAATTCATGATACAAATGACAAGGTAACAATATTATCAATTTTATTATTAATTACACATATTAATTTGTATTTAAAGACTGAAAGAAGGTTTGTTCTACTGAGCTTTATAGTTAACACACTGTGTGAAAATTTGGAATAATAGCTTAAAATAGGCATAGTCTTTTTCAAAACAATAAGTTTATTTTTTATTCATCATTAGTTAATAAGTAAAAACTTTTCCCAACCCAAAGTGAATGAAAAGCACCAAAAACGCTTTAATACAAATATATCCTGATTTAAAGTATGAAAATAAGTTATTTTACGCTAACAATAAATATATCTTTTACTTCTTTACATTAAAGAGTAGTTTCTTCTATGAAATGTACTTTGAATACAAAATTAATATTAAAAACTGTAAATGAAAGCTTATTGTCCTTCATAGTTGACACATTGTGTGGAAATTTTGAGTAATAGCTTAAATGTTTGTTTATATATGTGGATTGATATAAGAATGTATATTTAAAAATATTAAATTTCCTATTAAAAATGCCATATAAGCAGAAAAAAGGCCCTAGCTAAAGATCTCCTTGTCAAAATTTAATCAAATTTAGCACTACACTTGGCAAGCATCTAAGGTACAATATGCTCTTAAATTGGTTGTGGTATCATGTACTATTTAAGATGTATAATTGGGAACACATACATATAAGAATTTTAGCATTATATAGAGAGAAAATTGGAATCTTTCTGTTACCATTTCTGTTCTGTAATATTGCTATTGAATTTTCAACAGGATACAAAGAATTAAGCAAAAGGAATTATGAGAAATTTGGTTTCTCACTTCTTAACAAAGAATTGATCTTAATTTGACTGCTAAATATATTATAGATAATGGATTATTTGTTTTTTTATGTTAATGTTCATCCAGTACAATACCTAAGAGCCACTCAGGCTAGAGTGTTACTAAATGAGATGTGTGATATAACATTAAAGAAGGAAGTAGAAAGTGAAAATTATGAGGATGTAGAAGATGGATGACAATTGATCCATGACTTTGAAGAGCATCTACACAAAAGTCTGTTCCAGAAAGAACATGAGAAGTGCATCCTCTTTACCAGAGGAATATGTAAAGAATGAGAGTGATTCAACTCTGTGGCCATAGCAAGGCAGCTTTTGGCTGTAAAGGTCTGAACTGGTGAAACTAAAGAATAGAGTTTATTTGAACATTTGCCATGGAAATAATGAGAGTAGGGATAGGTGTGTCTTGTTCTATCTGTGGAGAAAGTCTCTGTAGGGTGGATAATGAGTCTTCTCCAACTAAGTTGTATATGAGATTTTAAGCTTGGACAATACTGAAAAGTGAGGTTTGGCTAGCTCTGGACCAAATATGGCAGCCATACAAAAGTTTTGTCGATGCAACTTGTGAAGAAGACTAAATTATTTCATGTGGGAAACTTCTTTACATAAATATTAGATCATTGCAAAAGTTTGTGCCTGATTATAAAATTGAAAACAAAATTTTACGTACAAAAAAAGAAATTTATTAGTCAAGTACACAGTCTCCATTATTTTTTTAACAACTATCTCCCAACATTTTCCAAGCTGGTTGATGCCATTTTCATAAAAACTTCATGTTTCTTGATAGAAGTTTTGGGTGAATTGTACAAACTTTTTGTCATTTGAATTGTTCTGTTGAATCCAGAACAAATGAAAATCCAAATGAAACAAATCAGGGTACTAGACGGTTTCTCATTTCAACTCTAAGCTGCTGCCAGGGCTGTTTTTATCATAAATTCTCACAGACAATCCATTTTTCATTACTTGTGACAATTTTGTTCTGGAACAGCAAAGAAATTGCCACAGAAACAATTGAGTCTGTTCTGTTCCAACAGATAATGTGACACTCATTTGTCAAGTTTGGAAACGAACCCAAGTCCCTTCAAATGGTGAAAGGCAGTTGAGATACCGATTTTCAAACTCTTAGTAATTTCTTCTGTCGTGATCTTTGTTTATTCTCCATAATGGCAAGCAGAGTGTCCTCAACATTGGAAGATCACCTGAAACATGATTGATCATTTAGGTTAAAATCACCCTGACAAAGTCTGTGAAACTACTTTTTGACCATCAGAAGAGCGGGAACACCTTTTGAATGTTTTTTGTGTCCAACTCTTACTCCTTTTCAAAATTCTTAGAATGTAATATGTTGAAAATGCAACTTTTCATCCCCTATTCACTTGCAGACAAAACGTTAGCATTCAACAAAGGGACTCAGAACAGAACAATGCAAGGTTTTAATATAAAATACACCAGAAATTGGCACTAAACAAACACCAGTGCCAACTCAGTCATTTTATAATAACAATGAAAATTGGGCACAAACATTTGCAATAATCTGATAAATCACAGTGATGATTTTTTATTCATTAGAATATCTCAGTCAGAAAATAACTGACAGTTTTTTTCTTTTGTATTTCATGCATATATTGTCCAAAAATTGTACCTCTATAATGAGTTTTCCACCCAAATCAACTATTACTCTATTTGATGGTATATATTTTCTCCAACAGTATTATGAAGTTAGGATAAATACAAGTCCTAGTAGTCTATAATGTTTAGATGAAAATCAAGCCTTTTTCTATACTTTATAAAAGGAAAAGGTTTCATAGGCCCTTATCAAATGTTGGTGTCATCTAATTTTTATGTTTATCATATCTGTTATTCCATAATTTATAGTAATTGAATATATGCTAGAAAAAGTTTCAAATTGTAAATTTCTTAGTTTTATTTAGATATCTTTAATATTTTTTATTTCCTTAATTATGCCTTTAAAACTGGATATTGTTCCATGTCTTTATTATGAATATATACACCCTTGTGTAAATTAATTGAAACAACTGCTATAGTTTTCATTCTTTCACTATATGGTCAGTTTTAGACCCACTGGTGTGATAGGGTGTAATCAGTTTCTATTTTTTCCTCAGATTAGGTCATTTGCAGTGGTGTGCAGTAATATGAATCTATTTCTGGGGTGTATGATGAAGTTTGCATGGCTTTGAAAAATATTGTCATCTGTGATTGCATTAGACTTTTATCTTGACCAGACACTATTGTCTCAACTGTCACTGAGTTGTTCTACAGCCATTGTCTGTGATGGGCGTTACTCCAAGAAAGCATACAAAAATTATAATGCTTCACAAACACACTGGCAAGCCTTACAGAAAGATCGCAGATATTGTTAATGTCAGCCTTTCAATTGTCAGTCATATAATCAAGGTGAAGAGACAAACTGGATTCGTCAGTCCAAAACATAAAGGAAAATGCGGTCAGAAGAGAAAAACAAGGCCAAGGGACGACTTATATATGATCAGGGAAAGTGTGAAAAATCCTAAGAGGACATTAATCATTTTGTTTCAATTAATTTGCACAATTTTGTGTGTGTGTGTGTGTATAACAAAACTAAAAGCAGTTATTGTTTTGCCTTTTCAGAAGTTACTCAAGATTTCACTTCGAAAGGATTAGCTTTGGTCTATGAGAACTGTTCAGCTGAACAAAAGAACATTCTGGTTCATGAATTAGTGGAAACACTTATGACTGGGAAGAGGTAAATAAAAACAATTACACAATATTTTGTACAAAAAAATTTTCATTAATCAAGATGGACATTTCATTTTGTCACCCACATCTTGCCACAGACTGTAGGACAATTATTGATGTGAACATCTGCAAAACATTTTTTTTTTTTTCAAATACTGTGTCTAATGAAGATGAATTTGTGAGATATGAGATTTTCCTATAAAGTAAAGTACACAAGTGTATTCAATTTCAGAATAGAAAGAAATAATAGCAGAAATTATACAATATTTATATTTAACTAAGAACAAATTTTATTGTTATTGATATACTGAAACTATACCCCGAGTTTTATCAGGGGTGAAAATTTTAGAATGGCATGCTAAAAAAAATACCATAGATGCAACTGAACTTAGAAATTATTTAAGTCATCGTTTGGACATTGCTCACAGATTTAAAAAAAAAAAACAAAAAAAAAACAAAAAAAAAACAATGATCTATTCTAAAGTAAATACTGGTAGAACATATAAGGAATAAGAAGTTGTGGAGAGCCGTGATTGGGCACAACACATAAAAGAAGTAGTGTATGACTTTCAAATTATTTATAAATGTGGAAGTATAATTGGCAGAATGGAAAATGAAATTAGTGTTTTGTTCACTTTGGATTAGATGTGAATTAAAACTTTTTTTTTTGCAGAAGCCAAAAAAATGTTACGGATGATACAGAAATATTTGAAGTTGGTGTTTTGGGCAAGACTCCTGAGGGGTAAGTTATCTTCTTTAAATGATAATTAACTTTGTTAATGTGCCACTAATATTTTGTAATAGGATATAAAGCATTTGATATTCTAGTCTTCAGTCTGATATGCTGTTTCTGACATAGGCCTATGAAATATGCATTCTGCTTTGGATATTTTTTAGTTACTTTATACACTCAGTCACAGTATATTCCAGTTTAGTGGTAAAAGTAAAATTAGCATCACAAGGATGAAATAACTTAAAAGTATTAAATAATAACAGTTAACTACTAACATGGATAGTAAAAAAGATACAATTATGGAGTTAATAAAGCATAGAAAGAGAAACATAGAAAAAGTTCCAGGTTATTGAAAAAAACTGCAAATTTGCAGTTTTTTTTTATTTACCAGCATTATCTTCTGTATTCAGTAACCTGGGACTTTTTTTATTCTTCTCCCTTTATTAAATCCAAAGAGATAGATTGTTCTCTTTTTACTATCCAATGAAGCTATAAATCTGAATAGATAAAGATTGTGTGTGTGTTTAACCTGAATATAGTAATATACAACTAGTAAATAAACAACTAAATATTTCCAAAATCAACTAAACTTCGTTGTCTACTAATCAAATATAGATTTTGTATAAATAACTTTTATTTTTCTTTAAAATTGTTAAACAGACAAAAAAAAATATCCATTATTATTTGGTAAACATAAGTTCAGTCCCAACTTCAGGGAGTGAAAGTCATGTACTGATAAAAATTAAAAACAGCATCACAAAGAATTAACTAATGTGAGATTACATTTTACTATATTTAGAATATAAGGTTGATATTTATAGAAATATTTAAAACACACACAGTCCTTAATTTAACAGATTAATTTTTTCATTTTTTTGTATCCTCCATCATTGTTTAGGTTTCTTCTCTATTCAGAAACCTGGAAATTTTTATATGGCTTCTTTTAGCTCTGTCTGAATTTCTAGGGTGAAGAGTTAGCATTATTTATGCTACTGTATTTTCTTGTGTATAAATCCAGAAATTCTAAACAAAAATTAAAAGCCTTTTATGTGAAACAGTAAGATTGTAAATACATTCAGATCATAATACAAATAGGCAAATGTTCATAACAGTTGTTTATAAAAAGGTATTTGATATGTCAACAACATTTGTTCTTTGGCAATCAGTGTAATTGAACAGCTTTTGTCTAAAAAACAGGAAAATTGACACAATTGATAAAAAAAAGAATTCATAAATTTCTTGCCCTTTCTACTATGCCCAAGCACACACTGCCCAGTCTAGAGATTGAACTCACAATTACTGTCACGAAAATCATTAACCAACACTTTAATCTACTAGGCTATTGTCTCATTGGTAAGCCTTTTATGTGAAACAGTAAGATTGTAAATACATTCAGATCATAATACAAATAGGCAAATGTTCATAACAGTTGTTTATAAAAAGGTATTTGATATGTCAACAACATTTGTTCTTTGGCAATCAGTGTAATTGAACAGCTTTTGTCTAAAAAACAGGAAAATTGACACAATTGATAAAAAAAAGAATTCATAAATTTCTTGCCCTTTCTACTATGCCCAAGCACACACTGCCCAGTCTAGAGATTGAACTCACAATTACTGTCACGAAAATCATTAACCAACACTTTAATCTACTAGGCTATTGTCTCATTGGTAAGCCTATTTGGGGTGGCAGCTATTCTTCTTCTTCTATGTGCCCTGTCCCTTCAGGACCCTAGGTGATCATGGCTTTCCACGTTTTCCTATCCCTGGTGGTTCTGAGCACTCCTTCTCCTGTTACACCATGCAATCCTCGTTCTGTCATCCACCTGATTAGGTCCTTCAAATATGTTATCCGTTGCTTTCCCCTGTCTCTTTTTCCCTCTATATAGCCTGTTAGTATCAGGTTCTCCAAGCCCTCCTGCCTCATTGCATGTCCCAGGAACTTCAGCTGTCTCTTCCTGATGCTCAGTATTAATTTCCTTTTCGTTTCCATCATTTCTAAGACCTCATCATTGCTCACATGCTCGATCCATGATATCCACAGCATTCTTCTGTAGAACCACATTTTAGTTGCTTCAAGTTTTTCCTTCATCTTTGATGGTATTGTCCAGTATTCACTGCCATATTGAAGGACAGACATCACGTAGCAATCCAGTACTCTCTTCCTAGTTTCTAGCGAAATTGTCCTGTTTCTTAATGTCTTACTCAACTTCTGGAATGCTTCCTTTGCCATGCCAATTTGCCATCGGATCTCTGTGTCGCACTTTCCATCTTCTGTTGTAACGCTTCCCAGGTATTTAAATTTTTGTACCTGCTTGATTCTGGTATTCCCGACCTGTATTTGGCATTTTGGGCTGCCCTTTTTACTTATGACCATGCATTCAGTTTTCATGCAGTTTATTTCTAGTCCTTTCCTGTTACTTTCTTCTGCTACCTTCTATAAGAGGTCTTGTAGTTTCCTTTCTGTGTCTGCTATCAGCACTGTATCATCTGTGTACTTTAGCAAGTTGAAAAAGGAACTGACCCTGTCTTCTATCTGATCCTCCCACGAGTCTGCTGATAAATGTTGCTTTTAGGTTTTGTTTGTAGATATTGTTTTGGTACCTCAACTGCCAGCATACCTGAGACCTTCTCTTTGCTATTGTTGGCAGCATCTCTGAGGATCAGTTCTTGTGTGAGTTTCATTTGGTTACAAAGTATAATAGAGCAATGACAGTTCTTTTGATATGACTGTCATATAACTGTTGTTATTGATTTTTGTCACTATGTTTGTCTTCCTTCCACTCGTCTGCTACATCTTGGGTCTGTTCATCATTCACCAGCCATTAAAGATATAAAATTTTGGAGAGATATATTTCCCTCCCCATTTATTTCTGGACTAATCTTGGGACATATATAGATGTCATTTTCTTTTCCAGAGGTTCCATGTCAACCTACCGAGAGTTGTGTTCTATTGCGAGTGACCTTAACCAGCCTGATCTCATATACAAATTTATGCATTTGGCCAATCACCAGGCCACATGGAATTCAAAAAAGGTTAGTTATTAACTAAAATTGTATGCATTTAAATAAATTTTTGCAAATGAGGAAAACTCAGTAATTTTCTTCAATTCAACCATAACATCAATAGATTCAGTGTGTACTAAAAAGTTATCAATTTGACTGCCTTCCCAAAATCTAATCAAACTAAATAACTAAACATCAGGTTTTTTTTAAATCCTTTCTTACTTGTTAATTCTTCAACACCTTTCTAACATATAAATATATATGAATTGCTGAAATTTAATTTTTTTTTTTATTTAAATTAAAATTTAATTCTCTTGCATGAACAAGCACTTTAATTCAAACTTTCTGGGTTGTGATTTGTAGCATTTTGAAAAAAAAAAATTACCAATAGCTTACAGTAATTCTCTGCATTTGTTTTAATATTATACACAACTTGGAGGGGCCTATGCTTTTACTACCAATAATACTAGCTTCAACTCTTCACTATTGTCTTCTTGTTTGAAATTTTTTCTTCTATTGTCTTCTTAGTTCAATGTCTCAATCCAACTATTAGGCCTTCCAATATAATTCTTTTGAGAAATTTTACTACTTTCCCCAACTTGCACTTTTCTCTTTTTCATGTTTACTTAATTGGTTGCTTTCAAGGCTTTAGACAATCTTTTTAATATTTGTCTATACTTCTGATATGAGGTAGTATTAACATTATTTGAACTGCTGTCCACATCTTTACTGCCATTTTTATGATGTTTCGGCCGTTGTATGCTCCGGTCTTCTTCAGGTGCTAGAAATTTCAAACCAAACCTTTTATTTGAATCACTGGAGTATATCATTCTCATTCCATGTGTGATGCTACTTCTGGATGCCATGTAATTATTGCACATGGAATGAGAATGATATACTCTCGTGATCAAAATAAAAGGTTTGGTTCAAAATTCCTAGCACCTGAAGAAGGCCAGAGCATACAACAGCTGAAATGTTGTAAAAATGGCAATAAAGATAAGGACAACAGTTTGAACAATGTAAATAAACTTTTTAATAGCCTACAGCTTTTCTCTCTGTTTGCATTTTCAACACCAGTTTATTCAGATATTTGTCTTCCTGGTATTTTTTTTCACAAAAGATTTACTGATATTAATAGGTTAATAGAAATCTTATTGTGAAAACATAGATTAGCATAATATAATCCTTCATAGTGTAGAGTCTCTAAAGTAATCAGCTTATCATAAATAAAATGTAAGATTTCTATAAGGTATAAATAATTTTATGCATTTTCTCTTTCAGGGTGCTGCTTTTGGTTTTAGCACTATAGCCCAGTTGGCTGGGGAACAATTAGCTCCTTTTCTCCCAAAGATTGTACCTCGCCTTTACCGTTATCAGTTTGACCCTAACCCAAAAGTGCAACGTGCTATGACTAGCATCTGGGAGTCTCTTGTCACAGACAACAAAAAAACGGTAACTATTATTGATATATTTTTTTTTTCTTTTTTAAATGAGATGAAAATGCAAATCCATTGGTGAAAATTTAATCATTATGCTGTTGCTTCATTTCTATTATTGCTGCTTTTAATAAATTTTCACCACAATATGATGAATTTTGCTGTAGATTAAGTGACAACAAAACTCAATAGCCCCAATTGGTACAAATTCCAAAGTTCTATAAATTTTACTTTTCTTTAGAACATTTTCTGGTTTGTGCTTCTAATAATTAGTGATTTGAATTCAGTTTTTATATTTGTCAGTTTGAATCTATTTTTTTAATATTCATCAGTTTGAATTACTTTTTAGTCAACTGTGCAGATGATTATTAATCACTCTAAAACTATTGACTTATTAACTGCTATAAAATGCAACTGAAATAAAGATGAAATAAATTTGACATCAGTGTCTTTCTAATTAGATAATGTATACACCCATTGAAGAATCAGCAGCATGTGTGACAGTATCAGATAGTGCTGAACAAGTTACTTTTTGAGTGTCAGTCCTTGACATTACTGTTGGAGATGAATGTTGATAGATATGGTTATTGTCATTGATTTTCTGCTGTTTATAACTTTGTAGTATTAACAGGGTAACTTTTTGGGGTGTAAACATGAACGATGACTGGAGAATTTGGGTAATCAAGATATCAGATTCCTTGCCTGCAAACATGACCCAAAGGAATATATCGCAATACATTTGATATCATCCTGGCTGCAGGAGCTGAGTAGACAAAACTTTTTAATTGACATTGATTCATCTAATACAAAAATGTAAGATAAAAATCAACTCAGGATTTCAGAGAAATAAAAAAAAACCTTTAATTCTCCATTGAAAATTATACTTTCTTTTTAAATTACTGTATTTCCTCATCCACTCATTTGTAGCTTGTGTTGTGATTTTATTTCTGCTGTTTGAATTTATTCTCTCCTTTTTAGTTGGATTTATACATCAATGAAATTCTGGATGATCTGCTGAAAAATCTTACAGCCCCTGAGTGGCGAGTTCGTGAATCAAGGTGAGAATTACTAATTACTTTTTGTTTACAGAGTTTTAATTTCCAAGTAATTGTTGCTAATGTAAAACCTTCAGCTTTATATGAATAAGTGAAAATAATGATGAAATTGTTAAACCCAGACAATATCATTGAACAAAGTCAAATTTGAAGCCAGGTCAAATTTGAGAAGATTGAAATATCACACAATGATTAAGAAATTCGCAGGTTCAGAACATTGTGCGGCTGATTTTTGTCTAGAATTTTATGGTGAAGAATTATCATTCTTATACACTGATTATACAAAGACTAGTGTCTCTATCTTGGTGGTTGTGGTTGTCACGTTTTTTTTTTGTTTTTTTTTTATAAGCGTTTCACCCCGAGCAAGGCATGTCACTGCCACTACTGCACAGGGGGCTACGTAGAGTGGAGAAAGGATGATTAAATATAGGAAATGTCAGAGGGTGGGTGATAGGCGGGTAAGGATACTGAGAATGAGGGTTGGGTAGATGAGTGTTCTGAGAATAGTTGGGAGTTAGTGTGATAGGAGGTGTCTATTGACCCTACATTTAAACACCTGGAGATTGTAACTGTCAGGAAAGCAGACTTGTGGAAGGGAATTCCACAGGTGGGAAGCGCGAGAAAAGAAGCTGTTGGAGTAGAATTTACGGTTGCATCTTATTTGTTTAACTGTAAAAGGGTGGGACCTAGTTGCTAATCTAGTATCTCGTGTAAATTCGTGCTTAGGCGGCACCAGTGATCTAAGCTCATCGGAGCAGAAGCCATGAAAGTACTTGTAGAAGAGGCACAGGGAAGCCACATCACGCCAGTGAGAGAGCGGCTGCAGCCGGTCTGCCAAGTCAGTATCAACCATGTTACAGATCCTCCTTTGTATTTTGTCAAGAAGCCCAAGGAGAGCAGCAGGGGCACCCGACCAGATATGGCAACAATATTCAATACACGGTTTTGACTGCTTTACCATCTTGCCATCTTTAGGTGTGTGCGCCACCTAGGAATGTAGGCTAAATCCTTTGTTCAATATTAGAATACTGCTATGTTCCCCATGGGGGGGGCCTGGTTTCAGTTTATCTCAAACCACGATAATGCTTCATCTGTAGGAACTTTACTGAACAGGCCCACAATTCCTTTAGATTGAAATGCTTGTTTTGCAAAATATTACATAGCTACAATGGATAAATTTAAAATTTTAAAATAATTACAGAACAAATCTGCACATGTTTTTAAAAATCTTCATCACAATGGAATGCAAATTGTGTTGTAATTACAATAAGTTTATCTTTGCAATTCACCTGAAAAGATTATCTTGGAAATGATCAAAAGTACTTAAAATCACTATAGCACCTTCCTTGATGAATTTCATCTTAACATCAAGAAACTTATTAGACAACTGGAAAAGATCAGTATAAAAATATGTAACCACAATATGTCTATATTGTTCAATGAAACATATTTGGATGAAGGAAGATATGCTGCCTTATATATATATATATATATATATACACACACACACACACACACACACAAGGTAGATTTGAGTCAACATTGAATCAATTGTTTATTCATTCAATGCAATTTGATCCTTGTTTTTGTTCCTGTGAGAGTTTCTTCTCAGTTTTCAGGCTGGGATCCTTTAACTTGTAGTAGCTACTGTCTTCACCTCAGCTTGTCTATTTTTTTGAGTATTCAATTTGTCCATCACTACTGATGTGTTGCCTTTGGACTGACATGATGATGATTTTACATACCACCACCCACAATAATAGGTTTGACACAAGAAGACAACATAGAACCCTGAATACATACATGCAAGTGGTGCCAGAAATTATCCAATGCCTTCAGCATTTCCCTTTTTAGGATACCTTAAGTATGAGGGTTTAACTCCAATTCAACCCTTTGAAGTGCAGTGGGGAAAGTGTAGCTTGTGGGAATGGCACCATGAAACTGGACTTGGGTTTTTTTCTGCCTTGGAGCCAAAAGAACTAGAGTTTTAAGCATCATTTTTTCCTCTCTTGTGATGATCAATTATAGAGGCTTGGTTTTCTCCTGTGCCTGTCTCACTTTCCATCTCAAATAAGTATAGACATGATATCTGCTACACTTATGCTATACTTATCAAGTAAGTTTCAATGTTGAAACATTTGTTTAGTACTGTTTCCTCAGAGTTACTTAATTGGTACTTGTTGATGTTGAAAGCTGCTCTTGCAGGTTGATGGTGAATTTGTATCTCAAGAACAAGGATCTTGTATCAGTCAATGAATTCAGTTTCTATATTTGATGTGCTTTGGTAATATTGAAGTCATAGGACTTATCCAGATTTTGTTGGAGTCTATTTCTGTCCAATTTCAAGGTTATTCAGTTTAGAAATGAGTTTATCCAATTGAAGAGTTTACTGTAATGTCTTATACAGCAGTTTTCAGAATTTGGATAAAAGCTTGAATAAACTTTATAAAAAACATAGCATATTGAGAGGAATATTTTCCATTTTCTGCTCCTGTTTGATATTTTTTTAATCATTTCAACCCAAACATGGCAATAAAGCCACTAAAATACGGAGTTACTGAGTGTGAAAATATGTGTAAAAGAAAATATTTATTAAGTAGAGAGGACAATAAAAGAATAAGAATTAAGAAGACAAAACATAACAATTGACATTTCATTTAAATTTTTGAACATCAAAGTTGATAGGAAACCAACGAAGTCTGTAGATTGCTCCACAAGTCAGAAATGCAAGAGAAATAATTGTTAGCATATAACTTAGTTACAGCTAGCAATCTCAACTGTAAAATGATGAGACCTAGCTGCCAATCTAGTACTGTGCTTAAATTAGTAAAGTTGAATTATTAAAGAAAAAAGCTCATCAGATTAATTATCATGAAATATCTAAAGAAAAGGAACAGAGAATCATCATTAAACTAGTAGGAAATGACTAAATCTAAGATGTCAGGACTAATAAAATTTTAGATTCTTTGTAATTTATCAACAATCTCTAAATACATAGCAGAAGCATCAGACCAGATGTAGTAACAATACTCAATGCATGGACAAGTGTTAGTTGTATAAATGTCTAAGATAGATTCTGGTGAGAAAAAATGTTTAGTGTGATACTGTGAACAAATTTTTCTTTCCACTTCAAGCCAGCAGAAAATGTTAGCATGAAAAAAAAATGCAATGAGTCACTCTCCTGAATGTTAGCATCAGCTGTTCAGATGGATGACCAGAAAAGGTTCTATAAGATGATTAAAAGAGAGCAGTTTCATTTTTGAGTTGTTAGAATTAACAATCTATTTCTTGCCCCAGTTAACAATGCATTGTTGGTCTTTTTTTTTTTTTTTTTAGATCGGCTAACAGTTTGATCTTATTGAACCTATCTGACTATTAAGACAGGAGTAAATAGTTGTACCATCAACATAGATACTGAGTTGAGAATTGATGACATTGAGAACGTTGTTAATGAAAATTAGCAACAAAGTAAGACTAAGAATAAAGTCCTGGGTGATGCTTGCATTAATGCAAAAAGATCTTGAAAGTGGCCAAGGAAGACAACTTTCATTTGGTGATTTGATCAGAAAGATTATGTTACATCAAAAATTCTTTCAGGAATAACTTTCAATTTGTGAAAAAGACCACTAATCTGAACTGTGTCAAATTTCTTTAAGATATCTAAAGTAACAGCCAAAGCTTCACCATTCTTATTTAAAGCTTGGGAGATTCTTTCGGCTATAACTGTTAACACATCAGCAGTTAACCTAGAGAAGCAAAAGCCATATTGCTTGTCTGAAAAAATACCCTGTGATGTGAGATGCTTAACCAGTTCAATGTTTAAAGCCTCTAGTGCTTTACCAAAAATTTATATATATATATATAAATTTAGAATTTATAACATATGTTATAATATCACTACAAATGTAGCCATTTTGTTTTGGCACTATCTATACGGAATTTTATTCCATTCATACCTACCATATATATATGTATGTATATATAGTTTGAACAGAGTTCATAGCAGTTTTAAGTGAATTCCAAAGAAAATATTTGTTATTTGTATACACTTATTCAGTCACATATGTGCCATCTGAAGTAGCTTCCTGATTACATCTTCCACAAACTTGGAATTTTTTTTGGCTAATGAACTGGTCTAATTGTTTTTTAAACTTTTAGTGAATTAAAGTTCTTTCCATTATCAGAATTTTGTAGGGATCAAAATAAAATGGTAATTCAAGTGGTATTTAGTAATTTTGATTAAAAAAAAAAAAATGCTGGGTATTTTTTTCTTTTCTTTAGTAATTCACAATTAAGTGTGTCCTGATTTAACTTCTGGATATTTCAGTTTTTTTATGACAAAAATTTTTTTGAGTCATTTTGTAATTATATTTTCAGTTGCCATGCAGTTAGTGATTTGTTACGAGGACGTCAGATGAGTGACCTTGTTGACAAACTGCCTGCACTTTGGGAAGTTTGTCTCCAAGTACGCGATGACATTAAGGTAGGTAAAAAAAAAAAAAAAAACCCAGAAAACTCCAATACTATTCTCCTCCACCTGTACAACTTGGCTTAACATCCTTGCTTTGTGGGGTTTATTGTGATCAAATAAGCAATGAATACTTTCTTTTTGTGTGTCTGCTATGAAGCTTAATACGTGTTGGGCCATGAAAATTATTAAAAGTAGAAAACAATCTCAGTTCAAGTCTTGGAAATTATGGTAAAACCTGTTACAACCGAAGAAAGAATAACTTTTTTGAAATACTGAATGCAATTTTTGCAGAACAAAATTTACTTATTGACAGTTCAGAAGTCCTTTTTTATTTTAATATATAAGTTGTAAATAAAAAGTTAGTGATTATTGTTATTTTTCTTACTTACAATATATTTTCTCATCAATATAAAATTAAAATTAGTTTACCACAAGTATATAGTTTATTTATACAACACAATGTGACTAAGCATTCGATCTCAAAATTAATGTTTTCAACAATCTCTTAAAAGTGCATAAACATTTTAGAACAAAGTGAAATAGTTTATGTGTGCTTAAAAGTCTTAAATTATTTTGAGATTGTTTATATCTTTTACAGTCTGTCTTAGTGTGATATGTTCATATTATTTAAGTATCTTAGTTTCATTCTAAATCAAAAATGAATTTATTGAATTTTTTTATTTTTACACTCATTATTTTATCAGATTATAAATCAGTAACAATTCCATTCTGTTAGCAATGAAAACAAATCTCTTCTTTTGACACTATGACACTCATGGTAAAATTGCTATGGCAGCATATGAAAATGGAAAATCTTAAGTTTCAACTATTTTTGATTTTAGTCTATGTAAAATTTGATCATACAAATGACTGTGATACAGATCTTACTACAAACTATTGGGTTGTCCAGAAAGTTCATGTCAATTTTTAAGGGAAATTAAAACGCAAAACAAAATAAAGCCATTAATTATTTATTCAACTAAATATGAACCATTTTGTTGCACAACCTTTCTTCTGTTTTTCTTCAACTTAGAGTCCATTTTTTCCAGAATTTCAGTGGTTTCTCAGCAAAAAAAACTCAATAAGGTGGTATTTTATGCCATCCAGAGAATTAAAATTTTTACCTTTTGAGATTGAAAATCTGAATGAGCAATGTCTAGTGAATATGGTGAGTGGGATAACACATCCTAGCCAATCTACAACAATTTTTACCAAGTTGCCAATTGGAGTAGATAGACTTTAATTGGAGTAGATTGACTAAACTATCGCCCAGTTCACACTTCACCCACCTCTATTGAACAGGTGAAGAGGCTCATCCCTTGTTCCCTGTCTAGGATGTGGTTTCTGGCTTTCTCTTTTCCAATCTTTTCACTCTTATGTAGCCCCCTGCACATCAGCGGCGTTACCGCCTTGCTCGGGGTGATATGATTAAAAAAAAAAAAAAAAAAAGAACATGATGTCTGGCATTATCCTGATGGAAAACAATACCTTCCCTGTTCACCAATTCTGGGCATTTTTCTTAAATGATGCCTTTTAAATCATCCAATTGCAAGTAGTACTTTTCAGAATCAATTGACAGGTTACTTGACAAAAGCTCATAGTACGGGATTCCTTTCCAACCCCACAAGATGCAAAGAATGACTTTCTTTGAATGTAGGCCAACTTTTGTAGGTTTTTTGGCTCATGTCACTTACCCCAGGAACTTTTTTGCTGAACATTGTTGTAAATGATCCATTTTTCATCACCCATCACAATTTGATTAAAAAAGGGTGCATTTTCATTGCATTTATACAGCAAATTACAGATAGAAACGCAATCCAAAAGCTTATTTTCACTCAGATCACGTATCCAAACATTGTAGCGATTTCAGTTTCCAATCTTCACTAATTGCTCATAGATGGTGGATTTTGATAAATTTAGTGTTTCTGTCAATTTCCACATTGTGTAATGTGGGTTATTCTCAATCAATGTCAGTTTGGTCATCCTCTGTGGCGGGGGGGGGTAGATATGGAGGGTTTTTGTCTGATCATTCTTCATCAATAAAACTACAATAATCAACTTTAAACTTAGCAAACCACTTCCATACAGTTCTGTCAGCTAAAACACCTTTCCTGTACACAGTGCATATATTATTTGTTGCTTGCAAGGCATTTTTGTCTTTATGGTAATAAAATAGTGTCAAATGTCTGAAATGAACCTTATAATCATGTTTTCATAGGGATGCAAAATTGACATGAATTAAGTAGGTTTAAATTTTTTTTCTGAAGAGGTAGTTTAAAGTGTGCTCTAATCAGAAATGTAAGCATATTATATCTATCAATAAATTTTACATGTTCTAATGTGAGGGAACATGAACAACTAAAAATTAGCAAGAACTTTCTGGACAACCCAATATTAAAAACACGAAACCAGCAAATTTGTTTTTCAGTTACCATTTAACGGTCATTTTGATGTCTCATTTAATCTTGTACCAATAAAAAAGTTTCTTCAAGAAAGTGTTATACTTTTCAGAATTATACTGTACTGTATTTGACTTGTAACTAATTTATAGAACAATGACTTAACTAATTTTATGCGATTGGTTCAAACTAATTTCTTTTTTGAATTTAGTTCTTCACAGCATTTTTCATGTATCCTCAATGTTTATTACGTTTTGAAATAAACCTGAATATATCTTACAATGGCTGGAGTGCATGACTGAAATGTTATAGAAGAAAAAATGTTATAGAAGAAAAAATAGTAAAGAACAAAAACAAAGAAATTAGTCCAAACTTATCTCTGTACAATAATGCAAAAACTTTATCTAGGGAAATTCAAGCAAGAAATGACTTATAAGACTTTTCTCATCTTATTAACTAAGAATTGAGTAAGCGATATTAGTTTACATTGAAAAAATTTCAATTTGTAATCCTGTATAGTGATTGTAATGAAGAGTTTGTTGATATTTACAGGAATCTGTCCGAACTGCTGCTGATCAGACTTGCAAGAATCTCAGTCAGGTAAGGAAGTCATTCTCTTCTCTTTTGTGGTTTTACTTTTTTTATTCGATTTTTTGTTTTCATAAATCAACACAAATCCTTCAATATTATTATTTTACTAGAAATATGATAAATTTCATTTTTTTTTAATTTAATTTTCTCATGCATCTTAAGTTGATTGAATAAACTCATAGTGAGTTCTATGACAATGAAATATCTGTAGAAATTCCCATCACATCTTTAAATATTTGTGCTTAATCACTCTAATAAAATGTTGCAATAACAATTATAAATATGAATGCTGCTTGTTATTTTAAGAAGTAAGGGGGTACTTGAAAAGATTTGAAATTGACGACTTTTCCATTTCGTTGGAACAGATGTTAAACAATTCTATCATCTCTTCTTTCTTTCTCTCACTGAAACCAAGTAAGCAAGTTAAATTTATCTAAATGGTCGGAGGGCTATTTAGAAACTTTCCTTTTTTGCGATGTTTCTTCTTCTAAAACAGTCTTTTTATTATAAATGCTCACACATTATATACTATCTTTTAAACTGTTTATAATGTTACATTTTGTATTCATTACTTCTTGATCACTAAAGATCTGAAAAAATTCTCCAAATTTTTTTTTTTTTTTTCATATTTGTAAGAAGATATTTAAGAATTTCAAAATGATTTAATTATTGATGACAAAAATCTAGACTAGGCAAAACTAAATTTTTTAGTCCTTCTTCAAAGAATAATAGCCAGTCATTATTGTACAATCATCACACTTGTTACAAAAGTCAATATGGTTGGATTAGAATTATTTCCTCATCTTAATTCTTTTTTTGTTTTTTTTACCCCTTCATAAAGTTTTACGTTTATACACTCTGGTTTTATTTGGTTATCTATTGTCTTCTATAATGTTGTTGAATATTGTTCTTTGAGAGCATATGTATCCTCTTTCATGCATGTAACATTCAGCGCTCGAATCTGCATAGCCTTGGAATTATCTCTTCTTGACTTCACATTGAAACTGTCATACTTAAGACGCTGACTGTATAGCTAACTGCGGGTGAAAAGAAAGAGGGACGCACCAGTCTTTATTGAATCCAGTCAAAATCAATTGCAAACAGCATTAGAAAATAAGAAAGCTGAAAGAATCTGACTACATACTATGCTCAGGTAACACAATCAGAAGGTCAAGTTTTGACATTAATAGCTTATGGGAACCATGAATATGGTAGGAGCAATTAATGAATATGCACCAAAAGATAAGAGATGCAAAACTGAAGGTGATTGGGTCATTGCTGTAATCAGGAACAGCCAATTCCAAGAATGCATATATGCTAGCACCAGATGTGATGTACCTTAGAGAATGTGTGTGAATGCTCACTCCTAATCTGATTCAACATTATCCCAGAATATAAGAGACACTAAATGAAATTACACAGTGAAAAGATTGTGGGTGGGTAAGAAGGGCAAGAAAATTACTCTGATCACCCACATTACAAAGATTTGAAACACCAAACAGATTTCAGATAAGAAATGCTTCAAATAGTCTAACACAAAGATGTGTTGGCTAGGTCATGAAATTTAAATAGATTTCTTCATGAAGACATTTCAGCTATTCAACTGCAAAAATAATTACGTACGTAATCATTTGAGTTTTCACACTAGGGGTATCTGGTGGTCTTTCATTGGAAATCAGGAAGCAGCAAGTCTCTTATTTTTGATGATTTTGTTGGTAATGGAATCATCTGAATGGTTTTAGTTCTTCATAATTTTAATCCTCTCAACTATTCTGAAAAACTCTTTGGAATTATTTCAAGAACTTGTATTTAGAGATAAATTTTTGTTTTAAATTCAGAATCACAATTTTTTCTATACTAAATATCCAAACATCTGAATTTGACTCCTTTAATAATTTTGATTATTTAAATTGATTTAAATACTCAATAAAATTTTTGGTTCCAAAGGTAATAATTGATGCACATATTCCTTGTTATAATATTACAGATATCCATAAAAGTATGTGATGTGAACAATGGAAAAGTTGGTGAGAAAGCATTCAGCCTTGTGCTGCCTTGTCTTTTAAAACACAGTTTACAGAGCCAAGTACAAGAGGTTCGTACAATTGGGTAAGTACTATAAATTATTATCTTGAGGTGAAAAACCAAACCAGTTATTTTCTTATTAAAGGTTGAGTTTTCAACCAGTGTGCAGAACATTTGAAGGAGTTGTCTTCTACTGGGGATGAAACCCTTTATAATTGCCAGGCAAAATAAAATATTTAAATGAGAGATTGTGGTCTTTAGCCTGAATCAATGATAGAAATAATTAATTCCTGCAGAATGTTCAAAGTAATGATTGTACCAATTTTGTGTTTCAAGCTGATCTTGAAAGACATGAGATCATTTTCATTAATGGTTTCACGGCTGCATTTTTATAGCATTGTTGCCTGACTGTGCTGGCCTGTTTGGAGAAAAACAAGAAATTACTATTCATTGAAAATAAATGACTCTAATGACACTGCCAACTTTTTCTAATGGGCATTACTCCCAATTTCTCATTAACACAGCCATTTTGGTTGGATACTCTTCAAATCAAACTAAGCTAAACAACACTCCTAACATGATATAATAAAAAAAATATCACATAACAGGTTGTTTCCTATGATGCTATATGTCTACAATGGTTTGAAATTAACAATAAACACTTGTTAGGTTTTTTTTTTTTAATCATTTTACTCCCAAGCAAAGCAATAAAACCACTAAAATACAAGAGGTTACTGTGTCTGAGAGAATTGGGGTGGGGTCACTATTAAGGGGCAAGAATCATAAAAGAACAGGTATTAAGAAGACACAAAATGATGATTGACATTGCATTTAAATTTTTGAAGATCAAAGTTGACTGGGAAGCAAAAAGGGGAAGAGAGTTCCACAAGTGTGAAAGTTTTTTTTAACACAAATGCTAGGAGGTAACATTTCACTGGGTCTTTAAAATGTATGTATATATATGTCAACAAAGGCAATGTAAAGTTCATTGTCATATAAGTAATAGACATTAATTAAAAAAGATGAATGCTATTAAATGGAATTTTGAATTTTGAATAGTCCTAACAAAAATCAAAATATACAGCAAAAAATTTATCTAATACCAGAGAACCATATTGATCTTACTGATACCATTATTTTTTTTTATATTTTGAGAGAAGTTATTAAAGCATATATAACACAACTTGTTACGTTTTAACTTCATTTTCACGGTTAACTTTAATTTTAGCCCATCTTATTTTCAGGTATTAGTTTATGAAAAATAAAATGCTGTCATATGAGCATTCTGTTCTGATTAGAAAATCCATGATGTTCAAGATTGTCTATATTTTTAGTATTACAATTGATCATTAAAAGTGTGTGTTTTGGGATTTTTTTTTGACAGATTATCAACAATTTTAAAAATGAGCAAAAATGCAGGCAAACTCATCAGACCACACATTCCATTGTTAGTGATTGCTTTACTTGAAGCAGTAAGTGGATTGGAACCCCAAGTAATGAATTATCTGTCTGTGAGAGCTGGTGCAGGGAGTCAAGCTACCCAGGAAAAGGTAAACAGACTTCCTTCCCAATTAGTTTATTCATACTTTAAAAAATTTACTTTTTTTTTTTTAATTTTCAGGTGTTTCTTCCTATTATTTTTATTTTATTTTTTTAATAATCATTTCACTCCAAGCAAGGCAAGACTGCCACTGATATACAGGGGGTTACAGTGAGAAAGAAAAAAACAAGGTACAGGGTATGTAGAAGAAAGAATAAGAAATGGATTGTAATCAAGGAGATAGAAGATGGCAATGGACATTGCATTTAAACTTTTGGAGACTGTAGCTATCAGGAAAGCAAGCAAATGGAAGAGAGTTTTGCAAACAAGAAGTGCAAGAAAAGAAGCTATTACAGTAGA